>BKCH01000282.1:0-165871 GCA_008635985.1 Ficus erecta
GGCGATGACTATTCACATTACTTCACCCTTAAGAAACAGCTAAAATATAGTAGTTGACTTTAGATTCTAATTATTATATGAGTTGCCACCCAAATGTTTCTTTTCATGATGAGCTAAGAAGATCATAAAATAAACCAACTTGTTAAACATAAACTCCTTCAATCGCAGGAAGGAACGTTAAGTCGATATCACCCAAGAAAATACCTTTCTAACTTAACTAAATGATATTGAACTCGTGATTTAATCCTTACATATAAAGCTAGTAGCTGATTGATCAAATTAACTATATTATGTAGTCAATCATTGATTGACCGTTTTAGAAAACTTAATCATCCAATGAAAGGAAGAAAAAAAAATAGAAAAAGAGTATTTTTCCTAATTTTTTCTAGGGGTTTATAGATAAATAGCCTTTTTTTAAATAAGTTTTCTAATAAATGACCCAAGTATTTAAAAATTAGTTAAAAATCCCAATTTTTTACAAAATAGTTAAAAGGCCTTTTTTTTCCCCCTTAGAATGGTTATTCAATTTTGTAAATGATCAAGTAATGATTGACCATATTTAATAGTTAATCGCTGATTAACTATCGGTAAATCACTAATTGACCATGGTTAGCTACTGATTGACTATCGGTAGATAACTGAATATGATATAACTCACAAATTTTTGTAGTCAATCACTAATTGACAACAAACAAATCACTGACCATTGGTTAATAACTGATTGACCTAGTCAATCACGGATTGACTCATATTCAATCATTGATTGATCATATTAAAAAAGCCAAAAATAAAAAATAAAAACCGCCTCCTTCCCCCCCTCCCCCCTCCCTGGCCCCCAACCATGACAATCACTCTCTCTCTCACCGCCGATCTACACTTGCCGACTTTGTGAAGTCACTATCACTAACGTCTCCTTGTCGTCATCCTCGTCCCTGGCCATCCCATTGGTGGTGATGAGATTGCAACCACAATCGGATCTCAAAGGCAAGGAGATTGCAACCTTGCCAAAACTCTACGAATGACAAGCAGCCGATTCCGTCATCGCATAGCTCGAGATCGCCGTTAGCCTCGCAATCGCTACCTTGCTAGAACTTTACGAACGATGAGCAGCCATCTTCTGCAACGGCCAAGAGAGAAACGGGCAACGGGAGAAAAATAAAGTTGGGAGAAAGAGAGGGGAGGTGTTTGGGAAAAATGAAAATTGATTAAACAAAATATAAATATTAGGCCATTTAACTAATCAAAAGGAAGTTGGGCTATCTATTTGATTAGATAATAAATATAGGCTACCCACCCTAATTTTCCTTTTTTTCTTTCATTATTCTCATTTTGAAAAATTAAAGCTATCTCATTTTCAAACTTACTTTATATAGTATCCTTTTGGAATTTTTTTTGAAATATTTTTAAAATCTTCACTTAATGCATTATTCCCAACATCATTTATTCTCATTCCAAACTACTTTTTGTTTTCAAGAAGGAAAATATTTTACATATCTAAATGCCATATCTTTATTAAAATAAAATGACTTTCTCATTTTAAACAAGAAAATTTTCCTTTTCAAAAATGTACATGAGATCCAAATTTCTGTTAGCAATCTCATCTATATAACCAAAATTTTATTTCTCAATGAAGGACTTATAATCAAAAATTTTGACGCCTAGATCTTTCTCTAAGCCTATTCATCTATGCCCTTGAACTTTATTATAATTTTCACTTTGTCCTCCTAAACTTAAAAACTTCTCATTTTATCTCTATAAATTTTGAATTAGTCCAACTTAATCCCTTCCGTTAGAATTTCCAATAAAAACAAATGGAGAAAAAGCGCATTAATTGCTATCAAGTGGTCTTTTTTTTTTTTTTTTTTTGGTTTGGCAGAAATCCTAACATAAAGAGGTTTTGTAAGACTAATTACCCTCTTTTCCATATGTTTTTATCCTAATTTTTTCGTGAAAGGGGTTAAATGGTATTAAGTCCAAGTTCAGATGGTAAAATGAGTGTTTTTAAAGTTAAGCGGGCTAAAGTAGTCACGATAAAAAAAAAATTTAGAGGATGTGGATGAGAACAATCTTAAAGGGAAAAAAAAAGTACTTAGAGGTAATTAGCTTTTTTCAAAGAAGTTTTTTAACAAATAACCGAAGTTTTCAAATTTAGTTAAGAGGCCTCTTATTTTTTAATGGTGAAGCAATTTTTTTAAATGATTAATCCACATAAAGTAATTAATTTAGTAAATCAGTAATTGACTATCAATTAATGATTGTCTATGGCGTAAATCAATTTTCTAGCCAATCATTGATTGACTATAGAAATAATATCATGTTATTCAATGTAGTATCGATACTTCTTATATTTACTCTTAATTCCGCTTCCTAGATTCTTTTCTTTTTTCTTATTTTTTTTGGCGTCCTATCGATTTAGAGGATTTCAAATGGTATTAAACTTCTAATTGTTAGATTATATTGATGTTTTAGAGCACAGTAATTTGTTTATTCATGTCCTTACCCCCACTTTAAATATGGTCACAATGACTGGTTATCCATCTTTGAGATTTTAAGCAGTAGTGGCAACTGATCACTTTGTAAGACTGTTTCTTTCGCCTCACACGTTTGACATTTTAATTTTTTTGTGCCTCATTCTGATTATATATCTTCATTCATTTTTTTTGTTTTCCTTTTTCACATGAATTTTAGTCTTTCATGGGTAGCCAAATGGCGTCGAGGATTCAGACTTATGGGCAGTGCTGTAGTCCATATATTTTGTCATCCCAGATAAAAAATTTGCTACTCTACTTCCCGTGTGAACATATCGGATCGTTTACTTCCTGCTCATGGATTTGTTTTGTTCGCCTTCGGTAATCTTATGCTTGTGCACAACACTAGAACTATTGCTTGCCCGGACGTGATGATTACGAACTATGTAGAAAATATCTGGTGGACCAACCAAATCCTTCTTCGGGTTTGGGGGTTCTCTTTCTCTACTTTTCTATGACAGAACATACCTTTTGAAGTCTTGATGTTGTTTATGTTGTTTGTATTTGATGTAGTTGACTTGAAACTACAATCGTTTTCTGCAACCGAACATACTTTCTATCCCGTTTGTTTACATATTTCTCTCAAAGTACTTGTTTCTTATGGTTCTAATGTAGAAGAAGTTGGAAAATGTGTATCAAAACTTTCATCTATTTAAGTCGTTAGACTTGCTGATGATCAGAAATTTGTTAATTAGTTTCAGAGAAGCGAATCATTAGAACAAATTTAACCGGTCCGCTATTTTTTCCATATACAATCCTACGGCTCAGCTGATTCATTTCCTTCTTTTCAAGGAAGTAACCTTCATTGAATATTCTACAGGAAAACATATCTATATATACGTATATATGTATTGAATTGGTAACTTGCTTGACCCTCTAGGAGAACGGAAAAAACTTCTGTTGTGTGTGTGGGAAAACTTCCTGTGCTTGAGTTCATAATCTGTCGGTTTTTCCTAACAGATCTTTTATAATTATTATTATTATTATTATTATTGAAGTGAATAATTCTTGCTGACATATGCCAAATGTTTAAAGAAATTGTCAACTATTCAATGGGAATTGACATTACTTCACCCTTAAGAAACAACTAAAATATGGTTGTTGACTTATGATTCTAAGTCTATGTGTTATAGTCATCAACTTAAGTTACCACCTCAGATGTTACTTTTGATGATGAACTCAAAAAGACCATAAAATAAACTTACTTGTTAAACATAAACTCTTTCGATGGCAAGAAGGAACGCGAAATCGATATAACTGGAGAAAATACGCTTAACAAAAGAGTCTAATTAGTTAAACAAGAAGCAAAAAAAAAAAAGAAAGAAAGAAAGAAAATGGCCGAGTCTGCTGTTCTTGTAATATTAAGACCCGTGATCGATAAATTGGGGCAACTGCTTTTCGAAGAAGCAAACTTGTTCAAACACGTCCATAGAGAAGTGAAGAGTCTAACGGATGAACTAGAGACCATTCAGTGTTTTCTCAAAGAGGCAGGGGAGAATGCGGAGATGAAAGATGGCGTGAAAACTTGGGTAAAACAAGTTAGAGAGGAAGCCTATCGCATAGAAGATGTCATGGACGAGTACCTTCTTCATGTGGCACAACACCGACACCAACGAAGTGGGTTCATTGGTTTTCTGCAGAAAATAGGTCACTCCATCAAAGCTAGGAGACCGCGCTACAACATAGCTTCTGAAATTCAGAACATCAAAGCATCTCTGAGCGAAATCAAGGATAGGGGCGAAAGATATGGCTTTAATTCCTTGGAACAACAATCACGTGGCGAAGCTACAAACGTGGAAAGGAAGGTTGACCCTCGCTTGGGTTCACATTTCATCGACGAATCTGAACTTGTTGGTATCGGTTCCCTGCAAGATGAACTCACAAGATGGTTGATTCAAGGGACATCTCAGCGATCGGTAATTACATTGGTCGGCGCCGGTGGAATTGGTAAGACAACTCTTGCTAGAAAACTTTATGACAATGAAGTGGTGAGAAGAAACTTCAATTGTCGGGCTTGGATGAATGTGTCTCAATCTTATAACATGGAGCAGCTACTAAGCATCGTGAAAAAAAAAATATTCCCGGCCAATGAATCCACCTCAGAGGAAAGCAGAACAACCGAAGAGATGATTCGTACTTTGAGGAAATATCTGAAGACAAAGAGGTACGTGGTTATCTTTGATGATGTTTGGCAAGTAGAGTTTTGGGAATTTATCAAACATGTGGTACCGAGTAACAACCAAGGCAGTAGGGTCATTGTGACGACACGGAGTGATGCAATTGCTGCTTCTTGTAAAGAGACTTTTGTGATTTAATCCATAAGCTACTACCTTGGTCTCTAGAAAACTCTTTGGAATTGTTTTGCAAAAAAGCATTCCAATCTGAGTTTGACGGCCGTTGTCCCCAAGAATTAGAAGAACTGTCTTTTAAAATTGTAGAAAAATGCAAAGGCTTGCCACTTGTTATTGCAGCCGTAGCTGGTTTGTTGTCAACCAAAACGAAGGATGTGTCCGAATGGCAAAAAATGAGCGACTGTCTTAGTTCTGAGTTGGAAACCAATCCCCGCCTTTCTTGATGTTCAAAAATTCTCTCCCTTAGTTATGAAGACCTGTCATATCAACTCAAACCTTGCTTTTTGTATTTTGGTATGTTTCCGAAAAACCATCAAATTCCTCACATGAAACTGTACGGAAAGTGGGTCACTGAGGGTTTTGTAAAGGAAAGAAGAAGCCAGACAGTCGAACAAGTTGCTGTAGAAATCTTAACCGAGCTCATAGAAAGGAACTTAGTTCAATCATGGGAAGCGTCTAATGGGCTTAAATATTGCCAGGTTCATGATCTGATGCACGAGATTATCTTGTCAAAGGCCACAGATCTTGGTTTCTCTGAAATATTGGATGAAAAGAGCTCATCGATCATAGTAAAAACTCGCCGGCTATCGATCTGCAGCAACAAAAGAGACATTTCTGAGGCTGTAAAAGATTCTGGGGTTCGTTCTATTTTGTTCCATAACGTCGACAACTTGACCAGTTCTGTTTTAGTTGCTATGTTTGAGAAATTCAAGCTTTTGAAGGTGTTGGATTTTGAAAATGCTGACCTTGATTATCTGCCAGAAGAGCTAGGAAACTTGTTTCACTTGAGCTACTTGAGTTTGTTGAATACGAAAGTCAAGATGCTGCCGAAGTCGATTGGTAAGCTGCAAAACCTAAAAATATTAGATATCAGAGATACCTTGGTCCACAAGCTACCTAAGGAGATCAATAAACTTCGAAGTCTGCGGCACCTTTTGGCTAATTCTCGTGACAAGACAGTTCACGATACTGTGGTTAATGTTCATGGAGTGACTATATGCGAAGGGATCGGGAATCTTGAGGACTTGCAAACACTACTAACCATGGAAGCAAGTCCAGAGAGAGTTGGCATCATAAAAGAATTCGAGAAATTGAAGCAGTTGAGGTCCTTGGCTATTTCAAAGTTGACGGCAGACATTGGCAGGCTTGTTTGCACTGCCATAGAGAAAATGAACTACCTGGAAAGTTTGGCACTGCACTCAATCGATAATGATGAGATCCTCGATTTACAATTAACCTCACCACCTCGTCTGCTAGGAAATCTCACCGTTGAAAGCAGAATACAACAGTTGCCAGATTGGATCCCAAAGCCAGTGTCTACGCACTTTGAATTTAAGTCTCTCAAGGTTAACCGACGACCCCTTGAAATGCCTCCATAGGTTGCTGAACGTGGAACGTCTTTGGCTCTATAAGGCCTACGAGGGAAAGCAACTCCATTTTGAGGAAAGTGGTTTCAGAAAGCTCAAGAGAGTTTCTCTAAGAGAGTTGGAAGGGCTAGAAATGGTGACAATAGGCAAAGGAGCATTGCCTCTTCTTGAACACCTAGACCTCGGGCCAAGCCAACTATTGAAGGAGCTACCGTCCGATGTCCAACACTTAAAAAGCCTCACAAGTCTAAAACTCTATGACATGCCCAAACAATTTGTGTTCGATTTGCAACCCGAGGGAGGCCAAGACCATTTGAAAGTTAAGAATGCTCCGTACGTCTGTTTCAGTTACCGAGTTGAAGTACATCGCTATCAGGTCTACAAGCTCAGTGATCCAAGCCCTGTTCTGGTCCTGCACTCCAACTGAGAAGGTAACCATCTTAAACTGTTTCTTCCATAATTCATTGAGATAAGTTGTGTTGTTACAAAAATAGATTAAGATAAAACCGGAGTTTTCCGAGAAAAATCATGATGTTTTATGGGGGGGGAAAAAAATGGCATTCATTAAGGTCACTTTCTGGACGCAAGGCGCTATAACTGGGAAGCTCCGTGAGTCTGACACTTATGACTTCTGCTGTGCGAAACACTTCAGAATGCTATGAAAGGTATTTTCTTTTGCGCAAGAAATATCTCTAGTTTTATTTTGTGCCTACACAAGTATTTTATTTTTCTATATTGGAAGCAAAAATTTAAACTTTGAACCTCAATATAAGTCTAATGTCTTTGACAAAAACTTTCACAAGTTGATTTCGATTAACCACTCTTTTCCATGGTAAATAAAAGTTGGATTTGACAAAAGTCCAGATTTTATCTTATATTGCCTGCTACAAACTTTTCAAAATGTTAACTTGCATTTACTAAATTTGACCTCTGATATTTGTTAGATTTTCCAGCATGAAGTTAGTTAAATTGAGATACTATTTGTATTAGATCTTACAACTTGGTTGCTGCTAGTTCCTCTGCTAAGCTAATTCACCTCTCTGCATCATTCTCGTACGACCTCTCTCTATACACTCACGATATCTTTCAATTGTTGTAGGAACCAATGGCAACGAATGGAGGGAAATGAATCACACAGGACTCATTCTCTCAAATCAATTGTCCCAATCGTAGAACTCATTCTGTTTCTTGCGATGATCATAAAAAGTGGTCACCGCTCACCTTTTAAGTTGGTTTGCGTTGGCGCGAGGACGTTGTTGTAAAGATGTTGTTCAGAAACCATGTGTTTTTTTTTCCTTTTCCCCGTCCATGTAATCTCTTTCTTTTGAACGGAACATGGTCTTGTGTCTGTGGGTGTGTGTGTGGTTTTTTTTTTTTTTCCTTCTTTCTTGGATTCGTGTTGTATCATTTCTGTAATACTATAGTGTGTTTTAAGCCTCACGGTGCAGTTTGATTTTTCATATGCTTTACGCTTACTTTGTCGGGTGAATTTCTTTGGCACGTAAATCTTAGTACACTATCAGTGTATAGACTTGATGTTTACATAAGCGGATTGTGATTCCATTCCTGCCTATGATGAAGAAGATTCTGAATCTTTAATGTATATATCTTTTTCTTCGGAAGAATAGTATTGTACCTTCCGTGTCCAATTTAGGACTCTAGATATTAAAAACCAATTCATAAAACTCATGTAGTTTAAATCATTGAGTTCGTTATTATCTACCATTGATGAACAATATCATGCCAGCTTGTCGAAAACGTAAGGGGAAAACATAAATCAATTGGTACGGAAATCTCAGCTCAGTTTCGCCTTTCTAGCAATAACTTTGGTGAGAAATTCAAGATTGTTTAATGATGTCGGATTTCAAGCAAAAGCCTCGATCTCCAAAACAGATTCCCCCCCCCCCCCCCCCCCCCCCCCGTCCGTTTAAAACAGATTTCTTATAATGGCCTAACTTCCATAAATAAGAAATACAAAACGTGTTCTGAAAAATAGATTCAATGAGAATATTGGGTACACACAGACAGAGGATCTTAATGTGACGCCCTATAAATTCATAAACTTGATTCATGAATTATTATCTTGGATTTCCTTCATTAATATATTTCTAATGAATTATTTTGATGAATATCAAATTTCAAAATCATAAATGATTGTTTATGTATCATCAGTATGATGATGTAGATGATCTAGCAATGTTGAATT
The DNA here is from genome assembly GCA_008635985.1 of Ficus erecta. Classification (NCBI taxonomy): domain Eukaryota; kingdom Viridiplantae; phylum Streptophyta; class Magnoliopsida; order Rosales; family Moraceae; genus Ficus; species Ficus erecta. The sequence continues at coordinate 8,453 of BKCH01000282.1, forward strand.
TCTCTATTTACATGAGAAATAATAGATACACAGAAGATGAGTTGAACGACATATAAATTTATACAAAAAAATAAATAAATTATTATGTTGTATTAGAGGGATAATTGTTAATTTTACGAAAAACCCCGATTTTTATTAGTATGTCAATTTTATGATCTTAGTATTTATTTTGGTCATATCAATATTTAAGTTTTGAGATTATGATTAGGAAATTAACGTGTCACATATATAGAAGATGTACAATTAGGATTTATTGTTAGAAAATGAAAAGGTGGAAGATTGATCAATAATTGTGCTTAAAGTCAAAATCAATGGTGTAGATTTTATGTTAAAGAATCCTGGGCAAATCAATGGCCAAGCTTTGGATGATAAGCGACCAATGAGGGCTTAAGGTAAGGATTGGTATGATGGAAGATCCAATGGATGAGTATAAGGATGACAACCTTGGACCAATGGTGGAAAATTGGAAGAAAGAAAAACAAAATAAAAATGAGAAAGCAAAGGGGGGGATCCGGATTCTTTGTGGTCAAAAGCAAGAGGAGATTTGAATAAATGAAAAAAAAAAAAAAAAAAAAAAAAAAAAGGAAAGTGGTGCATGCATGCAACCATATGTAAGAGATGCCATGGTTTATTTTGGCAAGTTGACCCAAAGAAGAGACAAGTGAAAGTGACCCCTTGTCTCCACTTTGTTGAACAAAATTTTCACACCAACTCTCTCCCATAAGTGGCAGCAATGCAAGGGGAGAATCAGCCAAAAAATTTTCATTTTTGCCCCTCAAAATACAGCTTCTTTAAAGTAAATATTGGCTGAAAACAAGCCTTTCACATCTCATTTTATTCTCACAAAAGTTAAGCTCAAAAAAACCCCAGCTTCTCTAGCCACCACCAAGTTCAAAACAGAAAAAAGAACCACCAACACTATTCTACATCTCCAACACCTCTCTAGCACCCTCCTCCCTCCATTTTCAAACTCCAAGCAACCCTGTTACCAAGTTGTTACTTATGTGGCAAGGAGAGTCACTTTGCCAGGAATTGCTATACCAACAAGTAGAATCAGACTGGACAAAATTAGCTGAAGCCAGAAGGGACCCAACTCCATAACATGCAAGCCAAGATCGAGGGTCCGCAGATTAACCAGGGACGTTTTGGAGGCCCCGCCAAGACCGAACGTTACACCAAGAATGATGTTGAAACTGGAACCTCCAATGTGGTGGCAGGTCAGCTTTCTATGGCCAACCAGGATGCACATATTTTATTTGATTCTGGAGCAACTCATTCCTTTGCATCACATACATTTGCTAGGAAACTCACTCAATTTAGGGATAGAAGCAATTAGACCTTTAGAACAGCCTTGCCTTCAAGACAAACCTTGTTGTCAAGTTATTGGTTACGTCATGTGCCAATAATTATTGCTGATAGAGAATTGTTTGTTAATCTTGTTATTCTAGAAATATTCGACTACGACATCATCCTAGGGATGGACTTCCTAGGAAAATACAATGCTAACATTGACTGTCGAGCACGTAAAGTGACATTTAAACCTGATGGAGTAAAAGAGTTCGAATATGTCAACATTTTTGAGAAACATCCAAGGGTAATGATTTCTGCCATGAAGGCACAAAGGATGCTACATAGCGGGTGCATTGGATACCTAGCCAATATCATAGATATGACGAAAGAAGAATGATTCAAACTGGAAGATGTGGCAGTAGTCAGAAACTTTGTCGAGGTCTTCCCAGAAGACTTACTTGGAATACCTCTTAATCGTGAGATCTCATTTGAAATCGAATTGATACCCAGCACAGCACCGATATCAAAGGTTCCATACCACATGACCCTAACAGAACTCAAGGAATTGCAGACACAACTTCAGGAACTTTTGGACAAAGGATTCATACACCCGAGTTACTCACCTTGGGGTGCGCCTGTCTTGTTCGTCAAGAAGAAGGATGGCATGTTAAGGATGTGCATTGACTACCATGAGCACAACAAGGCGACCATCAAGAATAAATATTCTCTTCCAAGAATCGACAACCTCTTCGATCAGCTTAAAGGAGCATCAGTCTTCTCCAAGATCGACTTACACTCGGGTTATCACCAATTAAAGATCAAAGAAATCGATGTCCCAAAGTCAGCATTTCGTACACGCTACGGTCACTATAAGTTTTTAGTCATGCCATTTGGATTAATGAATGTACCCGTAGCTTTCATGGATTTGATGAATTGAGTATTCAAGGAATATTTGGACAAGTTTATCATTGTGTTCATTGATGATATCTTGATTTACTCAAAGACCCGAAAAGAACATGAAGAGCATTTGAGGATCGCTCTCCAAACTCTAAAGAACCACCAGCTTTATGTAAAATTCATTAAGTGTGAATTTTAGCTTAACAAAGTTCAATTCCTCTGACATGTGATCTCTAAGGACGGAGTATCTGTCGACCCATCCAAGATTGAAGCTGTGAGCAAGTGGCCGACATCGAAGAGTGTGACTAAAGTGCGAAGCTTTTTAGGTCTAGCCGGCTACTACAGAAGATTTGTTAAGGGATTAGCAAAATTAGCCGCACCTCTTACCGCACTTACTCAAAAGGGAAAGAAGTATGAATGGATGGAGAAATGTGAGAATAATTTCCTAGAATTGAAGAAAAGACTCACTAGTGCTCCTATTCTCACGATTCCATCAGGCGAAGGAGAGTTTGACATCTACAACGATGCATCCAAGGTGGGCTTAGGAGCAGTTTTAATATAGAACGGGAAAGTCGTAGCTTATGCCTCACGGCAATTGAAGGAGCATGAAAACGAACTACCCGACCCATGATTTGGAACTAGCAACTGTGGTGTTCACCCTGAAGATCTGGCAACACTATTTTTACAGCGTCAAAAGTCGGATTTTTACAGATTATAAAAGACTTAAGTACATCTTCACCCAGAAGGAACTCAACATGAGACAAATAAGATGGTTGGAATTGGTTAAGGATTATGATTGTGAGATTCTTTATCATCCTGGAAAGGCCAACAAAGTCACTGATTCACTAAGTTGGAAGTCGTCTGCCACCCTCATGTCAATTCAAGCACTACCACAACCACTTCAGGAAGATATTTTCAACTTGGAATTGAGCTTATTACGGGAAAACTTTCCTCATTGACTGTCCAACTTACAATCCTTGGTGAAAGGAAGCTCAGGGACTCGATCCTAGTTTGGTCAGGATAAAAAATGAAGTCATGGAAGGGAAAGAAACTAATTTTGGCGTGTCAGATGAGGGTATCCTTCATTTTAAAGGTAAGTTATATGTTCCTAGCAACGAAGAACTTCGAAAGCAGATTCTATCTGAGGCCCATGACACTCCATACTCCATCCATCTCGGAGCGACTAAGATGTATAAGGACTTAAAGGAGCATTTTTGATGGAACAAGATGAAGAACAATGTGGCTAAATTAGTGACTAAATGCCTAACCTGTCAGAAAGTTAAGGCATAGCACAAGCGACCAGCTGGAAAATTGCAACCTATTGAAGTTCTAGAGTGGAAATGGGATAAAATCACTATTATGACGCCATCTGGGTAATTGTAGACCGTTTGACTAAATCATCACGTTTTATAGACATTAAAGTGATTTATTCTCTGGAAAAGTTGGCAGAATTGTATGTATCCCATGTCGATAAGCTACACGACATTCCTTTATCAATCATTTCAGACCGCGACAGCCGTTTCACCTTCACTTTTTGGAAAAATGTTCAGCGAGCGATGGGAACTTAGCTCAAGTTTAGCACTGCTTTTCACACTCAGACGAATGGTCAATCCAAGTGAACCATTCAAACCTTAGAGGATATGCTTTGTGCTTGTGTTATGGACTTCAAAGGTGCATGGAATAAGAAGTTACCTTTGATTGAATTATCCTACAACAACAGTTATCAGGCGACTATCGGGATGGCACCCTATGAAGCACTCTACGGTAGAAAGTGCCGATCACCAGTACACTGGCATGAAACAAGGGAGAAGCAATTGGAAACCATAGATTTCATTATCAAGACCACTGAAGCAATCAAGAAAATATGACAATGAATGGAAGCAGCTCAATATCGACAGAAGAGTAATGCCGACAAGCGAAGGAGGCCCCTTGAATTTTGAAAAGGAGACTTTGTTTTCTTGAAGGTAGCACCGATGAAGGGCGTGATGCGATTCGGAAAAAATGGTAAGTTGAGCCCGAGATACATAAGACCCTTCGAGATCACAGAACACGTTGTAAGGTAGCTTATAGATTAGCATTACTGTCGGAGTTGTCAACAGTACACAATGCCTTTCATGTATCAATGTTGAAGAGATATGTCTCAGATCCGTCTCACGTAATAGAGCATGAACCAATTCAAGTTCACGAGGGCCTCACTTACGAAGAAAACCCTGTGCAAATTCTTGCTCGTGAAGAAAATACTCTCAGAAACAAGACCATACCCCTTGTCAAGGTGTTATGGCAAAATCATGAGATCGAAGAAGCCATTTGAGAACGTGAAGATGAAATGAGAAAAAATTATCCGTTTTTGTTCTAATTTTCGAGGACAAAAATTTTGTAAAAAAGGTAGATTGTGACGCCCTAGAAATTCATAAACTTGATTCATGAATTATTATCATGGATTTCCTTTATTAATATACTTCTGATGAATTATTTTGATGAATATCAAATTTCAAAATCATAAATGATTGTTTATGTATTATCAGTTTGATGATGTCGATGATCTAGCAATGTTGAGTTTCTCTATTTACATGAGAAATTTTAGATACATAGAAGATGAGTTGAACGACATATAAATTTATACACACAAAAAATTATTATGTCATATTAGAGGGATAAATGTTAATTTTGGGAAAAACCCCGATTTTTATTAGTAGGTATTTTTAATGATCTTAGTATTTATTTTGGTCATATCAATATTTTTACCAAATTAGGTTTATAGGTTAATTTCTTTAACCCTCATACATCAAACATCCTCACCATCACCATCATTCATAAAATATTTCTATTTAAGCATGTGAGGACATTTCAACAAACATAAGATAGGCATACTTAATTCCTTCATTCTTTCTAAGGCATATCATCACATTCATGCTTAAACTTGGCAATCAAGATCATCTAAACCTAGATCAAGCATATGCTAATCACTCAAGAACCATAACATGGAAAAATAAAAAGGATGAGCTTATGCTCTTACAACCCAAGCTTGAAATACAAGTAAATCTCTAATTGAACTTAAAGAAGTGCTTAAAGGGATTAAGAGAAATACCTCTAAGTTGGGATGATTGATCTAAGCTTTGGGTTGAGAAAAATTTTCCTTCTCACTCCACCAACACCAACCGGCCACTACTCTCTCTCTCTCTCTGTTTTTTTTTTCGGTTCCTAAGGGCTAGAGGAAAGTTGGCAGAGAACTAAAAACTTTGAGGCTCAACTAAATGGTCCACATGCAAACCCACATCACCTATTTATATGTGAAAATTCTTGAATTTCCAACAATTATTTTTATTCTTAAAATTACATATTAGTCCCTAAAAACAAAATATTTGTTATTTACTCCCTTGAGGTGGCCAGCCATTGTGGAGCCATTTTGCTCCCAATTAATGCATAATTATCCACTTTATTAATAATTTTCAAAAATCCCAAAATTCACATATTTATCCATGATGAGGTGTCCTCCCATTAGGGCTTCGTTTGGCATTTCCTCTTAATATGCAGTCTATTTTCTTACTAATGCAGATATTACAAATACTTTTTTCAACTATTAACAGTACTGCAATACTGAACTGTAGTCCAGAATTCATCTGCGCTTAACTGGTCTGCGTGTAGGTTTTTCTTAAGACTTAAAGCTACTAAGTCATTATTGCTCTAAATATTATACCTAATTTTTTTAGAGTGGTCCCGTGCCTTATTCTTACTTCTTCATCTGTAATGACGGTTTATCACAGTATAATTTTCATACTCTTATTATACTGCAGTACCGTCTTAATCATATCCTAGATCATCCTGGTCAAACGTTGACCGGAATAAAATCATAAATCCTTTTTCTTCCTCTTTCATCAAAAAGCCTTATACTTAACTAAGTAAACTATTATTGAGTCTTATAATGCTATAAGAACTCACACATATTCTGATAAATCAGATCATACATTTCACATAAACATACATAATACAAACTTCGATTCCTTAAAAAGGAAATCGTAAATTTGTAAAAAGGTTGGTTATTACAACTAAAGCATGATGTTTAGTTGGAATCTTAATGTTAGACTTCTTATTGCCTAGGAAAAGGTTTTGAGAAAAACTTTGGAGGTCCGAGATCTTAAAGCATCCACAGATCCTTTCGGTAAGATCTACAAACTTCGTTAGAGCTTGTAGTGGTTGTGGTAATATGGCATGCATTAGAAACTTTGGTATAAAAAATAAATTATATGATAAGATTTTACAGAGGATAAAATTCATTTTAGGCTTTGGAATCACTTAGTTTGCTTTTGTATGTCTAAAGTTATGAGCATTTGAAGTTGGGACACAAAACTAGAGAGAAAATGAACCTCTGTGGTGCAGTCTAGTCACATGTTTTATGTACTCCGAACCCTTTAGTCTCAAAATTTTGGATTATAAGTTATATGTCTGAAAACTATATTCTTTAATCTTTCCAACAAGGTATCATTTGCCTCAAACGGATAAATATGCAGTTTTTAGTGAATTTTACAAATTTGGACTACAAACTGAAAGTCTTTACTGGAACCCAGTACTAGCCACGGGTTTTGTATATTTTGGGTCAGTAAAACATAACATTGTACAAAACAGTTCTTAGTATATAAACTAGACAAAATAAGCTTTCCAATGACATATCTCTTGCCTTATTTGGGCTTGTAACTGAATTGTTATGATTTTTCTAAGTTTACCCATAAATCTCAACTTGTGGTACATATGTGGGACCAATAGTAACAAAACCTAAGTTTATAGTATGAAAACTAAAATAATAAAGGAAAGAACTTTACGGCTATAAATTAGACATCTCAAGTTTCAAAATGAGATATCACACGCTTAAAACGGATATGTACGAAAATTTTAATAAATCATATAATATTATATTGTAGTCTGGTAAACTGAGAATTCACCATAAAACACTCAGCAAAATGCCCACATTAATGTTTGAAATGCTTGAAATCATGGAAAACAAATTATAAAGACAGAAACTAGATACTTCAAGCTTTCCAAAGAGTTATCAAGTGTCCAAAACAGGATTATAATTAAATTTAAATAAATCTTACAAGTTAAAATCTTACACCGACAAAATGATTAAACATTAAAATGTGACATAATGGTAAGTCATAACATATGGACATATTTAGCTTTGAAACGAGTTGGTATTAAGTGTATGATCGAATAATGTGAAAGACCCTAACTTTATAAAGTTGAATCACAAGTTTTTAAATGGGCTAAGATAAAATGCACTAGAGGATTACTAGGCAATACCAAGAGACTACCATAGCCCAACTAAATTATCATAACTAATGGGATTGGGCCTTACAAGCCCAATGCTAGGTGGAAGGTATACACTTAGGTGACTTATTATTACTTTGATTAATTAATTAATTAATTAATTAATAATAAACTAATAAAGATATAACAAAATGTAATTATGCTAAGAAAGTTAATTAGTAATTAATTAATTAATTAATTAAGAGTTACTAAGTGATAATTAGCTATGTAAGTAAGATTATTATGTTAAGTAACTACATAATTATAATACATGATTAATGATCATTGATATAATTATTAATATAACTATGGACGCTTAATTAGAGATTAATCAAATATTAATTATTAGAATAATTTAATTATTAATTATTAATATGATAATTAATAGTTGATAATTATTATATGAGAATGAATATTTAAGTAACATAATTAAATTATTAACGATATAATTATTAATTAGTCAATTAAAATTATGCAATTAAATTATAATTACACACTTAAATAAAGTAATAATTAACTACTACCTAATTAATTAGTTAATTAGTTAATTAATCAATTGATTAATTAATCAATTAAATTAATTAAATAATAATAGTATAAATTTACTTAACACTTAATAATTAATTTGAATTAAGTGTCAAGATTAATTATGATATAAGTAAATTAAGCTCACTTTAATTTATAAAATAAATAAATAAATGAATAAAGTTATATAACTATGATTCTATCTAATAATGAGATATTGTTAAATCAAGACAATTTCTCAAACTTGAGTAGTAGGAGGTACAACTCCGGAAGTTTAAGCACATAAGACAAGTACAAACCTCACCTATAGCATGGAACAAAATGTTTTTCATTGTGGATGTTCTATGTTTTCTATGATTTACCTTAATGAAGTGATGAGTATATGAGCCATATGTATTGCGTTGATTAAATATTTAACTTACATAATTTCTCTTGCACTGATATTATCAACATGCCTCACATATATGTATGGCATTATGATAGATGCATAGTGACATGTAAATCTACACATTGTCACAAATAATAAGAATGAGGCTAACGAAAAATAGGATTAAGTATCGTGCCAACCTCCAATTAGTGAGAGGATATGATAAGAACGAAAGTTATAAGTTATGACCTTGGAGGTTGTTGGAGGGTCGCTCCCCCAACTTCTCATTGGTTGCGCGCATATGAGTACGACATAGGAGCCCTCAAGTAGACAAGACATGTATATAATGAAGTATAAATGAACACACATAAATCACAAGCATTTTTGAACATTCTTGATGTTACGTGTGATGATATGATTTTATGAAAATGTTTTATGAGATATTGTTTGTACTTGCTGAGCGAAAGCTCAACGTGTGTGCTCGTGCTATAGGTAACGCGAGTAAGCAGCTTGCTATCTAGATATTTTCTGGACTGACGAAGCTGTGTGGAGACGATGAAGGAAGGGAGTGGGATACCACCACGAATTTAATTTCCGTATTTAGACTTCTTAAATTATTTTGTATCGTCTATATTTATAATTATATTTCTAATATTTTGGTACTATTAAACTAGTATGAGTACTTTACGAGAAAAAAAACTTTAGAGTCTTTCCTTTTAACTTACATGAAATTATAGCTTTTTAAATGTCCTCTAAGTACGATTTGAATACGATATTTATTATCTAAATATTTTCAATTTTTTCAGTTAAAAATTTTAGTTTATTAAACTCTTCAAGTACAAGTATAATCTGTATGTAAAAAAAAATTATATTTCTGGAACCTAATATAAATAAGTGTTAAGAATAAATAAATTAAGAATATGTAAGTTGGTTAATGGTCCGAAAAATCGGGTCGTTGCACTTAACTTCCAAGGCTCTTCTAGTGAGCTCAAAAAGATATTCAACAGGGAAAATAGAATAAGAGAAAAAACCAAATTGATTTAGCTAAATTAGTCCATTTAGACAGTAAAATTCTTAGTAATTCGATAAGGTCAAGACCGAATGCACTTTTTGGGAAAAAAGTGAACAAAAATTCTCCAATGCAGCCTCTAAAAAATCCTAAATAATGACCAATAAGATTAAAAACAAGAATTACATGTAGTGCAGTTAACCAATGAGGAGGGGCGGGAACCAAGAGCAAGGCAAGCCAACTTCCATGGAAATGGCACTAACTGAACAATAGAGAACTCAGAAAGTTAAGCAACGACGGAACTTGAAATCCGTTGGACGACCTAAGGCATAGGCTCATGAGTCATGAACAACTAAGTTGATAATGAGCCTTGCCTTGGAACTTTAGCAGTGAGAAATGAAGCAACTAGCTGCATGAAACTTGGGCTGGACTGAATGCACCAATTGAAGGGTAAATTATTATCTTATATATACATAAATATGTATTTTTTTTTTCCTTCTGGTTTTTTCTAGCAAAGGATCTTAATAACACACTGCGTCTGTCTAGGTAGATCCTAATAGGATATTAGCATACAAGGATTGAAAAATCAACATTTCCACCGATATTTCCGCAGAAATTTCCATATTTTGGAAGTACCGATATGAAAACAAAGGTGTCGTAACCTTTCCGTAGAATATCAGCGAAATTTCCATGAATATCGATTTTTTAAGGAAATATCAATTTCCATGAAAAGTGTAGCAGTAACTGACAAAATATTGTGAAAAGTTCTGGAAATTTCCATGCAAATATTGACAAAATATTCGTAAAATATTAATCGTAATATTATCTTTTAATTAGTAAAATTCATGATTTTTTTAATCCGCGCATAATTTTCTTATATTTATAACATTGAATAGATATTAGAGATCGAGAGACATATGACATGTCAAAAATTATATAAAATAAATATTCAAATGTCATATCATAGGATCGATGTTGTTTAAACTAAAAATATATTGTAAATACTTTCGAACATTCTAAAAACTATTTCAATATTAATGTTTTCTTATCATATGAATGAAATGATGAATGTAATCTACCTACATTACATTGCATTTCAATTATTTTACTTAATTGGTGAATGTTAACTTATTGTTTACTCTATTATGCTCCCTTCTTACTATGAAAATTTTTCACATACTCAGTATTTAATTGAGAGTTTCATTTAATTTATGTACTATTAACTCTTTTAAAGTTTCATAAACTTTTATTTAAAAATTTTAGTATTTTAAAATGAATTTCCATATTTTACATCAATTTCCACCGATATTGATATTTCCGTAAAAATTTTAGTACTTTCTGTAAATATCGATATTTTCATCCTTGTTAACATAGTAGTGGTTTATGTGATTTCTCTCCTTTTTTTAAGTGGTTCTAATACTCCGTCAAACTTCATTGTATTTTCTTTTTATTATTAATTCCATGTGGGATGAGTAAATGATAAGAATATTAAAATTAAGGGTAATGTCCTAGTCAGAATATTTTAGTATACCTATTGATTTAATGTCTATACATACTTATATATAAAAATATATGTTGTCATGTCAAAATTTAGGCTGGATTCAATGCATCTGAGGGGGCTAATTGTTGAGGTCAAATTTTGTACCTCATCTTTCACCTTCCACGTGGCATCATAAAGTAAGGAGGTCAATTCAAGAATCAAGCATTTTCCCAAAGTCGTCATATAGAAAGATCACAAAACGTGCCATATTTACTCCTACAAGCAATCAAGAAAAGAATCTAGCCTAAAAAAGGACTTTCCCTAATTCAACAAGACAAGCTATTTATAGAAAGTCAATCAAGACCAAAGGAGGCAACTTCCAATTAGTAAATATGGCAAGATCTATACCAATTCAGGTAACTTAAGTCAGTCATCATCATCTATAAATAGGAGGCATCACCCTATGCACCGGGCGGGGGGGGGGGGGGCACTTTGGCCCATTCTATATGGAGAGCATGCTCAAATACACCCAAGACATGGAAGATCATTCAAGATCATCCAATCTTCACGAGAGTCACACCCAAAGAGGGATTTTCGCCCAAGGCATGGAGAAATCATTGGAGATCCTTCTAGTTCATCAGACATTATCTCTGATCACATTTAGATCATCCTGACTTCATCTCCGATCATCTCAAAGGAGGCCGAATCAACCCGAGATTCCTGTAGTTCTCACATCTTCACCTGATTCTCTCTACTCCCTGCAATCTCTCTCCATTTCCTGCATTCCCCATCTATTTTCTTCCCATTCTTATTGCTACGACATTCACTGTACTTTTACATCAATTATAGTGAAACCCTCGGAGCCACCATAGAGTATTAGCTCTCATGTAGAGAGTAAACCTCTTTAAATCTATTGTGTTCTTTGTCTTATTTACTTTCCTTTACTGTTATTTTGAAGCTAACATGCTCGGTTAACTCAACACGCGCTTAGTCGGTTCAACAATTCAGTCATAGGCTCTAACCCGACTCGATCCGATTCGACTGTAGATTTTACCCTCTATAGGAATCTATGAGAATCCACTCTATCTCATTCCAAAAACAGATTCAGTGATAGAATCCTGATCTAGAAGACCAACACTATTGAAAATTTGAGACCACTTTGCAAGGTTATGAGCTGCAAATTTTGTCTTCCGGTTCTGGTTCCTCAGATAGTTTGAAGGTTATTCCGAAGAAGAGGGGGAAAAAACAAAAAACAAAATAAGAAAAAAAGAAAACAAAACCACTTTTTGCTGACTAGAAAAAGAAAACCACTTGAAAATACCTCTGTAAAAAGGTCTGGGTCTACTTATTATGTAGGGCCCGGCCGCATACAAAATAAATAGAAAACAAATGAAACAAGAATTAGTTAGCATGTGGTAATAAGCATTTTAGGTTTGTACAACTCATTTGTCCAGACCTATCATCGAATCTAAACGGTTCCAAAAATAGTAACCATGTATAGCCCCGCAAAAGGAGTTTTAAATCCACTTTTGAGTTGGTATGCCATTATTGTAACGAATCTTATAGTATCTTCTTTCTTCTCACTCTTTCTTTGTAGCATGGTCGTAAATATCTACGATATTTCTGAAATTTTTATTGAAATTTCCGTATTTGAGGGGTACTAAAACATCTTTTAGGTGTAATATCTTTTCCGTCAAAAATCAAGGAAATATCGGGAAATATCGAAAAAAAATCAGTAAAAATATCGATATCGGTAAAACGTAGTGCAATTTTTATAAAATATCGGAAAATATCGACGAAATATCGAAAATTTTGGGTGGAAATTGAAGTTTGAAAATTTTCAAAATTTTGGATTTCTATCATTTATTATCTTTTTTAAAATGTTATAATAATCTTCTTCTTTTTTTTTTTAAATAGATGGTGAGATAGAGCAACTAGTATGTTATAATTATCCGATAAAAAAAAAAAGAGACAAAATGAAATAAAAGATTACACATAAAAGCCGAGAGACTATATCATTCTAGACTTTTACAAACTTTGCATAATTTCTTATTTATGAAAATAGATTGGGAATATATCAACAAACCTACCTATTAACATGTTTATAATTATATCCATTTATATCCAAATAACGAGTCATTACACCAATTTTACTTGAATCGGAATGACATCCCAACCATATTTGAATCTCATAGGACTTTCTTTGATATTAAGATACATAAGATATAATATGTTTTTTATATAAAACTTATGTATTTATGTATTTTTTTTATTATTGGTGCTATACTTAAATGTTAAAAACATTTTTAAACTTGTCTCAGTAACTTTCGTAATTTTTTCCGATATTTCTACCGATATCGATATTATATATTTAAAATTTCTATAAAATTAAATTACCGATATTTCCGTCGATATCGATACTTTCATCCTTGCTTCATAGCTTTTTCACCGTAATTCTCAAGTAGATAATACACCACAAAAACCAAAAAGTTTAGGTCTTTAAGCTGTGTCTCATATTTTTCTATTTTGCCAAGGCATTTCGCCTCTTAGCTTAGAAAAATTGTAAATTCGAAGTGTAATTTTAAATAAAAGTAAACCAATTGACCTAAAAAAAAGAAGAAAATATTAGTAACAAATTGACCAGTTAAATACTTTAAAAAATACCAAAAAAAAAACTACTCTTAATAGGTTGTATTACGAAAAACTTTTTAAAAAATAAAATAGCAAACTAAAAACAAACTTAAAAGTAAAGGAAGATGTACATCTAAAAAATAAAAAATTACCCAAAAGTTTTACAAGTAAACAATTTTTATCTCAAAAACAACTTTGTAAAACAAGCTTTTCAAAAGTAAACAAAAACAACTTTTTTCTACGGTGCGGATGTTTTTTTTTTCCCACCGATGGGGTCAAAAAAATTAATCACGAAAAGATCAGTGGTCTCAAATCACCATCTCATGAAATCAAAAATAGAAACAACTACATCTGATTGCATCTTTTTTTTAATTTAAAAATACAAATAATTATTTTCATAAAAAAGAAGAGAAAAGAAAAGGAAAAACAGAGAGGGAAAGCCTTCCCCTTCCCCCACACAACCATCGCCCGTACCCCCCTCAACGACCGCATCAACAATGGCGGGCTCGACGTTTTCACCCAATCAGTGGGTTCAACATTTAGAGAATGGACCTGGGAGGCGACCTACGTCGCGACCCACGGCGGAGGGTGAATCGGAGGTCCATGAGATTCGGCGATTCAGAGGGCGATGACATTCCCCGCTGTGCTCTCGCGGCCATTCGATTCGGAGGTCCAGCACGAGTGCGAACCGGCATCCACAAGATCCGAGCTCACGGGCGTCGACCAAATCCATCGATCAGCCCGGCAACCCACCTCTGCGATTTGGGCAGTTCAGAAACTCACGTCGACCATGATGATCAAAACCACCGGTGCCGTCGCTAGCCACCCACCGCTAGTCACCCACGATCTCACCGGCGCAAACGTCTTCGTGCTGCCTCGCACGGCTGTCGCTGGAGCACCGAAGCAGAAAACCATCGAATCCTTATCTCCGCTCACCGTGGGTCACACAAAACACAGATCCGTCTGATTCCCTCGCGCCTACGTTGGAATCCCTTGCGGCCTTCATCGCAGCTTTGTCGGCGAGTTTGGGAGGGCAAGGCGGTGGTGGGGGTGGTCAGTGGAAGCCGGTAGGGGCGGGGCGCCGGTTTGCCTATCTCTTCTCCGATTTGTGGTTTTTTTTTTTTTTTTTTTTTAATGTTTTTGAAACATTTTATAAATTATTCAAATTAAAAATAATGATAAATTATTTGTGGCAAGTCTTATAGTTATTCGGTGCATCCTTTTGATCTGAATCACCAAAAATCAATCTAATAATAAAAAATTTTACCCCATTCATCGAGTTAAAAAACCTTACATTTTAGAATTCCCCGAAGTTTATTATTTAACTGAGAAAAGGTAATTGAACACAAAATTCGAAATTTGAAATATAAACATGGGGGAACACAAAATTCGAAATTTGAAATATAAACATGGGGGAACAACATGGGGGAATTCTATAATAGGGTAAGGATTTTTATCGCACCGATGATATCAGTTTGATGGTCTAGATTTTATGTATGCACAAAATCTATTATGTACCCACCTACAGGTGATTAGAAGACAAGCACTAATTAAAACAAAAAAAACATAAAAGAAAAACCTCCCTTCCTCCATGCCTTCGTCTTCCCTTAACTCAAACGCCTCTCCCCTCCTCTCTCCCCTCGGCACCATCGACATCCCTGCCGTCATCGCCTCGTCATTTTCTCTACCAGACCACTATTTCTAGCAAAAAAAAAAAAAAAGAAGCTTCCCATGCCATATTTTTTTAAAAAATAACTACATTGACGAGCGAGTGGGGTAGGGGGTGAGAACACCACCGATTAGAAAACGGGGCCGCAGGGGCTCAATGGCTCGCACAGTTCGACCAGTTGCCGGATGCTCGGACCCACAGTAGTGACACTCGCAACCCTCGCTAGCCAATTCACCCTCCAATCCTCCACCGGCAAGCAATACACCCTCAGATTGGGGCAAGGTGGTGTTGGGATGAGTGGATCTCCATCAATGGGTTCTAGCGCGAGCTGCCACCACCCACATCTCAAGCCTCGCCATTGTCACCCACATCATGATGATGGCATTCTTGCAGCCCCTTCGAGTTGGCGAAATCATGCCGCGAGCTCAAATCTTGCAAGCTCAGAGGTCCTCTTTCTAACAACCCGACTTTTTGGACCTTTAATTAACTTATTTATTCTTAATTCATTTAGTCTTAACACTTATTTATGTTAGGTTCTAAAAATATAGAATTAAAAAAAAATAAAAAATAAACCATATTCATACTTCAAGAGTTAAATTTACTAAAATTTTTAACTGAGAAAATTGAAAACCTCTAAATAATAAATATCTTATTCAAATTCGTATTTAGATAATATTTAAGTTATAACGTCATGTGATTTAAAAGGAAAGACTCTAGAATCTTTTTCTCGTAAAGTACTCATACTAGTTTAGTAGTACCAAAATATTGAAAACATAGTTATAAATATAGTCGATACAAAATAATTTAAGAAGTCTAAATGCAGAAATTAAATTCGTAGTGATATCTCACTCCCTTCCTTCATCGCCTCTGCACAGCTTCGTTAGTCAATAAAACATTTAAGTAACGGACTGCTTTCCCGTGCTACCTACAGCACGAACATACACGTTTGAGCTTTTGCTCAGCAAATGCAAACAATATCTCACAAAACATTTTCATAAAATCATATCATCACACGTAACATCATGAATGTTTAAAAATGTATGTGATCTATGTGTGTTTAATTATGCTTCATTATATACATGGCTTATCTACTTAAGAGCCCATATGTCGTACCCATATGTTCGCAACCAATGGGAAGTTGGGGGAGTGACTATCTATCAACCTCCAAGGTTATAACGTATAACTTTCGTTCTTATCATATTTTCTCACTAATTGGGGTTGGTACGACACTTAATCTTATCTTTCGTTAGCCCCATTCTTATTAATTGTGACAATGTGTAGATTTACAAGTCACTATGCATCTATCATGATATCATAATGTGAGGCATGTCGATCATATCAGTGCAAGAGAAATTATGCACGTCAACTGTTTAATCAACGCAATACATATAACTCATATACTCATCACATCATGAAGGTAAATCATAGCAAATATAGAACATCAACAAAGAAAAATATTTTGTTCCATGTTGTAGGTGAGGTTGTACTTACTTGTGTTATGTGCTTAAACTTCCGAAGTTGTATCTCCTATTACGCAAGTTTGAGAAATTATCCAGATTTAACAATATCTCATTATTAGATAGAATCATAATTATATTACTTTATTCATTTATTTATTTATTGTATAAATTAAAGTAAGCTTAATTTACTTATATAATAATTAACCTTAAAAATTAATTCATATTAATTATTAAGTGTTAAATAAATTTCTACTAATTATTATTTAATTAATTTAACTTTGCTTAATTTAGTTTAATTAATTTAATTGATTAATTAGTCAATTGATTGATTACTTAATTAACTAATTAATTAGGTAGTAATTAATTATTACTTTATTTAATTGAGTAATTATAACTAAATTACATAATTTTAATTGACTAATTAATAATTATATCGTTAATAATTTAATTATGTTACTTAAATATTCTTTCTCATGTTATACTTATCAATGATTAATTCTCATATTAATAATTAATAATTAGTTTATTCTAATATTTAATGTTTGATTAATCTTTAATTAATCATCCATAGTTATATTAATAATTAATAATTGATTAATCTCTAATTAATCATGTATTATAATTATGTAGTTACTCAATATAATAATCTTGCTTACATGGCTAAATATCACTTACTAACTCTTATAATTAATTAATTACTTTATTAATTACTAATTAACTTTATTAGCATAATTACATTTTGTTATATATTTATTAGTTTATTTATTTTTTTAGTTCTTAATTAATTAATTAATTAATATGACAAGGAGTCACTTAAGTGTATACTTTTCAACTAGTATTGGGCTTGTAAGGCCCAATCACATCAGTTATGATTATGTAGTTGGGCTAATGTAGTCTCTCAGTATCTGTCTTTATAATATCTAGTGTACTTTATCTTAGTCCATTTAAAAACTTGTTATTCAACTTTATAAAGTTAGGGTTTTTCACATTATTTGATTGTACACTTAATACCAACTAATTTCATAAATAAATATGTCCATATGTTATGACTTACCCTTATGTCATATTTTAATATTTAATCGTTTTGTCGGTGTGAGATTTTAAATTATAAGATTTATTTAAATTTGAGTATAATCCCATTTTATACACTTGATGACGCGTCGGAAAGCCTGAAGTATGTAATATCTGTCTTTATAATATTTTTTTTAAGATTTCAAGCGTTTCAAACATTAATGTGGACATTTTCCTAGGTGTCTTTTGGTAAAATCTTAGTTAATCAGACTACGATATAATATTATGTGATTTATTAAAATTTAGGTACATATCCATTTTAAATGCATGCTAACTCATTAGCTTGAGATGTCTACTTTATAGCCATAAAGTTATTTCCTTTAGTTTTTGAGTGTTTCATACTGTATACTTAGGTTTTGTTATAGTTGGTCCCACGTATGTAACATATGTCTAGATTTATGGGTAAATTTAGAAAAATTATAACAATTCACTTACACGCCCAAATAAGGCAAAATATATGTCATTGGAAAGCTTATGGTGTCTAGTTCATACATTGAGAACAGTTTTATAAAAAATTATGGTTTACTAACCCAAAATCTATAAAATCCGTGGCTGGTGCAGGATTCCAGCAAAAGCTCTCGGTTCGTAATCCAAACTTGTAAAATTCACTAAAAACTGTACATTTATCCGTTTGAAGAGCATGATACCTTGTTGGAAAACTTAAAGAATCTAGTTTTCAGATCTATAGTTATAATCTAAAATTTTGAGACTAAAGGGTTCGGAGTACATAAAACCCGTGGCTAGACTGTACTTTAGAGGTTCCTTTTTTCTCTAGTTTTGTGTCACAACTTCAAATGCTCATAACTTTAGACATACAAAAGAAACTCAAGTGATTCTAAAGCCTTAAATGAAGCTTATCCTCTGTACAATCTTATCATATAATTTATTTTTCATACCATAGTTTCTAGCGCATGCCACATTACTACAACAACTACAAGCTCTAATAAATTTCGTAGATATTACCGAAATGCTTCGTGGATCCTTTAAGATCTCGGACCTCCAAAGTTCTTCTCAAAACCTTTTCCTAGGTAAGAAGAAGTCTAACATTAAGATTATAACTAAATATCATGCTTTAGTTTGCCAAAAATGACTAAAACACAAAGACTACCACTAGGTTACCTCTAGTAACACATCCTCTAACTCCGCTTCACACTTCTTCGAACTTGGTAACGGGGTTGCTTGGAGCTTTAAAATGGAGGGAGGAAAGTGCTAGAGGGGTGTTGGAGATGGAGAATAGTGTTGGTATTTTTTTGAGCTTGGTGGTGGCTAGAGAAGCTAGGGTTTTTGAGCTTAACTTAAGTGAGAATAAAATGAGATGTTGAGGGTTTGTTTTCATTCAACATTTGCTTTAAAAGAGTTGTATTTTGAGGGGTAAAAATGGAAAATTTTTGGCTAATTCTTCCCTTGCATTGCCCTTACTTAAGGGAGGGAGTTGGTGTGAAAATTTTGTTCAACAAAATGGAGACAATGAGTCACTTTCTCTTGTCTCTTCTTTGTGTTATGTTGCCAAAACAAGCCATGCCATTTCTTACATAAGGTTGCATGCATGCACCATTTTCCTTTTTTTTTTTTTTTCTTTCCTCATTTGTTCAAATTTCTTCTTGCTTTTGACCACAAAATCCAAATCCCCCTTTGGTTTTTTCATTTTTACTTTGTTTTTCTTATCAAAGGTTGTCATCTTTATTCTCATCCATTGGATCTTTTATTACACCAATCATTACCTTAAGCTCTCATTGGTCACTTATCATCCAAAGCTTGGCCATTGATTTGCCTAGGATCCTTTAACATAAAATGTACATCATTGGTTTCAAATCTAAGCAAACTTCTAGATCAATCTTCCATCTTTGGATCTTCTTAGAGTAAATCATAATTATTCATCTTGTATCTATGTGACATATTAATTTTTTAATCATACTCTCAAAACTTAAATATTGATATGACCAAAATAAATACTAAGGTCATCAAATTGACCTACTAATAAAAATCGGGGGTTTTTCCTAAAAATTAATATTTATCCCTCTAATACGACATAATAAAATTTTTCGTATGAATTTATATGTCGTTCAATTTATCTTCTATGTATATATATTTCTCATTTAAATATAGAAACTCAACATTGTTAGATTATCGACATCATTATACTGATGATACACATACAATCATTCATGATCTTGAAATTTGATATTCATCAAAATAATTAATTAGAAGTATATTAATGAAGGAAATCCATGATAATAATTCATGAATCAAGTTTATAAATTTCTAGGGCGTCACACTCTTGACGGCATCGGAAACCCCGTTGTCTCGCCAGTGTTCTCGCCGATAATGGTTGTTCATCTTGCTTCCTTCGCTAGGATCGGTGGTATCTGGCAGCCAAAGTTCTCCCCCTCCTCCCCTACTCGTCAGAATATATATATATATATATATATATATTTTTGGAAATGTTTGATTGTAATTAGATGTGGTATTGTTTGTTATCATTTTATACATCTTTTTGATCTCAGCCATTGAAAAGTGATCTGATGGTCAAAAGTTTTTACACCATCATGAGATAAAACCACTTTACCTCATTGTAGAATTCTCCATAAATATGATAGTTCAAAATGCAAAGTGTGATTTTTAATTTTTAATAACCTCCAAAAAAAAAAAAAAAAGCCATGTTGGGGTGTGGCGGTTGAGGCAAGGGAGACAATAAGTTCTGAAGGTGTTTTTTTTTTTTTTGGTGACTGTTTAACAGTAAAATTATTTCGTTAAGATCGTGTTCAACTTATTTGGTGACTTTAGACGTCAATTGGTTTGGAACAACTTTTTTTTCTTTATTGAATTTCTATGCTGTTAAAATTTTAGGGAGACAGAGTGACCAATTGATTGAGAGAGAGAGAGACAGAGAGAGAGAGAGAGGATGGATAGCAGGCTTTTGTTTGGGTGTCCGCAGGGCAAGAGCGGGGGAAAGGTCATGGGGGTGCCTATTTCTTGTCCACTATGTTGGATATCACGTGGCGACATTTTCTCTCTCCGGCGAGAAATTTCTCTCATTTTTTCATCTTCTAAACTGGGTTTTTTCAGTTTTTCCGAAGATATTTTTTTCCCTAATTTAATTATAATTTTTCTTATGAAAATGAGAACAAACGCATGTGGTGCCTCCCATCTTTTTTCTACCCAAACTTCCACCATCGCCTGAAGGCAATAGCACCACAGCGTCTTCTATTTCCCTCCGAAGAGTGGAGCAGCTTCTTCCAACATCACCCAAAGCTCCTCTAAATTTCTTTTTCTAAACTTACGAAAGTCCTAAGATTGGGTTTTCCCAAATCTCCAATTTCTTGGGACGGAGACGATGCATAGCTTCAATAAATAAATAAAAACCAAGTTTTTGAGAAAGCTCTTCCTTGTTAATTTTCTTTCATTCCTGATTTACTCTCTCTCTATCTCTCTTTATATTCAAAACACCCCTCTTATTTATTGTTTACTTTTTTTTTTTTTAAATTTTGTTCATAATCATTTGTTGTCTTTTTTGCTTAAGAAAAAAATGATTTATAAGGATAGAGGTTGAAAGATAATCTCCAGAAGGTGGAAAACCTCATTATATTCCGATTAACGTAGTGTTGACGACTCGAACTCAAATATTTAATGAATAGAACGAGCGTTTTACCAACCCATCTACATAAACAAAACAATAAGACCACGTTTAGCATTCAGGTTTAACTCCAACTAAATTGTACTTTTTCATCTTAATTTTTGTCTTTTTCTGAAAAATTAATAAAATTTATAACTAATTTTTAAAAAATCAACCAATTCAAACTTAAAAATTTATCTTATCTCAAACTCAATCTAAATACCAAACACCAAACGAATCAGAAATGATTTTTTTAATAAAATAATGAAAAATCATTTATTGTTTTGTTTACTTCATTCCAGAAGTCGTATAATATTTCTGCTAGTCAGCCTATCATTTGGCTACTGTCAGATAGTTTTTAGCTTACCCTTTGGAACATTTTTTAATCGCTTGATGAGATTTAATCACTGATCGATGATCCAGTGATCCTAATTTGATCGCCGGATCTGATCCGGTAGCGCAGCTAAGACTTATATCTGTGTGTATATATCTATATATATATATATATATATTTTTTTTTTTTTTGTTTTTTCAAGCCACAAGTATCGTGAAAGGAACTTGGTGTGAAACGGTCCCACCATTGACTGACCTACTTCAACTTGCTGTGGTTGTATTTTTTTTTGTTTTTTTCAACCACGTGTGTCATGAAAGTAACTTGGTGAAACATTCCCACCGGCCACCACCGACTGACTTCGACTTGCTGTTGTCGTTCTTGTTTAGCTATTTTTTCTACCCAAAAAAAAAAATATATATATATATATATATATCTCTTTTTTTACCCTTTTTTTTATTTTACTTATTTTAATTTTAATTTATATTCATTTTAATTTCTTAAATAAAATTACTACATAACTTATATTCATTATTTTATTATCCTAATATTATAATTTTTAATTTATTTAAGATTGATAATATTGTACCAAATTATGAAAACTGATCGTTTTTTAAATTAAAAAATATAACTAGGAATAAGTATGAGTATCACAGTAAATTTATAATATTTATTCTCATTATGAGTTTAAGCAAACACAAGAATGAAATTTATTAGGACTATGATATCAAATTATGTAGGCCAAGTAAATAACGTTTTTGAAATTCAAATCTTGCATATGAATCTTGCCAACTATAGTTACGTATAAGTAAACCCACAACCCAATAAACTTGAATTAAAATAAGTGAAATAAAAAAAATGTGATAAAAAATATGTATATCACTTTATTATAATAAAATATATATATTTTTACTTGTTCTAAAAAGTTAATAATTGTTAGGCAATTATATTTTATTAGATTATTAAAATAATATAAATAGGTAATTTGATACAAATATTAAAGATCAGGGATAGTTTGACACAAATATTAAAAATCAGGGACATTTTGATATAAATACAAAGTTTATGGGGCATTTTAATATTAAAAATAACGAAAAAAAAAACAAACGGTAACTAACTGAGGAGGTAACTTAACCCACATATTAAAGTTCAGCGAACACAACAGGTACATTTAATAGTTCATAGCGCATAGTTAGGAGAGAATTTACGAAAGTTTTCCTCATCTTTATGTTTTTGTTTTAGTTTTTGTGCCTTCTTTAACTTCTTTCTTTTTATGATCAAATTCTTACAGAAATCACCATGCAATCAAATTATAATCAGGTATTTCTTCCTTTAAATTGATTTATTCACTTTGGAATCACATCCATTTTCTTTTACATCAAGTCCCTGAATAAAGTTCACTTTCTTTTTAATCTATTTTTAATAAAGATCCCTTACTAATTTGTTGTTTCTCTTTCAAATAGATATCTGGATTTTCATGATTTATTTCTGTGCCAAGTCCAGTGAGAAATATTAATCCTATTTTTCCTCATAATGATTTGATCCAAGAGAAAGAGATCGTATGAAATGTTTTCATAATTCCTCAGGAATTTAGGGGGAAAAAGTTGAGTAATTGGTAATAAATTTAAGTCAGCAGTTTTCTTGAAAAAGAACTAGAATATATGTTATGTAGATTTTCATTTAATAGTCAAACACTTCTTTGGCTTCTGTTTGTTAAAAATTCGGACCATCATCAGAAATTCATGTCGTTAGTTTATACCTTATGCTATTTTTTTCTCCATCATACTAAAATTAATAAATTGATTGCATGCTAGATCTGTGGTCAAAGTTTGTTCCGAGATCATCAGTAGCGGAGGAGAAATGGCGGAGATTGTAGTAGGCCCTGTCATTGACAAGCTGGTAGACTTACTATTGGACGAGGCAAACTTGTTCAAGGGAGTCCACAAAGAAGTCGAGAGTCTAACGGATGAACTGGAAAGCATCAAGTGTTTCTTGAAAGATGCAGAATCAAGGTCGGGGAAAGGAGACGTCAAAGACGGCGTGAAAATTTGGGTGAAACAAGTAAGGGACGAAGCTAATCACATCGAAAACGTGATTGATGAATACCTTCGCCACGTTGCACCGCGTTGTCATGAGAGTGGTTTCCTTCAGAAGATCCGTCGCTCGGTCAAGCAGCTAAAAGCACGCCGTCGCATTGCTTCTGAGGTTGGAGACATTAAGACGTCACTACGCGAGATCAAGAAGAGAAGTGAAAGATATGATTTCCGATTTTCCTCGGAAGATGGACCCAGTGGCACAAGCACTACAGCTGCAGAACATCACGACACTCGGTTGGATTCCATTTTCATTGAAGAAGATGATGTTGTGGGCATTGATTCAACACGAGATGATTTGATAAGCATGTTGGTTGATGGAGAATCCACTCGTACAGTGATTTCATTAGTAGGTACAGGTGGAGTTGGAAAGACTACTCTTGCAAGCAAAGTCTACGAGAATGAAGTTGTCAAAAAACACTTTAATTGCCGCTGTTGGATCACCGTGTCCCAGTCATATAACCTGAAGAAGCTACTTAAAAATATGGCCACGCAGCTTTTCATTGATGAAGGAGGCCCCGGTAACAAAACCGATGAGATTGAAGGCTTAATCAAGTCATTAAGAGAATATTTGAATACACAGAGGTATATGGTGGTTTTTGATGATGTATGGAATGTAGAGTTTTGGGAAGTCATAAAACATGCTTTGCCACGGAATGATAAAGGTAGCAGGGTAGTTGTCACTACGCGTAATGATACAATCGGTGTTTTTGCTTCTCAAGAGACCTCATGTGATCGTGTCCATAAACTGGAGCCTATGTCAGAGGAAATGGCTTGGGAATTGTTTTGCAAAAAGGCATTCCAATCTAAGAAGTCTATGAATTCTTCATGTCCTGTGGAGTTGGAGGAATTGTCTCGTAAAATTGTTAGCAAATGCCAAGGCCTGCCACTGGTAATTACTGCTATGGCTCGTTTATTATCAACGAAAGAGAAGACTTTGTCAGAATGGCAAAACGTGCTTGAGAATATGAGCACTGAGTTTGAAAGTAATTGCCAACTTACAAGTGCTTTAAAAATTCTCTCCTTGAGTTATAACGATCTACCGCACCACCTTAAATCTTGCTTTTTGTACTTTGGCATCTTTCCTGAGGACTATTCAGTTGCTGATGTAGCATTATACAAATTGTGGATTGCAGAAGGTTTTGTAAAGCTCGGAAGGGACAAGAGACCAGAAGACATTGCTAAAGAGTATTTAGAGGAGCTCATCCATAGAAACTTGGTTCAAGTGTCATATTTGGAATGTCAAAGCTATGATAGGGTGCTCAAAGTTCATGATATGATGCGGGAGATCATCTTACTGAAGATGGATGAATTAGGTTTCTGTCAAATTTTGGATAAAACGAACTCAAGATTTAGAATGAAGTATCGTCGTCTGTCGATCCATGGAGGCATAGAAAATGTTCAAGAGATTGCCGAGGATTCTGGGGTTCGTTCTGTTTTTATCTTCAATGCCAAACAATTGACGAAATCTTTCATGGTTACTTTGATTAAAAAATTTAAGCTCTTAAGATTGTTGGAATTCACAGACGCTCCTCTTGATTCTCTTCCAAAAGAAGTGGGAGATTTATTCCACCTGAACTACTTAGGTCTGAGAAATACCAAAGTGAAGATGCTTCCGAAGTCGGTAGGTAAGCTGCAAAATTTGCAGACATTAGATCTTGCATTTACCCTAGTGCGAGAGCTACCATTTGAGATCAACAAATTTCGGAAACTGAGACACTTACTAATTCGTCATTCTGAGAAGGGGTCAAGCAACAATTTGGATTCAGCCGATGGAGTTAAGATACCAGATGGGATTGGGTGTTTGGAGGACTTACAGACACTGGCAAGAGTGGAAGCACATCAGGAAGGACTTGGTACAATAAATGAGTTAGGGAAGTTGCAACAGTTGAGGGTTTTTTCCATCTCAAAGTTGACCACAGAGACAGGGAAGGCTGTTTGTAGTTCCATTGAGAAGATGACCTACCTTCAGCGTTTATGTTTGTCACTAATCAGTGAGGATGAAATCCTAGATTTACAATCCATTTCATCTCCTCCTCGTTTTCTTCGCTTTCTTACTCTGAAGGGACCATTACTGGACCTGCCGCATTGGATGTCTTCGCTTCACGATCTATGGGAGTTGAACTTAAGATTTTCGAAACTGCACGATGATCCATTAAGATTCCTCCATGGCCTGCCTAATTTACACAGACTTTTCCTCTTCCAGGCATACGATGGAGAAGAACTGCATTTCAAAGAAGGTGGCTTTCAGAAACTCAAGGTGCTTAGTCTAAAAAAGTAGGCAGAATTAAAGGTCTTGAAAGTAGATCGAGGAGCACTGCCTTGTCTTGAGAAGTTAGAAATAGGAGCTAGCCAGCTCAAGGAAGTGCCTTCCGGCTTCCAACACTTGCACAACCTCAAAACTCTAAGATTCCACCACATGCCGACAGAATTTCTCGATGGCATGAAACCAGATGGAGGCCAAGATTATTGGAAAGTTATGCATGTTTCTTCGGTCACTTTCTGGACGCAAGACACTGTAGTTGGGAAGCTCCGTGAGTCTGACACTTACGATTTTTGTTGTGCAAAACACTACAAAATTCTGTGAAAGGTATTTTCTTTTGCCCGAGAAATATCTCCAGTTTTATTTTTGTGGCTTCATAACTATTTTCTTTTTCTATAATGGAAGCAAGAATTTAAACTTTGAACCTCAATATTAGTCTAATGAGGTACGAAACCAAGCTAAGCCTCTTAAAGTAAATCTGTTTCAACAGAAAGAAAAAAGAAAAAAAAAAAAAAGATGAGAATTTATTTGGACATTAATTTTCTAGTCTCCTAAAGTGTGCTTGTAACATGTTATTTCTAAAATCTGTTTGTTACTTTTTAACGTCGTTAAAGTGTGAATGATGGATTACATACAGGTATCTTGTGTTGCTCACGACAAACATTTCAGAATGTTAACTAATGTTTACTAAATTTAAATTCTGATTTTTCTTAGATTCTTCCAATATGAAGTTTGTTAAGTTGAGATACTATTTGTATTAGGTCTTACAACTTGGTTGCTGCTAGTTCCTCTGCCAAGCTAATTCACCTCTCTGCCAAGCATCATTCTCATATCCACCTTCTATATACACTCACCATATCTTTCAATAATTGTAGGAACAAACGGCAATAATTTGAGGGTAATGAAACACACACAGTCATTCTCTCAAATCAATTATGCCACTCGTTGAACTCATTGTTTTCTTGGCGATGACCGTGAACATTGATTGCCGCTCACCGTATAAGTTTATATTCTTCAATGCAAGGTTGATGTTGTAAACATGTTCTTGTTTAGAAATCGGGTTTTTTTTTTTTTACCCCTTCCATGTCTATGTATTTTCTTTCTGTTGAAGATGATAGTTGATATGTAAAATTGTAATGTGTGTTTTGCTCCAGTGTGTGAAGCTGATGAAACAGAACATGTTTTCGGTATGTAACATTTCTGCAATTCTGTGGTGCGTTCGATTTTGGCATATGCTTTTATGCTTCATTTGTCTTGTGAATTTCTGTCGCACGCAAATTTTAGTGTGAAGCTTTTCTTGCTTTTTTGGAAGATAGACTTTCTTCGAAAGAATAATACTAAACTAAAAATTTCCATGTCAAATTTAGGACTCAAGATATTAGGTAATAATTTTCGAAAATCTTGTGTGACTTAAATTCAGTTATTGAGTTGGTTATCTTCCGTTGTTAATAATATATTGCCAGTTTGTCGAAAAGGTACGTAAAGCTCAGTTCGTTTTCACCTTTTCGCCTTTCCGCAATTTAACAGAGCTGCCAATTTGGGCGAGTCCTCAGGTTTCAAGGATGTTTGTGATGTCGGATTCTCTTTTTATTTCTTCCTTTATTTCATTTAAAACAGATTTCTCATACTAAAGCCTAACTTCCTTAAATAAGAAATCAAAGTGGTAATGAGTGAAAAGTTCATTGATTCAACCGAAATATGCACAGGATGTTGACTTCCTATGCTCTTCTAGTTGGCTCAAATATTCAATCACTCCAATAGGAAAAATAGAAGAAGAGAAAAGGCCAAATTGATTTTGTTAAATGAGCCCATTTAATCATATTCTAAGCACCAAAATTTATAATTCTAGGAGGGTGAACCACTTTCACTTCACAATCTGCAAAAACCAGAACAAAAAGTCAGCTTCTTGTTTCAGTGCAGGCGTATATCAGAAAATATGGTTTTTAAGGGGCTTATATAAGGATGATAATTTTTCATAGAGACCAAAACGAAAAACATGTAAAGCTTTTAGAGGTAAAATTGCAAATATATATATATATATATATATATATATAACTATATTATAAAGGAGAGTTGTATTTTGACACTATTAAAAAATTTGGTCTATCTATTTTGTCTTTTTGTGTACTTTTTTCTTTCTCTTTTCTTTTTCTTTTCTTATTGAGTTGCTTACATCCTTTTTTGTTTTATTTTTCATCTTTACATTTCCCCCCTAAAAGTTTTACAAATTTGTAGTTGGCTCATTTAAAAATATTTTTTTTCATTTTTTTTCCAATTTATCTCTATATAAAATAACTTTTTTCAAATATGCATGTCTCAAAAAAAAATTTTCTTATAATTGTTCAAATTGTTATTGGTTACTTGATTACGTTAAACTACTTGGGAGATGATAAATAAATTAAAAAACGATATTATGTTCTTCAAAAATTTAACATCTGCTAATTCTTTTATAAAAAATTAACATTTGTGTATTCCTTACAATAAATTAACACATGTGCCTAAAAACTAGTGTATATATAAATATAAATAAAAGTCCAGAGGAGCAAAAGCTTCTACTTAGCTATGGGTGGTTCCAACAGATTTTGTAGTTACTGATCGGTAACCAGTCGATATCCTACCATGTGGAGGCGGTTACCGGTCGATAACCAACTGGCATCCTACCGATGGAGGTGGTCACTAACCCAGTTAGTAATCAACTGGTATCCTATCGGCAATGGTGGATGTCGATGGGTATCATCATGGATACTAGATGGTAACCAACTCGGTTGGCCTGTATCATCATGGATACCAACTAGTATTTTAACTACCCACGTCTTCATTTGATATGATATTGTCCCATTTAGACCTCGTGTTCGTACGGTTTTGCTCTTGGGCTTACATCAAAAGATCTTATACCATTAGAAGGTTGTTTCTTTACTTTTGAACAATCACATATATTTTTTCCTAATCGACGTGGGATTGTAAAATTTACCATTTTTTTTTGGAGATGGATGACTGTCACATGTATCTTGAGGATATTATTGATATTTTAAAATAATTAATAAATAAGTATTATGTGGAGACATATATGCCATTCTTTACAGTTATTAAATTTTTTTTTTTTTTTGGGTAAATATTAATCCAAGCATTAATTTATGGCATTTATCTTTTTACGTACATGCTACATCCTGGCCGCCTTATTGTTCTCGTTTTGGACATCTGAATCTTAGCCCATAGCCACCTCTTGTTTGGTATGAACCACCCAGTCCGGAATTATCCTTACCTTCAGCTGCATCCTAGTTGATTCATTTTTCTGTCCGGTGTGACTCAACGCCAGCTGGATAGTCGTTATTTTTGGCTTTTTATGTATCTTTTTTTTTTTTTTGGGGAAATTCTAGTAATATAATTATTTTTTGTTTTTTATGATATTAATTTTTTTTTATAAAGAAAACTACTATATATCCCATTAAAGTTGGAGGTTGACCCGTTGTTGACTACATTATAATATTTTAAAAGAGTTAATTACTTATTTGGTTCTTAATTTTTTACGAACTAACAATTTAATTGTCAATTTCTTCTTTGTTTTTAAAATATCCTTTAACTCTTTAAAAGTAAGAAAAATATTCTTTTTATTAATAGATCTAAAAAATTTAACAGAAAAATCACGCATGAAGGGTAATTAAGAAAAAAAATTTACATGATTCAACTTATAATTTTATACACATGATTTATTCAATTCAATTTTCAACCGTCATTCGTGAAAAGGATTAAATTGCACCCTTTTAAAGAATCAACGAATCTTTTAGTCACACAAAAATTTTTGGGGCCAAAATATAATTTTGTAAAAAAAATTTAGACCAAACGTGCAAATTTACCATTTCTTAAGTATATATTCTGGTATCACGAAACTCGATAGCAATTTCTTGCAAAACTCTAGCCGTTGACTTTACCTACTGCACGAGCTGCTCTCTTCACATTTGCCGATTTGTTTTTTCCCAGAGAGATCTGATGAATCTATTTCTTGCTTAACTTTCACCAGTTTACTGTTCATGTTGTTCATCTAGATGGCTTCGCTTTAGCTCTATGCTTCCGTTTTGTTTTTGTGTGTTTTTTTTTATTTATTTTTGGAATGACCAGTTAGTCGACTTATAATCAGGTACTTCTTCCTTGATCTCATAGATTGATTTAATTACGCATCACAAATATATACGTTACCATCCTTTTTACAATCAAAGTCCCCGAAGAACATTCTCTTTGTTACTATTGTTATTATCAAAATTTGTTCTAAAAAAGGTCATCTATATTTTTCATTTTTCCCAAATACCGTTTATTTTTGTTATTTCTTTGTCAAATATACCTGGATTTTCTTGATTTATTTATCTGTCATGTCCAATGAGAAGTATTAATCCAATTTTTCATCAAAATGGTTTGATTTGAGAGATGATATGGTGTTCTCATAATCCATCAGGAATAGTGGGGGAAAAGTTAAGCAATTGGAAATAAGCTTAATCACCCTAAGTTTTAATTCAGATATTTTCTTGAAAAAGAATTGGATGTGTCATGTAATTTTAAACGTAATTGTTATATACTTCTTTGGCTGGTCTTAGTTAAATATTCAGACCATGATCAGAGATTCATGTCGTTCGTGTTACAGCTTTTGATAAAACCATTCTAATAATTACCTATATTTCTAGATCTTGTGTTCAAATTTGGTTCAGAGATCATCAGTGCCGGAGGAGAAATGGCGGAGATTGTAGTAGGCCCTGTCATTGACAAGCTGATAGACTTGCTAATCGAAGAAGGAAAGTTGTTCAAGGGAGTCCATAAAGAAGTCAAGAGTCTAACGGATGAACTGGAAAGCATCAAGTGTTTCTTGAAAGATGCAGAATCAAGGTCGGGGAAAGGAGACATCAAAGACGGCGTGAAAATTTGGGTGAAACAGGTAAGGGACGAAGCTAATCACATAGAAGACGTTATTGATGAATACCTTCGCCACGTAGCACCACGCCGTCATGAGAGTGGATTCGTTGGTTTCCTTCAGAAGATACATCGCTCGGTCAAACAGATAAAAGCACGTCATCACATTGCTTCTGAAGTTCGAGACATTAAGATGTCACTACGCGAGATCATGGAGAGAAGTGAAAGATATGACTTCCGACTTTCCTTGGAAGAGGGACCTAGTGGCAAATGCACTACAGCTGCTGAACAGTACGACCCTCGGTTGGATTCCATTTTCATTGAAGAAGATGATGTTGTGGGCATTGATTCAACACGAGATGATTTGATAAGAATGTTGGTTGATGGAGCATCCACGGAGCATCCACGCGTGCGGTGATTTCATTAGTAGGTACAGGTGGAATTGGAAAGACTACTCTTGCAAGCAATATCTACTTGTTTGGATCACTGTGTCTCAGTCATACGACATGAAGAAGCTACCTGTAAACATGACCAAGCAGATTTTCATAGGTGAAGATTGTCCCAGTGACAAAACAGACGAGATTGGAGGATTAATTAAATCATTGAAAGAATACTTGAGCACGCAGAGGTATATTGTCGTTTTCGATGATGTCTGGGATGTAGAATTTTGGCAAGTCATAAAACATGCTTTGCCTAAGAATGATAAAGGTAGCAAGGTAGTTATCACAACGCGTAATGATACAATCGGTGCTTTTGCTTCTCAAGAGACCTCATGTGATTGTGTCCGTAAACAGTTGGGAATTGTTTTGCAATAAGGCATTCCAATCTAAAAATTCTAGTAGTTCTTTGAGTTATGGGAAGTTGGAGGAAGTATCTCGTAAAATTGTTAGCAAATGTGAAGGCCTGCCACTTGTAATTGCGGCTATGGCTTGTTTACTATCAACGAAAGAGAAGACTGTGTCAGAATGGCAAAAGGTTCTCGATAATATGAGCTCTGAGTTTGAAACAAATCACCAACTCACAAGCATTTTAAAGATTCGCTCTCAGCTATAATGATCTGCCATACCACCTTAAATCTTGCCTTTTGTACTTTGGCATCTTTTCTAAGGACTTTTCTGTTGCTGGTGGAGGATTATGCAGACTATGGATTGCTGAAGGTTTTATAAGGCCAAAAAGGGACAAGAGACCAGAAGACATAGCTTAAGAGTACTTAGAGGATCTCATCCATAGAAACATGGTTCAAGTCCCATACTTTGGGTGTCAAGGATATGATAGGATGTTCAAAGTTCACGACATGATGCGTGAGATCATCTTATTGAAGATGGATGAATTAGGTTTCTGTCAAATTTTGGATGAAAATAACTCGAGATTTCGATGTACATATTGCTGCCTATCGATCCATGGAGGTGTAGAAAGTATTCAGGAGATTGCTGAAGACTCTGGGGTTCGTTCCGTTTTTATTTTCAATGCCGATGAATTGGTGCAATCTTTTGTGGTTACTTTGGTTAAGAAATTTAAGCTCTTAAGATTGTTGGAATTGAGAGATACTTCTCTTGATCATCTCCCAAAAGAGGTGGGAGATTTATTCCACCTGAAATACTTAGGTCTGAGAAATACCAAAGCGAAGACCGCAGAGACGGGGAAGGCTCTCTGTGGTTCCATTGAGAAGATGACCAACATTCAGCGTTTACGGTTGTCAGTAAATAGTGAAGATGAAATCCTAGATTTGCAATCCATTTCATCTCCTCCTTGTTTTCTTCGCTTTCTTACTCTCAGGGGACCATTATTGCACTTGCTGCATTGGATATCATCACTTCATGATCTATGGGAGTCGAGGTTAAGTTTTTCGAAGCTACATGATGAACCATTAAGATTCCTCCATGGACTGCCTCATTTACAGAAACTTTTCCTCAAACAGGCATATGATGGAGAAGAACTGCATTTCAAAGAAGGTGGCTTTTGGAAACTCAAGTTGCTCAGTCTAAAAAATTTGGCAGAATTGAAGGTCTTGAAAATAGATAGAGCAGTGTTTCCTTGTCTTTGAGATATTAGAAATAGGAGCTAGCCAGCTGACAGAAGTGCCTTCCAGCATCCAACACTTAAGCAACCTCAAAACCTTAAGATTCGACAACATACCAGAAAAATTTCTCCGTGGCATGGAACCAGACGGAGGCTGAGATTATTACAAAGTTATGCATGTATCAATAGTCACTTTCTGGGAAGAAGATCATGACGGTGTCAGGATTACTAAGCTCCGCGAATCAGACTCTTACGACATCTGCTGTCGGCAACACTTCAAAATTCGATGAAAGGTGCACCACTCCTGCAAGCCATGAGCCTATGCTCAAGAGGCTTCTCCTGATTTGTTCTAAGCCTTCACAACTATTTTCTTTTCCTGTAATATAGTGGACTAATTTGGTTTTCTTTTTGAAAGGCAATTCCTTCTAACAGAAACCTTTATAAGTTAATTTTCAATGGACAACTACTTTCATTGGTAGGGATTTTATATCAAACAATAAAAAGGAAAACCATATATACAGGTATATATATTCCTAAAATCTTCAACATTTTTCACTCTTTAAAAGGCTATTGACATATTTACAGGTATCTTATTATGGATTGTGAGATGCATTTCAAAATGTAAACTTGGAGTTATTATATATAACCTGGATTCTGATTTTTCTTTAAATTCTTCCAGTTCGAAGTTAGTCATTTTGCTGCTTCTCACTTCGCTATAATCTAATTCGCCACTCTGTGTGATTCTCATATGTACCCTTATACAAATTCTCACTATATCTTTTATTCTTTCAGGAACAAACGGCACGAATCAAATAGGAGTCATTTTCTTAGATTACTCGTTCCCTTCGTAGAATTTTCATTATTTGCGTTTAATTTGATTTGCTTTGGCATAAGGAGGTATTGGAAATATTTTCTTTCTTTGAAGATCATAATCGATTTGCTTGCCGTCATCTATCTTCGCCATCAACAGCGCCATTTGATTATTACCCAAGGCAAAGAAGTGTGTGTAAAATTTGTTTATGGTTTGCATTATAACGTGTCTGTAATGTCGTTGTGCGGCTGCAGCCTCATGGGGTGCTTTGCTTTGTTTGAGTGCTAGTGGTGTCGAAGTATTTATTCATGAATTTTTACGTGTGATTGTAAGAATTGCTAAAATTGTTAAAAAGTTACTACGCAAATAAGACTTTCTCATTAGACCATTTTTACAAAGTACTCATTTTGATGATTGCGGGAGTAATTGAAATGATCTATCAAGACCTGTTTTGTAGGAGATTCTCTATCTTCTAGAGAAGCTTTTTTCTCTTTAAGGCCTTAGATATTAAAAATTCAGGGACCAAAGTTGCACAAGATTAAAAATTTAGGGACTAAATAAGCAATTTACCCAATAAATAGAAAATAAATAAAACAAGAATTCGTTAGCATATGGTAGTTTGCATTTTAGGATTTTATGCAACTCATCTGTCCTTACCCCAAGTTTTACAAGTAAACAATTTTTATATCAAAACAATTTTTTTATTATTTCAGACCTTTTTTTTTTTTTTTTTTGAACAAAAGAGTTCGTATTATTTTTATACCTTTATTTTAGGTTGTATCACATTTATACCTCACGTTGTACAGTTCATGATAAATCCATATTATCTTTTCAGTCAAATGTTGACATCTTGGAGCTTTATCTTCTTCTTTTGTTTTTATTATTTTTATTATTTTTTCTCTTTTGTTAAAGTTAATTTATTAACTGAGAAAAGGTAAGAATTGAACATAAATTCTAAATTTGAAATATAAATATGATAGTTCAAAATGCAAAGTGTGATTTTTTTTTTATAACCTCAAAATAGAGGATAAAAAAATAAATTAAAAAATAAAAAACCTTTAATAGAAGAGGAGATAACGGGAAGGAAGCCAGGCGGGCTTGTTCAATTATTCTGGATACAGTAGTCAAGTAATTTTCAACCAACTTTACTAATATTAAATATATATGTAAATTCAAATATATATATATATATATATATATTATTTTGGGGTTATTTCATTAATAGCACCTTAGAATTTTATTTATTAAAAATATATCATTTTTTTCCCTTCATGTACTAGCACTTCCCCGGCATCAAAGCCTATCCATTATCAAAATTACGATTTACCCTCAATTTCCAACCATCTCAAATATCCCTCTCCCTTGCATGATTAAAAAAAAATTAATTTCAACCTAAGCATCTACAGTGTTTTAGAGAGAGAAACCGATCTGGAGAGAGAAAGAGCTATCCCGCACACTGGTATCACGCTAGCAATTTATGGTCATTATAGGAAATGACCACCCAATCATTATGTAAATAAACCTGATACTAGTATTAAAGCTAAACCAAATGTATGGTAAATACAAAAATATGGTCAGCCGCGGTATTATGTAAATTGACCGACACTAGTATTGAAGCTAACAAAGGACATGATAAATACCAAAATGACCCACCCGGTCATTATGTAGATGACCCATAATGGTATTCACGCTAACAAATGTATGGTCATTACAAAAATGACCACCCGGTCATTATGTAAATGACCGACACTAGTATTGAAGCTAATAAAGGCATAGTAAATACAAAAATGACCACCCGGTCATTATATAAATGACCAATACTAGTATTGAAGCTAACAAAGGCATGATAAATACAAAAATGACTACTCGGTCATTATGTAGATGACCCATAACGATATCACGCTAGCAAAGGTATGGTCATTACAAGAATGACCACTCGGTCATTATGTAAATAACCAACACTAGTATTGAAGCTAACAAAAACACGGTAAATACAAAAA
This sequence comes from Ficus erecta, assembly GCA_008635985.1. NCBI lineage: Eukaryota > Viridiplantae > Streptophyta > Magnoliopsida > Rosales > Moraceae > Ficus > Ficus erecta. The sequence goes on from BKCH01000282.1 coordinate 44,179, forward strand.
TGACCATCCGATCATTATGTAAATGACCGACATTAGTATTGAAACTAACAAAGGCATGGATACAAAAATGACCACCCGATCATTATGTAAATGACCGATACTAGTATTGAAGCTAACAAATGCATGGTAGATACAAAAATGACCACCCGATCATTATGTAAATGACCGACCACCCGGTCATTATGTAAATGACCGACACTCTTATTGAAGCTAACAAAGGTACGGTAAATACAAAAATGACCACCCAGTCATTATGTAAATGACCGACACTAATATTGAAGCTAACAAAGGCATGGTAAATACAAAAATGACCACTCGGTCATTATGTAGATGACCCACAATGATATTCACGCTAGCAAAGGCATGGTCATTACAGGAATGACCACCCGGTCATTACAGGAATGACCACTCGGTCATTATGTGAATAACCGACACTAGTATTGAAGCTAACAAAGACACGGTAAATACAAAAATGACCACCCGATCATTATATAAATGATCGACACTAGTATTAAAGCTAACAAAAGCATGGTAAATACAAAAATGACCACCCGGTCATTATGTAGATGACCCACAATAGTATTCACGCTAGCAAAGGTATGGACATTACAAGAATGACCACCCGGTCATTACAGGAATGTCCACCTGGTCATTACAGGAATGACCACCCGGTCATTATATAAATGACCGACACTAGTATTGAAGCTAACAAAGGCACGGTAAATACAAAAATGACCACCCGATCATTTACATATGTAAATGACCGACACTAGTATTGAAGTTAACAAAGACACGATAAATACAAAAATGACCACCCGGTTATTATGTAAATGATCGACACTAGTATTGAAGCTAACAAATGCATGGTAAATATAAAAATGACCACACGTTCATTATGTAGATGACCCACAATGGTATTCATGCTAGCAAAGGTATGGTCATTCAGGAATGACCACCCAGTCATTATGTAAATGACCGACACTAATATTAAAGCTAACAAAGACACGGTAAATACAAAAATGACCATCCAATCATTATGTAAATGACCGACACTAGTATTGCAAAGACACGGTAAATACAAAAATGTTCATCCGGTCATTATGTAAATGACCGACACTGGTATTGAAGCTAACAAAAGTATGGTAAATACAAGAATAACCACCCGGTCATTAAGTAGATGACCAAGACTTGTAAATGATACTACTTACATAAATATATAAAAAAATATATAAATTACATGTTTCTCTTCTTTAGCGGTAAAAGCCGACATCACATCATCAAACTTTACATTATTGACGGAGGTCCATGACAATATACGCGGAATGGCCTCAACATTTTTACCTCTTCAACTTCCGATATCTTCTCTTCTACAGCACTTTTCGGCTTCTTTGATTCCTTAACTTCAATTGCCCTCTGCTTTCTCTTCAACCCTTCCTTGGCCACCCTTCTCTCGCTCTCTGGTACCAGTTTTTTAGAACTTTTCTCGGCCGATGGCCTTTTATATGCCGAATCCTTTACTCGGAGAGCCCTCATTTCGGAAGCAATGTTTTTCTCAGCCAATTTTGTGGGTTTCGACATTGTTAGTTTTAGAAGATTCTCCGACGTTCACAGACTTCCAAGCGGTTTATAGAGGGCTTTCGTGGTGGTTTCGGACGGTTTTCCGAGCGGTTATATGGAGCGGTTCCAGTGGGTGCCAACTCTTTCTTTCTCTAAAACACTGTAGATGCTGGTTTGAAAAATTTTTTTGGGGCATGCGAGGGAGAGTGACTTTTGGGCAGGTGGAAGATGAGGGTAAACCTTGACATACATTAAATGCTACTGAGTCCCACATATCATAAGCTTTGATGATGTGATACTACTAGTAATGAAGGGAAAAAAAATGATATTATTTTTAATAATAAAATTCCTACATATTCTATTAATGAAATTAACCTTTTTTTTTTTTTTTTTTTTTTTTTTCTTTCAAGCCACACGTATCGTGAAAGGAACTTGGTGAAACGGTCCCACCATTGACTGACCCACGTCAACTTGCTGTCGTTGTTCTTGTTCATCTTTATGCCTTCGTTTTAGTTTCTGTGCCTCCTTAACTTCTTCTCTTTTTTTTTTTTTTTTTTTTTTTTATGATCAAATTCTTACAGAAATCACCACTCAGTCTAATTATAATCAGGTATTTCTTCCTTTACATTGATTTACTCACTTTGGAATCACATAAATATATATTGTACCATTTTCTTTTACAATCAAGTCCCTGAATAAAGATCACTTTCTGTTTGTTTGTTTTTTAATTTAATTTAATTTAATTTTTATCTATTCTTAATAAAGATCCTTTACTAATTTGTTGTTTCCCTTTCAAATATATATCTAGATTTTCATGATTTATTTATGTGTCAAGTCCAGCGAGAATTTTTAATCCAATTTTTCCTCATAATGATTTTATCTGAGAGATCTTACGAAATGTTTTCATAATTCCTCAGGAATAGAGAGAAAAAAGTTAAGTAACTGGTAATAGGCTTAAGTGAAAATAATAAATCACCCTAAGATTTAATTCAGCAGTTTTCTTGAAAAAGAACTAGAACATATGTCATCTAGATTTTCACTTATTAGTCAAACACTTCTTTGGCTGCTGTTTGTTAAAAATTTGGACCATCGTCAGATTTTCATGTCGTTAGTATTATACCTTATGTTATTTTTTCCCCATCATACTAATATTAATAAATTGATTGAATGCTAGATCTTGTGTTCAAATTTGGTTCCGAGATCATCAGTGCCGGAGGACAAATGGCGGAGATTGTAGCGGGCCCTGTCATTGACAAGCTGGTAGACTTGCTAATCGAAGAAGGAAAGTTGTTCAAGGGAGTCCACAAAGAAGTCAAGAGTCTAACGGATGAACTGGAAAGCATCAAGTGTTTCTTGAAAGATGCAGAATCAAGGTCGGGGAAAGGAGACGTCAAAGACGGCGTGAAAATTTGGGTGAAACAGGTCAGGGACGAAGCTAATCGCATAGAAGACGTTATTGATGAATACCTTCGCCATGTAGCAGCACGCCGTTATGAGAGTGGATTCGTTGGTTTCCTTAAGAAGATACATCGCTCGGTCAAACAGATAAAAGCACGTCATCACATTGCTTCTGAAGTTCGAGACATTAAGACGTCACTACGCGAGATCAAGGAGAGAAGTGAAAGATATGACTTCCGACTTTCCTTGGAAGAGGGACCTAGTGGCAAATGCACTACAGCTGCTGAACAGTACGACCCTCGGTTGGATTCCATTTTCATTGAAGAAGATGATGTTGTGGGCATTGATTCAACACGAGATGATTTGATACGAATGCTGGTTGATGGAGCATCCATGCGTACGGTGATTTCATTAGTAGGCACAGGAGGAGTTGGAAAGACTACTCTTGCAAGCAGAGTCTACGACAATGAAGTGGTTAAAAAACACTTTAATTGCCGCCGTTGGATCACTGTGTCTCAATCATATGACTTGAGGAAGCTACTAAAAAATATGGCCGAGCAGCTTCTCATAAATGAAGAAGGCCCCGGTGACAAAACAGATGAGATTGAAGGATTAATTAAGTCGTTAAGAGAACATTTGAACACACAGAGGTATATGGTTGTTTTTGATGATGTATGGGATATAGAATTTTGGGAAGTCATAAAGCATGCTTTTCCTAAGAACGATAAAGGTAGCAGGGTAATGTTCACAACACGCAATGATTTCATTGGTGATTCTGCTTGTCAAGAAACCTCATGTGATATTGTCCATAAGCTACAGCCTTTATCCGAGGAAATGGCATGGGAATTGTTTTGCAAAAAGGCATTCCAATCTAAAAAGTCAGTGAGTTCTTCATGTCCCGTGGAGTTGGAGGAATTGTCTCGTAAAATTGTTAGCAAATGCCAAGGCCTGCCACTGGTAATTACTGCTATGGCTCGTTTATTATCAACCAAAGAGAAGATTGTGTCAGAATGGCAAAATGTTCTGGAGAATATGAGCACCGAGTTTGAAAGTAATCGCCAACTTACAAGTACTTTAAAGATTCTCTCCCTGAGTTATGATGATCTACCGCACCACCTTAAATCTTGCTTTTTGTACTTTGGCATCTTTCCTGAGGACTATTCAATTTCGGATGCAAGATTATACAGACTGTGGATTGCCGAAGGTTTTGTCAAGTTAAAGGACAAGAGACCAGAAGACATTGCTAAGGAGTACGTAGAGGAGCTCATCCATCGAAACTTGGTTCAAGTCTCATATTTAGAGTGTCAAGCATATGATAGGATGCTCAAAGTTCATGATATGTTGCGTGAGATCATCTTATTGAAGATGGATGAATTAGGATTCTGTCAAATTTTGAATGCAAAGAACTCAAGATTTCAAAGGAGATATCGCCGCCTATCAATCCATGGGGGTGTAAAAAATGTTCAAGAGATTGTAGAAGATTCAGGTGTTCGTTCAGTCTTTATTTTCAACGTCGATGAATTGATGCAATCTTTCGTGTTTACCTTGGTTAAAAAATTTAAGCTCCTAAGATTGTTGGAATTCAGAGATGTACCTCTTGATTCTCTTCCAAAAGAGGTTGGAGATTTATTCCACCTGAAATACTTAGGTCTGAAAAATACCAAAGTGAAGATGCTTCCTAAGTCAATAGGTAAGCTGGAAAAGTTGCAGACATTAGATCTTGCAAATACCCTAGTGCGAGAGCTACCATTTGAGATCAATAATCTTCGGAGCCTGAGACACTTTGCAATCTGGCATCTTCCCAAGGGGTTAAGCAACAATTTTTATTCAGTTTGCGGAGTTAAGATACCACAGGGAATTGGATGTTTGGAGGACTTACAGTCACTATCGAAAGTGGAAGCACATCATGAAGGACATGGCACAATAAACGAGTTATGGAAGTTGCGACAACTGAGGGCTCTTTCCATCACAAAGCTGACCACAGAGACAGGGAAGGCTCTTTGTGGCTCCATTGAGAAGATGACCTACCTTCAACGTTTACGGTTGTCTCTAATCAGTGAAGATGAAATCCTAGATTTACAATCCATTTCATCTCCTCCCCGTTTACTTCGCTTTCTTTCTCTGAGGGGGCCATTACCACACTTGCCACATTGGATATCATCGCTTCAGGAGCTATGGGAGTTGAGGTTAACCTCTTCGAAGCTGCATGATGAGCCGTTAGGACTCCTTCATGGCCTGCCTAATTTACAGAGACTTTTCCTTGACCGGGCATATGGTGGAGAGGAACTGCATTTCGAAGAAGGTGGCTTTCAGAAACTCAAGGGGCTAAGTCTAAAAAACTTGGCAGAATTAAAGGTCCTGAAAATAGATCAAGGAGCATTGCCTTGTCTTGAGATGTTAGAAATAGGAGCTAGCCAGCTGAAGGAAGTGCCTTCCGGCATCCAACACTTAAGCAGCCTCAAAACTTTAAGATTCCACAGCATGCCAATAAAATTTTTCCATGCCATGAACCCAGATGGAGGCCAAGATTATTACAAAGTTATGCATGTATCATCAGTAACTTTCTGGGAAGAACATGGTGAAGGTTTTAGAGTTATGAAGCTCCGCGAGTCTGACTCTACCGACTTCTGCTGTGCGCAACACTTCAGTATATTGCAAAAGGTACACCACTCTTGCAGGCCATGAGCCTAAGCTCAAGAGGTTTCTCCTGATTTTATTCTAGGCCTTCACAAATATATATATATATATATATATATATTCCCTATAATGGTAGAGAATTTGAACTCTGCATCTCAATAGTGGACTAATGTGGTAAAGAAAAAAAAAAAAAAAAAAAACCCACTATGCGAAGCCTTCTAACAGAAACCTTCATAAGCTACTGTTTTCATTGCATTTACGGAAGTCAAAATTTTAGGGGAGAAAAGAGAAGAGTTGTTTGGTAGGACAGAAAAGAGGAAGGATCAGAAATTATTAGGAAAAATAGTACAACTGCATTATTTTTAATCTTTCCACAAATTAATGGAGACATTTTACATTTTAGGAGGGATAAGTTTTTACACTAACACCTTATTTTTAAAATTAGATATCATAAATAAATAGTGAAATGGTAATTAACAAACTAATTCAATTTCTTTCCCTCCTTCTATAGCCAAAAAAAAAAAAAAAACATTTTCTTTTTATCATTCTTATTTGTTATCCCTTATCTTTTTCCCTTTCCATCCTAATTTTTCTTCCTCATACCAAGCATAGTCTTAGTCTTAGTAGGCTCATAACATCCTGTATATTCCTTAAATCTTCATCTTGTTTTTCACTCTCAGTAAAATGTGATGTACATATATTCAGGTATCCCTTTATGGGTATGAAAAAATTTTCAAAATGTTAACCTGCAGTTATTAATTTGGATTCTGATTTTTCTTTAAATACTTCCACTTCGAAGTTAGTTATTTTGCTGCCAGTCGCTCTGCTATAAACTAATTCGCCACTCTGTGTGATTTTTACATGTACCCTTTGTACATATACTCACTCAAACTTTTCTTGTTTTAGGAGAAAACGGCAATGATTCGAGGACAACGATTCAAATAAGAGTCATTATCTCAAATTACTCCTATTTTCGTTTAATTTGTTTGCTTTGGCATTAGGAGGTTTGTGGAACGATGTTCTTGCTCAGAAATCATGTTTTTCCGTCCATTTCTGTAAATGTATTTTTCGTTCGTTGAAGATCATAATCGACGCGCTTGCCTTCATCTATCTTCGCCATCACCAGCCCTATTTGATTGTTACCCAAGGCAAAGAAGTGTGTAAAATTTGTTTATGGTTTGCATTATAACGTTTGACCCTGCCTATGCTTTGCTTTATTCAAGTACTTGTGGTGTTCCAAGTATTTGTTCGTTAATTTTTACGTGTTAATGTATGAATTGTCACGAACATTGTGAAGTAAAATTAGCATAATGACTGATATTATTATTATTATTATTATTATTCTTGCACTAAGCTCCTAGATAAGACGTGCAGTGTAAAATCATAAAATGTGCACAAGCCATTTTGCAAAATAATTTTTTTGAAAGCTGTAAGTACTGTAGTAAACTTTTCACGTTCAATTTAGGGCTCTAGATATTGAATAACAATCTTGAAGATTCTTATTATTTCATTCAGTTAGTCAGTTGTCTACCATGGAAGATAACATCTTGCCAGTTCCTTCGATAAGGTGCTATGGAAACTTTTAACGCGTTTTACCGTCATCGTCGTTGGAAGTCTCGCGCCAGAACCCATGAGGAGGTCCTCACGCACATCACATTACATGATAATGTTGGGTTGGATTTAACTTCCAAAAACTATTCTACTTAGGTGGGTAATTTTGTCACTGATAAACTCGATGAGCAAGACAATTCTATTGAATCATGGCAACGACGGTAAGATTGAGTGAAAGGAGGAAGTAAACCCCGTCGGAGCTAATATATGATGAGATGAGATGGTTGCATTACTTGAAGGATTATGCATCAAAATTAACGAGCAGCTTAACAGTAGGAATAACTATTAGTTTGTTCCATCTGGAATTGATATCGTCAAAACGCGCGTAGCCATGCTGTTTTGCCGCTTCTTGTAAAGAAACCTCATTGTGATCTTTCGAAAAAAAAGCTACAACCAGTGTTGGAAGAAGTTTCCTGGGAATTGTTCTGCATGAAGGCATTCCGCCAAGTTTGAAGGGTGTTGACACTTGTAATTTCCGCTGTAAGTGGCTGTCAACTAAAGAGAAGGTTCCCTTGGAATGACAAAGACTGCTCGACAGTTTCGGCGTCTTTCCAGAAGATTATTCAATCATTATGGAAGACTTGTTTTCCCTGTGGATTGCTGAAGGTTTAGATGAACGGATACAGAGAAACATGGCTCAAACTTCAGAAGGGTTCGAGGGGTATAACTATTGTTGAGTCCATGATTTGATGCACGAGATAATCCTATCAAGAGCTGATGATTTCCGTTTCAGCCAAATTCCTGAATAGTAGGAATACAAGGACGGAGGAATAATCCATTGCCTATCAATTTACAGTGGTACAAAAAATATTCTCGAGGCGATTGAGGATGCAGGGATTCATTCTCTTTTTCTTTTCAGCGTCAATGGATTGACCAAATCTTTCTCGAGCATCTTTTCAAAAAAGTTCAAGGGTTACACAAACGTTCATGTTCATTATCTGCTGAAAGAAGTCGGAAATTTGTTCCACTGAAGTCCTTGAATTTAAGCTACTCAAGAGATATCTTGGTGTGTAAGCTACCAAAGGAGATTAAAATGCTTCAAAATCTCGGACATCTCTTGACCTATTATCGATATGACATTGTTGAATATAGTTTGGATTCAACCCATGGAGTAAGGACAAAGGATGGGATTGGATCTTTAGAGAACTTACAAACTCTCACAAATGTGCAAGCAAATGGAATTGGTCTCATCAAAGAGCTAGGGAAGTTCAACTTGTTCCGGTCTTTCGCCATTTCAAAATTGATTACAGAGATGGGGAACGATATTTGTGCCGCTATCGAGAAGATGAAACACCTTGAGCACTTAAGATTGTACTCAACAAGTGATGATGAAACTCTTGATTTACAATCCATTTCATTTCCTCCCTCATTCCTACAGCACTTAGTCTTGACGGGGCGATTACAGAAGTTGCCAAGTTGGCTTCCGAAGCTTCAGAATCTAAAAGTCTTGACATTGAGTTTCTCGAGATTGGTTGATGATCCATTGAAAGCCTCCACAATTTGCCTAATTTAGCGTCCCTGCAGCTCTACCAAGCGTACAAGGGCGAGCAACTGCACTTTGAGGAAGGCGTCTTTCAAAGACTAAAGCTGCTTGAACTAAGAAATTTGGGTGGACGAAAAGCGGTGAAAATAGACAATGTAGCATTGCCTGTTCTTGAACAGCTATTCTTTGGTCCTAGCTCACTTCTAATGGAGGCATCGTTCAATGTTCAGCACCTAAAGTACCTCAACATTCTCGAGTTTTCTGACATGCCTAGGGACTTTGTGCTAAGTATGCAACCAGGAGGCCAAAATTACTGGAAAGTTCAGCATGTTCCCTCAGTCCGTTTCTGGGGGGAGCTTTCTGATATCTACAAGCTTGGTGAATTAGACTTAATCAAACGCCTGCAAGGTTGAGTTCCACTTTAAGAACGCCCTGCACTTCAAAGTTCTCGAGTTTCTTGCTTTTTTTTCTTTTCTTTTCTTTTTTTTTCCCCCTCAAAGAAGCTGGCATCTTCGTTTCAATTTATATGCCCCTTGAAGCACCAGTAGAGACATGTCCGTCTCCGACATTGCATCTGAGATAAATATTGTGCTTACAGTAGTGAATTTCCCGATAATAAGCTCCCTGATTGAGGTAGAACATTATCTATCTGACGGGAAATGTGTTTTCCTTCAAGATATAGAACGCTTGATAGAGAAATAGCCTATTCCTTTTTCAATTCCGAATACCGCGAGAATTTAAAATCAAGCTGGATCATTTTCCCAAATCAGTGGTGCCAGACAACAAGAACATACATTTCTGGGGTTGTTAATGGAATTGTGTATTATCTAGATCAAAATAAGTTCATAAAACCAAATGAACACTAGATGAAAATTCCAATTTGAAAATTTTTTTCTTCAGCTTGAATCTCTACTACACATTGCTCAGTACCAATCTATAGTAAAATATTTGTAAAATAACATCAATAAACAAATTCTCATTAAAATTGAGAAGTTTGATTGATCTGACAAAGGAAATAGCAAAATTTATTTGTAAGAAAGACCAAAGCAAGTTAACCTCGTTATCCATAAACCATGATTATAGTATGTTTCCTTCTCTTTATTACCATATCATCTGTCTGTAACTATCACAACTGTGTACAGAGAGAGAGAGAGAGAGAGAGAGAGAGAGAGATCACGGCACCTTTTATGGCGCCATGAGTCCTTCAATGGTGTAAGAGAAAGATTCTGCCCAATCGACCTTAAATAGCAATGTTCTCAAAGTGTGCATCACGTCATATTCTGGATCAAGTTTCTGCTGCCACCCCTAAGAAAGAACAAGATCGACAAACTCAGCGAAACCTGAATAGGTCTAATATGCATGGAACAAGATTCAATTAAGAAAAACTATGATAACGATGAGACCAGCATATTTGTGCTTGACAGAAATACTGATAAACTTTTGCTCCGTTTGCCTCACCATCTCAACTCAAACTAAACAACTCAAATCTCATCATGTTTTTTGTCTTTTCTGAAAAAGTTTTTTGTCTTTCTGAAAAAGTCAACAAAATTTACTATGCAAACTTAAAAATCTCAACTCAACTCAAACTGAACCTGCGATCCAAACGAACCCTTTATTTTTATTCTAATAATTTTACCATATTTGTGCATCAATTGTTTGAAAAACTTGTTAGAAAAAGAAACGAAATTTAGATAAGTTTCTCCATGTTTCGGATGATTACTTTCAAAGGATAATAGTGAGTTCCAGAAACCACATGGTCAGCATATAAAGGAAAGACAAAATAAAAAACAGAACATAAACAGAAGTACATAAGAGAAACCGTTTGGCACAACCATTCGTGAACATTTGGGGAATTCCATTTGAATGGTCATTCCAAATATGCGTTTGTTAGAAATGATTGGAAATGGGGCATCCAAATATAATTTGGGTTTTTGTTCTTAAATGATGAACAAAAATATATATATAATATATATATATATATATATTTGATAGGTACCAAACCAGTGAAAAGGGAAACACAACAACGAAAAGGAATGAACAGGGCTAAACCAGAGAAAAAAGAGAGAATGATATTAAATTCCATTAACGAAAACAACGATACACAAGGTTAAGCTTTCAAGAGGCCCAAATTCTCTCCTGAGTCCAAATTGCCTAACCAATGACTGACTATCCACTACACTTTCCCTATCTTTTTATTTACTCATAGCTACTAACTAACAGACTCGGATCCCAATGACTAACTAACTCTTAGCTTCTAGAATCTCCTTCTCCCGCCAAATTCTCCCTCCACACACTCGCAATTGCCACCTCAGCCTTAGGTCACACGCTTGGCATGCCTGGCATATGTTAACCAGATTGGGGCCTTATCAATATTCTACAGTAATTTAAAAAAAATTTAAAAACCATTTCAGATGTCATTTTCCTACCTCTCTCTCTGTCTTTTCAAATAGCTACTTCCAAACGCATCTTTAAGTGTTTCTGTTCAAATGTTGTGTTCGGAATGTTAACATCGAGACGCCAGTTCGGATAATAGTTCAAATGTTTCTGTTTAAAATTTTCCATTCAAAATTTTTCATCCCAAATGTTTCCATTCAGATGATTGCAAGAAAATGACACCGATGATACATAAAAGCTAAGAAATAAGGAACTAGTGACATGTAAAAAAAAGTTCAAAGCAGAATGAGGCAGGTCTCTTCTTTGCGTACATGTATTCGTTCTGATTGTGGGATCAATTTAACATTGAACCAATATGAGGTCCTGAGTACATGAAAATTGCTTGACCAATTGAAGGACCACAGAGAAAAACAGGTGTTTACCTCGAGAACCAAAGTGGTTACCATCACGGTGCAAACATTGCCGTCAATGTTGACTTTATGTCGTCTAACATGCTCAAGCAATTGCTTCATGCGGTCAGCTGGGCTGAGAACTTCACCTTGTGGGGAGTCCCAATACTTGAAGGACTTTTCCACTTCCTGCAGCAAAAGAATTACACAGAAACAGTTTAATTAATTAAGAAAACGAGAAAAAATAGTGAAAATAAAGAGAGCGCACATACAGGATTTATTGTGGTTCACTCTCAACGTGAGAGCTACATATATTGGCTACTGCAAATAACACTATAATAAGAGGAAGAAGCACCAGATAGTAGATACTATCCACTCTTAAAATACCTCTTTTAGTCTTTCTGTCTTCCAGTGCCCCTAAACCACCCTACTATAGGCGGCTACTGATACCCACCAGTTGACCTTACCACAAAATCAAAGATTGGATGCAGCAACAACATGTTTAAGCTTTGTTTATTAGCCACAACCAAACTAACACTCAAGGTTAAGGTCATATTTTGAGGACTCGGACATCCAGAAGATACGCCAATAACCCTATTAACAATGGTATCATCTAACACTAAATGTAAGGCATTTATGCATTTATGCATTTATGCATAAAGAAATTCGTAACAAATATCACGGCAGTGAATCTGTGACAAAAGTTATATGTGGTAGCATTCGAGTATTTCACAGCAATTATCAAGGGCTAAAATATTACTGCTTCTACAAAAGCTAGGTTTCAAATGCATTACCTCAACGAAAGCCTTTGGATTTGGGCAATTCTGCCTTTTAGACAATCTAAGTGTGCACTCAGCTGCAGTTCGACCATCTTGAAGAGCAATAGCCTTAAAGAATTCTAGTAAATTCGCTCGATCTCTCTTTGAAAGTTCAGCAGTCATGCCTACGTCAAGGAAAATGATATGAGGTCTGGATTTGAAGAGCCTCTCAGGTGATGATTTTCCATTTATAACTCGGACAAGAATATTTCCAGGATGCATGTCTGCATGAACGAAATTATCTACCTGAAAAAGCAGATTTCTCTCTCAGATAATTGCAGTCAACCACTTCAATGAAATAAATGTATATACATATACATTGTAATACGATTCTAACAGGCTAGATAATAACAGAGAACTCAAAATTTTATCAAGTAACAACCATTAATGCAACATCCAGCCATGAACAATCGAGAATAGATTAATCCAGCCCCCGAGTCCAGGAATCTATTTATTCAATTACCTGCATAACTAATTCAAAAATTACGAACCCCTATAATAGGTTCTACAGGTGCATAGGCAGAGAATACGATAAATCTCTATACACATACACACAACATAAAAAGAAAACTATAGAAATTTTACAAATGTAAACAACTATCACACAAATTGAAAAGGACATTTACCAAGAGCATCTTTAAAAGTGCATGGCTTCCAATATGAGCAAGGGCGGTTTTAATCTGCTCATGTCCTTCAAGCTCGTCAACATAGTGCATAACACTTTTACCATGTTCATAAGTTTCCACTAAAACAGATGGATGAACCAGGGGATACAAAGGCTTGGGGAATGAAACATCCTTCCATGTACGGAAGTTATAGATAAAACGACTTAAATGGGCAGCTTCCCTTGACAGATCAACTTGAGACATCATGAAAACAGCAAATTGTTGCATACTTTCATCTAATCTCAACCAATTCAAAGCAGGGATAAACCTTGAGATTTTGGCCACGCAATTAATAATTGCAAAGTCCCTTCTAATTGCTTCCCCAACGCCCGGATGTCGAACCTTTACAGCAACTACGACGGGCTTGATCTCTTTACCTGGATACCTGTATTTCAATGTCGCTTGATGAACTTGTGCAACACTTCCTGATGCTACAGGCTCCTCTTCAAAGGTTTCGAAAATTTCAGGTAGCTTGCGACCAAATGCGCTTTCGATACTTTTCTTGGAGAACGAGAAACTATGAGCAGGTGCTTTCGTATGAAGCTTAGCAAGCTCAGTGCACAAATCTCTAGGGAACAGATCTGGTCTTGTTGCAGCCCACTGACCCCATTTAATGAACGCAGGGCCTGCCTTTACCAGTGTATGATGTACAAGAGAAAGCCATGTTTTCCTGTACTGAATTCCAAGGAACTCGACGAAAGGTGCCATAGCAATGCAGGGCGAGAACAAAACCGCTAGATAAATCGCTCTGAGAAACAAGATAAAAAATTCCAGAAGTGAAAACAAAAATGAGGTTAAATATACATGTCCATCTTGTGCATGGAGATAAAGAGTACCCCTGGAAGGAATTCGTTCTGCTTCTGCCCATGTTCGTTGCATCCAAGAAAACTCTCCAATTATGAAGGCAATAATGCCAGGTGCGACAAGATTTGATCGAGTCAAAGCCAAGCTCACCGCACAAGCAATCCTACCTATCGGTGGCAAAGCTGGACCACCATAATAACATAGTTGAGAAAGCCTCTTCCATGTGATTTGTGCATGGCGAGAAATTGTTTTACTTGCTGCTAGGCCATGAAAATTCTGAAATCTGATACTCTTTAACAAGTTACTGTTTTCTTTATATAGAGAATATTCTCTCAAGGAAGGTTTGGAGTGCAAAAACAATCTGCAAAGAGAGTTAGTGGCACCAGCTCTATCATATACCCTTTTACTGTTTACTTCTAAGCGGCTGGAATTTTGACTTCGAAGACGGGATAGTGCAACCCTCCTGACATTCCCGCTGCCCATTAACCTGAAATGTAAGAGAAAAAACATTTCTCTTTAAAAACCATTTTGGATCCAACAGAGATACATAAACATAAACATTAGAATTTTAAATATTGTGCAAATGAAAATCATGCAGATTTCATGATCCCAACGTTTGAAATGAGAAAGAATGCGAAAGCTATTAGCATCTCATTATTATAACACTTTCTTCAAGACAGTTAATTTTAAAGTCTTGTTTCAAATTTTCCTTAGAATATTCTTACTGGTAAACACAAATCTAAACCAATACATTTTCATGAATGTTCCCTTACACTTTCATAATTTCGTTAGTCTAATGTAATTCAGAGATAATCTGATGATTCACAATTATGTCTTACAAGTGGCTTTTTTTTTTTCTTTTTTTTTTTCTTTCATACTATACCAGAGAATTCTCCATTTTTCTAAGACCACCTAAAAAAAAAGTTACCTTCTACAAATTGCCTTGTTCCACTCAACCTATGAAATCTCATACGGCTCAAAGCTAAAGTAAAAAATTATCTCATTAAAAAAAAAACACACAGCTCAATAAACTCCTCTGTTTGCTAGCTGAGAAAATTGAATGCTCTGGTAGTGCTACATCGTTTGGACTGACAGAAACGAATAACAAACCAACAGATATTTCCCAGTTTATCTCTGATTTCCAATATCCAAGAATCAAAATAACTTCTATTTGCCTCAACAAAACACCGAAAATAACAGATCAAACAGGGCACTCTCTTTAAAGAACTTATCAACATAGTGAAAATAAATATAAAATGATAAAAATAAAAATAAAAATAAAAAAAACCCAGAAAACAAACAAGGGAGTTGTAAAGGAAAGTGACCTCGACATGGTGATTGCGATTAAGAATCGAGGTTCTGTGAAATACCCAGGTGGCGCATTACACTCGCTGGCGTTTTCTTTGCCGGAGAGATAGAGAGACCATCGTCGGCGCTCTGAAAAACGACGTCGAAAGTCGCCGCCGCCGCCGAGGGTGGCGGTGCTTTGGGAAGGTTTGTGGTGGTGAGGAAGGCCGAGATGGTGGTCGGTGGAGATCTCCGTGGACTGGTGGCGAGCGGAAACCCCAACGTTTACCTCTTGTCTACCAAACATGTCGTTTTTTTGGTTCGGCTCCTCAGCATCACATCAGAAAACGACATGTCGTTTTTGGGAGCCCCTCGAATCTCTCACTTTTTTTAATTGTTCTAACAAGAATTGTTTTTTTCTTTCTTTTTTTTTTTTCCCTAGGAAATTTCTTGGAATTCAGACTAGAAATTATAAACATACGCAACTGACCTTATATTATAGAGATAAAACTCTTAACAAAAATCAATACAATCGGTATACTCTTATGATGCCCAAAAGGAAAAGTAGATGTCTGAAATCTGAAAATGCATTAATACCTCGATATACCACTATTAAGATAAGGTTCTTTTTGATAATTCATTTACAATCGATGGAAACTCCAGATTGATTGAGAAGCTACCAACTATAACACATAGGCCACTACTAAATCCGTCTAGATTCATATCTAACAAAATTAAAATACCGCACAGACTTAGATCTAACATGTAACAAACCAATTCAGCAAGTAGGGAAATCACCATCATTATTACAAATTATAACATAAAAATAAAAATAAATAAATAAAACCACCACCGTTATTACAAATTTTAACATAAAAAATATAAATATAAATATAAATAAACCAAAGCATTAAATCTAAAAGGTGAAAATAAAAATGACATTATTAAAATTAAAATCCTAAAAAAAAAAATTAGGAAAATCTCTTCACCACAATTTTAATAGAATTAAAGACTACAATTTTGAGGTTGGTGATATTTATCAAAAACCAAATTAGAAACCATAGAATTGTCTGCTTTTGAGTTTCACTTGCAAGTAAAATATTCGCATCTAATTCAATATTAAGATGTATGGTTAGATTGAAAATGACAAATTCAAATTTTATTACGGAAAATATTGTAAAAAATTCAAATAATACCCAAAATGTGTTTCAATTGAATTTGAATCCCACTCCCAAACGCAAAAAAATAAATAAATAAATAAATAAGAGAAAAAGAAAAGCAAGGTCTTTATATAGGATTTTGCAATAGCTTATTTCCGTGATTACAAAGAATTAATAATAAATGTCATTCCAGCATGTGATAAAAGCTACAAAGTAGTAAAATTGAGGACTTAGATGCAACAAAAATAAGCATATGGACCAAAAATAAAATATGGGTATAATGTTAAGGACTGATATGATAGTACAAATAATCCTTGTAGGAATACTAGCTATGACTGAACAACAGCTCGGTCGTTATATCAAAGCGGCCAATTTTAAAGTGAGATAATTCGTTTCCTTTACGTAAACGACAACTAACTAAAAACGACAATATATATATATATATATATATGGTTTTGA
Organism: Ficus erecta; assembly: GCA_008635985.1. Classification (NCBI taxonomy): domain Eukaryota; kingdom Viridiplantae; phylum Streptophyta; class Magnoliopsida; order Rosales; family Moraceae; genus Ficus; species Ficus erecta. The sequence goes on from BKCH01000282.1 coordinate 60,841, forward strand.
GCTAATTTCCACTAGACAACAAAAACTTAATCCACAAATATATGTCGTCTTGAGCTAAGTGGCACTAAACCACAAAAAACTTTATCCGGTGATCTTTACATAAACGATAACTGACAACAATTTTAAACCTGTCGTTTCTCTCTAGATGAGAACAACTTTTTGATTAGAAAACGACATGATGTTAGGCTAAAACAATTGTGGACGGACTCGAAGCTCTAAACGGAATTACATGTCGTACAGTTCCGATTTAAACTTCAAACGACATGTCATGGTTAAGATGTCTCCGAAAACATAACGTCACAACTCTCATTTGACATTTCATTTTAACTTATTTTTAAAATTTTTTAATAGTGTTTACTCTTATATTAATATAAATTTAATTAATAGTGTTTTCTCTTATATAAATATAAATTTAATATCCGAATTGTCGATTTGAAGTTATGATCTAAACGTGTCCATATTCTTTTTGAAGTTGGGGCATACATAATGTTAGGGCCGGCAATTTCGGACATGATACAAGAACAACATGAAATAAATGGGTTTGAACCGCATATTTAATAATTGAGTCGAAATTGGAGTCGGCACATTTAACACGAAAATAAACTAACCCAATTAACCCGTTTAACCCATTTATTTAATGGGTCATAAACAGGCCACCATAACTCAACCCATTTAGAGCCCATATATATATATATAATTTCTCAATATATTTTTTTATAAAACAAAACCCTAAAAATAACAGCCTATAAAAGCTTAATCCTAATTCTTTTCTCCTCTCTTCCTCATATCAGCCGCACCGCACCCTTTTCACAGCTCCCTCAGAAAAACGAGTCAACTTACCGTCTCACTCGTCTCTCGCCCTCGCCGCCTCCCTCTGCTCTCACTGTCTCTTTCCCTTACTGTCTCTGGCCACCGCGAGCCTGAGACGATTTTCTCTCAGATCTTAGGTAGTCTTCTTCTTCTTAATCTTTTGCTCTTTGATTTCTCTCTCTCTATGTTTGTAGTGCTCGTGGTGTTTGATTTCTCTCTATCTCTATTTGATTGCTCTCTATGTTTGATTTCTCTCTGTATTTCAAGTATTTGAGATCTATTCATTATTATTATTCAATTTATAACTTGATTCTTGTTTTCCCCTTACTACTACTTCTTCTTCTTCTTTTTGGTATAGAAGGACTTGAAGTGAATCTTGAGTCTGGTAGTGCTACTACTTCTGCCGATACAGATGTGCCTATTGATGAAGTTGAGGAAGAGAAGCTTGAAGCTATTTCTGAAGATCCAACTGGCAAAGCCAAATGCAAAAGAAGGACTACTTCTATTGTCGGGTCACATTTTGATAAGCTTCAATTGAGTGAAGGCAAGAGGTTAAGGGCAAAATGCAAGGAATATGGTTATGTTTATCTAGCTGATAGTAGAATTCGATTGGAAGCATGCGGCGTCACCTAGTAGTTTGCCAACATAAAGACACACGTGATATTGGCCAACTTTTGATATCATAGGAAAAAAGCTCTTTAGTATTGAGTGCAAAGAGGTTTGATCCTGAACACTTTCGTGAATTGATAACAATAGCCATCCTTTTGCATGATCTTCCCTTCTCTTTTGTTGAATATGAAGCTATTAGGGCCACTTATCAATATTTGCATCCCGACATTAATTTGGTTTCAAGAAATACTTTGAAGGTAGATCTACTTAAATGTTTTTGATGGAACGAGCAATGATTAAATCTATGTTAGATGTGACTCCGGAAAAAATTTGTCTGACATCTGATTTGTGGACTTCTACAGTCACAAATGGTTATTTGATATTGACTACTTATTTTATTGACAAAGTGTCATAAGATATTTAGTAATAAAACTGAATATTTGGGATAAATAGATAAGATTGTGTCAACGCTAGAATTAAGGGAAATAGTTATGGTGATTAATTATGTACAGTTGTTAGTTTCCTAGAATAGCTATTTTATATTCTTATATATTTGTACATTGTACACTGATCAAATACACGGCAATACAATTAAACTTTTTCTCCTAAATTGTGGTATGGTATCAGAGAGAATCCAATCCTCTTGAGCGAGGGGGAAAGAAAAGAGAGAGAGAAAACCCTATTCGTTTCTCTTGAGTGAAAAAAAAAAAAAAAAAAAAACCATAGTCATTTCTCAATTCTACTTCTGCCTAAACTTAGCCATTACCCACCATGTATGAGGTAGTTTCCGAGTCCACAAACACCACTGTAAACACCCCTGTGAACTTACTGAAAGCCACTGAAACCCATATCCCCACTTTGGAATCCCATTATGTCTAGATTACTACCATAAGATTGAATGGAGAAAATTTTCTACGCTAGTCCCGGTTCGTATGTATGTACTGTAACACCCCACCCACGTAAGGCCGTTGCCATGCTTACTTTACTTAAGTACTTATCTTACTTATCCTTGTAAAAGTACTGAAATTTTTTTAAAAACTTAAATTCAAAACCTTATACTTATATATATATATATATATATATATTCATATAAGCATATACTTAATTAAGAATTATAGTTCAAACCTTTGTAACATATCTTGCAACTCATACTAATTATTAGATATCATTACTACAAAATGTGGATTCCACGACGGAACTTCCACGACTGTTTTTTAAAAAAACCGTCCTGGAAAATGCGGTAAAAACACGGAGCGGAACAGAGTTTCCGAAAACCATCGTGGAAGAGCATGCTTCCACGACGGTTTTTAATAACCGTCGTGGAAGCTTGTAAAAAAAAAAAAAAAAATTGGCTTCCACGACGGTTTTTAAAAACCGTCGTGGAATCCCATTCTTCCACAACGGTTATAAAACCGTCGTGGAAGCTAAAAAAAAAAATTTTTTTTTTTTGATTTTTTTTGCAAGCTTCCACGACGGTTATTAAAAACCGTCGTGGAAGCTTCGACTTCCACGACGGTTTTCGAAAACTCTGTTCCGCTCCGTGTTTTTTGTCGCATTTTCCACGACGGTTTTTTAAAAAACGATCGTGGAAGGGTCTTGTTTCAAAAAAAAAAAATTTAATTTTTGGACCCAAAAACCGTCGTGGTATGTTACATACCACGACGGTTTTCCCCAAAAACCGTCGTGGTAGGTACTAAGGCGGGAATTTTGAAATTTTTTAAATTAAATTCAATTTTTTGGAGCGTGTATTAAAACCCAAAAAAATATCATCTTTCCCACCCCATTATATTCCGAGCATTTTTCACTTTTTCACTCTCTAACTCCATACCCAAAGCCACCCAATTTCTTCCCTCTATTTCTCTCCGATGGCCTCCTCCACCACTCACGCGGCCTCCTCCATTCTCCGACGGGTCCACCAAGGAACTCACACGGCTTTTCCTCTCTCTCTCGCCGCATTCCGCCCATACCGACGCTCGACAAGCCGGTAAGTTTGTAATGTATATTGCTTGGGTAATGCACGGATTTGGGAATTTTTCGTCCAAAATGTTGATTTTATAGATTGTTGAGTTGGGAAGATTCCGTCCGAAATGGCCAAAATCCGTCCCCTACATTTTCGGTGATTGTTCATTGTGGTTGTGTTTAAGATTGAATTAAATTGGTTGGGTAAGACATGGATTTGGGAAATTTCCAAAAAAAGTGTTGATTTTGTGATTTAAATGTGTTCCGGAAAAAAGTGTTGATTTAGTGGGAATTCGTAAATTTTTTTTTTGTTACCTACCACGACGGTTACTCAATCGTCGTGGTAGCTCCATTCGTAATTTTTTTTTTCATTGTTACCTACCACGACGGTTTTCGAACCGTCGTGGAATCCAAATATATACCACGACTGTGGATTCCACGACGGTTAGAAAACCGTCGTTTAAGTATTACCACAATAATTTTTAAACCGTCGTCGAATCTCTATTTTGTAGTAGTGTATTAATACCCTCAAATTAAAATCACATAATACAATAAATTTTCAAAACGCGTGGCGGTGACCAACCCAAATTTCACAGTCCGCAGTGCCATCTCCACAGTCTTGTATCATACATTGCTGACAGGCTGCTTACCTACAGCATAAACCTAAGTCATGAGCTTTCGCTCAACAAGTACAACTTATCATCCGCAAAACAATTTTGATAAAAGATATGCATGAACCATTTATGCTTTCTTATCAAACCAGTTATGCTTCCTTATGTTAGCATCTTTTTGGGCCCCTTACATAACATGAGTGTACCTACCATGGTGCGCAGCCATGGAGTGGTTGGGAAGGCCAATCCAATCCAACTCAAACCATGGACCAAACCCGATCTAGAGTGGGTCGGTATGACACAAGGCAACTTGCTTGCCATCATACTTGAAAACAGTTTCTTAAAGACAGTTCTTTGAAAATAGTTTCTTGCTTGAAACTTGATCTTATTCTTACCATAGGATTTATTATTAGTGAGCATACTTACATGATGCCACAATAATAAAACATACATCATATGCATCACATACATGAATGCATGAGCTTTGAAAAACATGCAAAGCAGTAAAACAATTTGCCTATGTTGTGGGCGGAGTTATATTTACAAGTCGTCCTATGCTCTTCGTCTAGTGTCCAATCACGGCACGATAACAGGTGATACTCATGTTTTCAAACTAGGCGTAAGAATATTTCTTACCACATTCCTTAACAAATCATCACGCATGCATAGCTGTTAATGAGTCGGTCTCCAACCCGACTACCATTATCATAAAACCGTTACCGTTTAAGTAATCGTGGGCTTATTCCCATTTTCTTAAAAACACTTTGCTTTCATAATTTCAAGTATTATCTTGATTTAATACTTGAAATTACCCTTTTTAAAATCACTTGTAAATTTTAAATGGATTAAAAATCGTTTTCTTTGTAAAACCATATTTCCTTTGTAATTGGAATTGTAAAATTGTAAAACTTTGAAAACTGCTTTTTCAAAACAGTTTATAGTTTGACTGGAAGTGCATGTGCAGGAATTTCCTGTACCATGCACAGTTTTAAAAAAATCATGTGCAGGAATTTCCTGTACCCTGTATAGTTTTAAAAATCTAGTTTTATCTTTAAATTGGTTTAGAATTTGAAACAATTTTCTTCATGAAAGTTGTAGATCTAATCGAAACCTACAACTTTTGTCTTTTGTTGAAAACCTGAATCTGTCTTCAACTCACTCGTTTTTCCCTTTGAAAAATTCGGGGCGTGTACATCGTTTATAATTTTCAATTTTCTACAACTTTTCAGTTATGAATTTTTCCAAATTCGGCCTCTAAGGGGCTTAAAATTCAGTTTTCATAAAACTATCCATTTTAACCCGAAAATTGATAGTTTCGAAATTGGTTGGTTTTTGCTTAAAATCCGTGCACACTACCTCAAACGGAAAAAGTCGTGTGCCTACATCAACATGCAGTGCTTTGGATTCATTCTTAACATTCATTCATACACTTGTTTCATCATCATGACAACATAATGTTGGATAACCTAATTGTGTTTTTAAGTTAATTCTTTAACCAACACACTTAGATCATATCCATATTCATCATTCACCAATAACCATATTCAAACATGTGAAAAACATATTCACATGCACTTGGTGAGCAATCATAACCATAACACTCATTCAAGAGCTTAGATCTAGAAATTAAATCATCATAAGCATAGATCTAGGCCATTCTAATCACATAAAATCATAACATAGCACAAAGATAAAAATGGTTAGCTTATGCTCTTACAACCCAAGCTTGAAATACATATAAATCCTTGATCAAACTTAATAGAAATTCTTAGAGGGTTAAGAGGAATACCTCTAAAACTTGGTGGGATCCAGACTTTAGGATGAAAAATTCTTTTTTTTTTTTCCTTCCTTACTCCACTGATCACCAACCGGCCACTCACTCTTCCTTTTATTTATTTATTTTTCCTTTTCGGTTCCTAAGGCTAGGGGAGAGGTTGGAAGTGAACTAGAAATTTTTGGGGTCCAACTAAATGGTTCACCACTAATCCCACATCACCTATTTATAAGTGAAAATTCTTGATTTTTCAACAATTATTTTTGTTCTTAAAATTGCATATTAGGGTCTAAAAATAAAGTATTTGCTCAAATACCCCCTTAGATGGCCGGCCATGTGGAGCAATTCTAGGCCAAAAAAAATCCCTTCAAAGTTATCCACTAAATTATCCAATCAAAATCTTCCACATAATTCCTTCCTATTTCCACAAATCCCAAAATTCACATATATATCCAAGATGAGATGTCCTCCAAATAGGGCTCTGTTTGGCACTACTTCTTAATATACAATCCATTTCTTAATAATCCAGATATTACAAAATACTGTTTTAACTACTAACAGTATAGTAATACTGATCTGCAGTCCAAAATTCATCTGCACTTAACTGGACACCGTATAGATTTTTCTCGGGACTTGAAACTACTTAGTCCATATTGCTCCAAATATTAATCCTAATAATTCTAGAGCGATCTCATACCTTATTCTTAACTCTGCATCTGTAATAATGGTCGGCCACAATATAATTTTAATATTGTTAATTATACTGCAGTACCATCTCATTTCGATCATGAGTTATTCTAGTCATACTTAAGCCAGAATAAAAACATAAATCATAAATTTGCCTTTTTACCAAAAGGCCTCATTCTTGACATAATAAACTTATTATTGAGTCTCATAATTAATTAAACGAAAACTCAAACATTTACTAATAAATCAGATCATGTATTTTATATTAACATACATGATACAAACTTGGTTTTCCTTTGTGTCTAAGGAAATCATGAGTTCATAAAAGTTTGGTTATTACATGTACATCCGTGGTAGGGGCAAAATTGACTATTTGACAGGGGAAAAGAATGAACCAAGACCCGAGGATCCGATTTATCCAACCTGGGGTGTAGAGAACTTTATGGTGATGACTTGGTTAGTGAATTTAATGGAGGAAGATATCAACTCCAACTATATGTGCTATCACACAGCTAAGGAGCTTTGGGACAATGTCAACCAAATGTACGTTGTTTTGGAAAATTAGTCCCAAGTGTTTGAATTGACGCTAAAGCATGGAAAAATCCGCCAAGGTGAGGATAGTGTTACTAATTACTTTAATTCCTTGAAACGGCTTTGGAAAGATTTAGATTTTTTTTAATGATGATTATGAGTGGAAATCCGTGGAAGACTATAACCAATGTAGGAAGACGGTGGAAGATAACCATATTTTTAAATTTCTTATTGGCCTTAATGTTGAGTTTGATGAAGTTCGGGGAAGGATAATTGGCATGCTGCCCCACCCATCTATTGGGGAAGTGTTTTATGAAGTTTGCCTTGAAGAGAGCCACCGCTTCATCATGCTTGGCAAGAACTCTGGCAGCATTATTGAGAATTATGTCCTTACTGTTGGTATTAATGCTGGCCGAAACACTCCTCTGGTTGGAAATCCCAAAAGGTCGGATGAAAAGCCCCGAGTTTGGTGCGATTTTTGCAATAAACTTCGCCATAGATGTGACACTTGCTGGACGATTCATGGAAAACCGTCAAATTGGAAGGACGCACATAAAGGCTGGTTAAATCATTCTCCCACTACACATGAGGCCGAATCTGTTCCCTTTAGCAAAGAGCAGATGGATCATCTTCTAAAACTGCTGAAATCTAACTTTGGTTTATCGGGTACTCCTAATGTTTCTCTTGCTCAAACTGATAGTGAACCAAATGCCCTATCTTGTCATTTTCCTTCTTATTCTACTCCTTGGATCATTAATTTAGGAGCCTCATATAATATTACAAGCCTTTCACACTTGTTTTATACTTATAACCCTTGTTCTGGTCATGAAAAAATTCGTATAGCAGATGGTTCCTATTCTCCTATAGCCGTGTAAAATTTTTGTTTATTGGTTTGAAACCATCTCTCTTAAGATTGTTCTCCATCTTCCTAAACTTGTAATCTCTTATCAGTTAGTATACTATCTACAGATTTAACTGTCATGTCATCTTTATTGAATCTCATTGTGTTTTCCAGGACCAGAGCTCGGGGAAGATGATTGGCAGTACTAGAATGATAGATGTTCTCTACTATTTTGAAGATGAAGACTCTAAGAATAAAAAAGCTCAAGGCTTAAGTAGTATCAGTTCTCTCTCTGTTAAGGATCAAATTATGCTTTGGCATTATAGGCTAGGGCATCCTAGTTTTCCTTATCTTAACAAAGTATTTCCCAGTTTTATTTCTTGGTTTGGATTACTTTAAATTTCATTGTTAAAACTGCATTTTATCAAAAAGTCATAAAACTATTTATCCTTGGAGGCCTTATCAAGTCTCAAGACCTTTTTACTTAATCCATAGCGATGTTTGGGGTCCCTCGAGGATCAATACTTTTTTTGGAATAAGATGGTTTGTGACCTTTATTGATGATCATACTTGTTTATGTTGAGTTTATTTAATAAGTGAAAAATCCAAAGTTGAAAGCTTATTTAAAAATTTTTACTTGATGGTTGAAACTCAATTTCAAACTAAAATTGGAATTCTTCATACTAACAATGGCACTGAGTATTTTAAAGAAGTTCTTGGAAGTTTTTTGAGAGAACAAGGCATTCATCATCAATCTACTTGCGTTGACACACCTTTGCAAAATGGTATTGCTGAGTGTAAAAATAAACACTTATTGGAAGTTTCATGTGCCATCATGTTTTCCATGAATGTTCCTAAATATCTTTGGGGTGAAGCCGTTTTAACAGCCTCCTATTTAATCAACAGGATTTCTACTTGTGTTCTCAATTATAGTACTCCCCTTGAAAGTCCTAAAAAAAATTTTATGCACTCGTATTCAGTCCAACCTTCCTCTTAAAATTTTTGGATGTGCTGCTTATATTCACTTATCTAGTAAGGGGAGATCAAAGTCTGACCCAAGGGCCGAAAAATGTGTTTTTATTGGTTATGCACCAAATAAGAATGGTTATAAATGTTTTAATCCTAACACTAGAAAAATTATTGTTTATATAGATATTACTTTCCTTGAACATCAACCATACTTTCAAAAGAATTTTCTTCAGGGGGAGAAACAAAAAGAAGAAGAAAATTTTTGGGACATTATTTCCACTTCTCCTCTACCTAAAACTGTGGATTGTGAAAACGAAAAGCTTATTTTTCATTCCACGTCTTCAAAAATAGATTTAAATGTTTTAAATAAAAGGGATACTATTATCCCTAATACTATATTACCAAGCATTGTTGAATCTTAGACAGGGCAAGAAATGCTACCTACAGTTCCTAAGGGACACAATTCTGAGCTTCATGTTTATACGAAGAGAGTGAATCATCAAAAGAGTAGAGAGCCTACTGTCCCTTCAGCACAAATTCAATCTAATGCCCCTGGTCATGAACCTGTAAACACTTCATGTACTTTGGATTCTCCTTCAAATTCTCCCTTACCTGTTGTTGTTTCTATTTCTGATGAGTTACTTGTACAAAAGGATCTTGATCTTCCCATAGCAACTAGGAAAGGAACTCGCTCTTGCACTAATCACCCCATTTCCAAATACCTATCCTATTATGAACTCTTAGAAAAACATCACTACTACAAAATAGATATTCGACGACGGTTAAAAACCATCGTGGTAAAACTTACACGACGGTTTTCTAACCGTCGTAGAATCCACAGTCGTGGTATATATTTCGATTCCACGACGGTTTTTAAACCGTCGTGGTATCAGAGCTACCACGACGGTTTAAAAACCGTCGTATTATTCGAGATACCACAACGGTCCTTAAACGGTCGTGGTAGCCAAGCTACCACGACGGTTTAATACCCGTCGTGGTATCTCGGATACCACGACCGTCCCGTGACCGTCGTGGTAGCCAAGCTACCACGACGGGTACTAAACCGTCGTGGTAGCCGAGCTACCACGACGGTCCATTGACCGTCGTGGTAGCTCGGCTACCACGACGGTTTAGTACCCGTCGTGGTAGCTCGCGGAGTCAAGCTGGTCACACTATGTTTTACAAACATTCCGAGAGAGGTAAAATTGCAATCCTAATTGTCTATGTGGATTATATAATCCCAATAGGTGATGATCTTAAAGAACTATCAAGTTTGAAGAAAACAATGACAGAAGACTTTGAGATCAAAGACCTAGGATCGTTGAAGTACTTCCTTGGCACGAAATATCCAAGGTCTAGAGAAGGTATCTTTGTGAACCAAAGAAAATACATCCTTGATCTACTCACGGAGATAGGACTTCTAGGGTGCAAGGCTGCTGAGATGCGTATTGAAGCTAATCTAAAGCTTAATCCCACTAAACCTGAAGATGTAATTGAAAGAGAAAAGTTTCAGTGACTAGTGGGAAGATTAATGTACTTATCACATACTCGTCCTAATAGCTTTTGCCGTAAGCATGGTGAGCTAGTTTATGCACTCACCAGGACATGACCACTTTGATGCTGCCTAAAGAATATTAAGATACCTAAAGGGAACCCCTGGAAGGGGCCTAATGTTCAGAAAATGTACAACCTACAAATTGAAGTCTATACTGATGCTCATTAGGTAGGCAATACTATTGACGGATGTTCAACTTCAGGCTACTATACCTTTGTTGGAGACAATCTCGTGACATGGTGAAGTAAGAAACAAAGTGTTGTAGCTCGAAGTAGTGATGAGGTAGAGTTTAGAGCTCTTGCACATGGAATGTTTAAGGCAATGTGGATAAAGAGGTTATTGGAAGACTTGAATATCTCGGTCTCACTTCCTATGAAGGTCTACTGTGACAACAAGGCTGCCATTTTGATTGCTTATAATCCAATTCTACACGATAGAACAAAGCGTATCAAAATTGACAAGAATGAATCAAAGAGAAGATCGAGAATGGCCTAATCTACATTCCCTATATGCCAATCACTCAACAAACAGCTAATATACTCACCAAAGGACTACACAAAGGACAGTTCGAGTTTCTAGTCAGCAAGCTAGCTATGGAAGACATCTACAAGCCAGCTTAAGAGGGAGTGTTGGAAGATATTCAGTAATTAAACTAAATATTTGGTGTAAATAGAGAAGATTGATTCTGTATAGTTGTTAGTTTCCTAGAATAACTCTTTTCTATTCCTATTTATTTGTACATTGTATACTGATCAAATACACGGCAATACAATTAGACTTTTCCACCTAAATTGTGATACAAAGATTGGGTGTTGCAAAAGAGGATTTTGAATTTTTGTTTCATGCCACCTCCAATTGCATTGTCTGAGAAACTTTTACATTGCTCTGTGGTTGGGGAATTGAAAATAAGGAGTTCTCTCTTACTTTGGATAATGCTTCTGCTAATGATATGTTTATGGATTTGTTGAGAAATGAATTGAATGGAAAGAAAGCACTTATTTCTAATGGTGCTTTTTTTCCATATTCATTGTTGTGCCCATATTATAAACCTAGTAGTGCAAGAGGATATTAAAGATATTGATGACGAGGTGGTGAAAAAAGCCCGTGAAAGTGTGAAATATGTGAGAGGGTCACAAATTAGAAAGAAGAAGTTTCTAGAGTGTATAAATCTTGTCGATCTTGATGCTAAGAGGGGTTTAAGGTAAGATGTGCCAACTACATACAACTCTACATTTTTCATGCTTGATAGTGTCTTGTATTATCAACGTGCATTTGTCATTTATAATTGAGTGACTCAAATTTCAAGAATTGTCCTACTTCTGAAGAGTGGGAAAGGGCAGAGAAGATTAATGAGTTCTTGGAACCATTATATAATATGACTTGAGTTTTCTCCAGAGTTCAATACCCCATGGCAAACTTGTACTTTCCTATTGTGTACACATGCTATTTGACACTAAAATCATCGATGAACATGCTTGTTGCTGCAACAACACTAGAACCACATCTGACAAGGTAGTTCCTACTCATGTTGGAAACAACCCAACAGAGAAGCTCTTATATTGAGGCAAAACAAAATAATGAAGGTAAAAAAAATATGTACATATTTCTAATTTAGCATTTTTTATAATTGGTGTTTTATATTTTCTCTTGTTAATCTTGTTTTATATCTTTGTGGTTTTAGGAGTTCAATGGTTTTGAAAGTCAAGAGCAAGCTGTTATGCAAAAGTTAGAGTTAGAGGTTTATTTAGATGAGCAAGAATACAACCAACAATGGAATTTGATGTTCTTGAGTTTGGAAAGGAAACCAGTTTCCCTATCCGGAGCTTTCTAAGTTGGCTCGTGATATCTTGAGCATGCCAATAACTACTGTTGCATTCAAATCTGCTTTTAGTGTTGGGGGACGAGTATTATATCAATACAGGAGCTCACTTAAATCTGACATGGTTGAGGCATTGGTTTGCACTAGGGATTGGCTATTAGGAGATAAAGGTATATTCTACCTTTGAGTCTTTGATATGCAGTAATTACATTACACGTGATATAATCTGGTTTCAATTTATTTATGTAATATATATATATATATATATATAAGTTATTACTTTGGTTTATAGCTATTCACTGTATTAGAAGTAAGCTGGTGGATTCTTTTGTTTGAAATATGATAATAGGTATGAACTTATGTAGTATTCAGTTTTTAACATGACCAAATCAGTTTGCGTTTCTCCTAGTACACATAATTATGCGAGTTAAGAGTACTTGGTCTTACTAGCTTAAGTAACTTACTTCTTGTGACTTTATTAAGCGTGTATATACACATACACGGACACACACTAAGTTGGAATGATCAGAAAATTAATTTCATGGTGCCCTTCCTGGTATTAAACTGTGAATTTTTCTTTTAAATGTTCTAGATGTTTTCAAGTTGAATGGAGAGATAACGTATTCATTCTTTATTAACTGTATAAGATTATATTATATTGACCACTTATCAAATTTATGTGCAGATAACAACAAATTAACTCGCATGGCTGTGGGTGAAATCATTGAAGATGTGCTCAGTTTGGAACTCAATGAGTCCAGCTCTATGTCTGTTCAAAGTTCCCACAACCCTAGCTCCTCAAATGCAGTGGTCCCAATGGAAGGTAATTTAGACATAGGGACATTTTTTTTTTAATCTTTAGATAATTTTTAAATATGTTTTAATTTCATTCTCATAAATTTCTTGAATAGGTTGAATTACTTGGGAATTTTTGAAGATTTGTGAAGTTAGAACTTAAGATGCTATCATTCTCAAGCAAGAAAGCATTTCCTTTTGCTTTAATATTTTGTTGTCTTTGATGTTTCTCTTAGTATTTTGGATCTTGATTATGTGACAATTTGAAATTTGTTTGGGTGGTGATTTGCATATAGACACCAACTACAACTTAGACTTATATTTTATTCTAAGATATATTTGTCTTAATCATTATGGATATTTGATAATTCTAGTTGTTACTTTTATATTTTAGATGAATATAATAAGTTTCTTGTGCTAGTAAATTCAAAATTTTAAGTGATTTTTTATCCACAAATTTCGTGTTAATTACTGACAGAAAAAAAAAACTGTACGGTTATAAGTTTTATTTAACGTCTTCGCTTCTATCAGCTTCTAGATTTGAGCTCCACACACCACAGATCATCCCTTGTGTCTCGTGAAACTTATCAAAATTCACTCTAAAATTAAAAAGGTAAAAGTGAGAGCTGTCTATTCTTTGTCGCTAGATAAGAAACGACCAAAAGTTTTTACTGTTAATGGATCAACCGTATGTCATTAGATAAGTTTAAACGTTTTGTTTCTTTGTCGTTTGAGCCATCCACGTGCTAATAATAAGCAAGAATGGGTGCCAAACAAAACCTAGGCATAGGCAATAATGGTCCAGATGGACCTATATATAAACATACATACATATGTGTGTGTGTGTGTCCATATATATATATATATATAAGGCCTAGAGGGTAAGCTATAGTGAGTGGCATATCATTTGGATGTGCACATTAACCAAACCAAAAAGAAGCGGAGATTGTAAAATCCAAATATTCCCAAGATCTGGAACATGTACCTGCTAAAGATAATCTAAAATAAATAAATAAACGTCCAATCATTTGACTTAAAGCCTTATCATAAAAATAAAATGTCCAATCATTTGACTGAAAGCCTTATCATAAGAAGTTCCAATGGGAGTTAAAAGAAAGAACAAGAAAAATAATGATAGCATCCATAAGTTACAGATGAGAACGTTACTTTTATTTTATTAATAAATACTGTGATTGTCGTTATTAAATTAATATTAGAATATTCATATTAAAAAAAATATTCTCAATTATAAATTAGATAATTGAAAAATTAATTTAACGACTCCAATAATAATCTCTATTAATAAAGTAAAATTATAGTTTCTATACATTTTCTTTGTTTTTTTTTTTTTTTTCAGAAATGAATGAAAGTATGATATGTTGGCAAAATATACAATTAATGATGGAATATTTCCAAGTACGCTATATATGTCTTCTTTTTAATCCAAAATATTTGTTGTCCTAAACCAACCGTTACTTAATAAGCAGTTCTAAAAACACGGTTAATCAAATAACTTGAAAACTATATATGCATATATATATATATATATATATATATCAAGCATTGAATCCCCGCCCCCCACCCCCCCCCCCCCCCCCCCCCCCCCCCCCCTTTTCCTTTTTCAAATGAGGAGATAGCATGCACTAACTTCAGAGCATCTGTTTCAATTACAATGAATTGGAAGACCAACTTCTTATGGCCACACTATAATGAGAGCATAGATTAAATGAGTGTTATGACCTTTTGGATTATAACTTATATTTGAATATTCATTCAAAGTGAATAATTGCATTCAAATATAAAATTTGAATTGTATATACAAGTTAAATATGTTTTTGGATAGTTTTTATAAACATGAATGGTATAAATGTAGAAATATAAGTGTGGTAACGAGTTCTAGAAAGTGAAATTTTGGATTTGGATTAGAGCTTTGTGAAATAAATGACACATTCAAATGCATTCACTTCAATCGTTGGCCAACCAAAATGCCTATTGCATTTCATGAGTAAAATAATAGCTGTTATAATAGTTTATCCAAACAAAGCATTACAAGGTAATGCAAATTATGATTTATACATATAGCTTTTGCAAAAACAAAAACAAAAACAAAACAAAAAAAAAAAGGACGAAATTACAGAGGTCTTAGAGTTATGTGGATTAATTTTGATCTACTAATTCTTAGCTAGTATAGTTTAATTCACTACATCAATAACTTTAATTAGAAGACAACGTCGATATTACGTTTTTAAAAAAACCACGTACGGTTTTACATATGAAAACCAGGAAGACGAACTTAAATACTAGATTTTCTTATGATTTCATTTCTTGCTTTGTAAGTCGAAGAAAAAATGACAACCACAAATTTTACTGTGGATTTTGTCATTATATACATATGCATAGAAACCTAGCACCTCATGAAATTATTATTATTATTTTCGCTCATATATCGCATCACATGAATTACATAACAATCATAATTTTCACATGCAACATGCATATATAGAAAACCTAATTATTCAATGTTTAATCTGTTTTTTTAAAACATTTCAAAACTTCACACATAGAATTCTTTTTTCTTTTTTCTCCGACTTGAGAGCTCTTATCTAAATCCCTCTTTTTTCACTTGTACATTAAGCTAGTCCCAACAAGATCATAACGTAATTTTATAGATGTTATAGAATTTATCTTTATTCTCTATATCACCCTTCTTAGAGTAATGTTATGAATGTTATAGAACTATCTCTTCATTTTTTTATGCATTATCTCCTGGAATTTACCATATCTTTTTCTTTTGAAATTTGCGTAGACCTGCCCTTACAAATCAAAGTGTTCTTCAATTAAAACTAGTAGTTTTCTTTCTTATTATTATTATTATTATTATTTTAAGATGGCAAACAATTTCATTCAGCCTTATACATATCTCCTTCGTTATTTTGTCTATATATGTCTCTATCGAGTACTATTGAAAATTTGAAATCCTTTACACATCTTAACAAGAGTACACGTAATTAAATGCGTTTTTACCTACCACTACCATTTGTAGAAAATATTTAATGGTCCTTTTTTTATTATTCTGAAAGGTTCCTATTTGTTTGGTATATTTAGCGAAGAAAATATTGTTCTAGGCAAATAAAAAGCAAAGAAAAATATTTAAAACCGTGGTCCCACTTCCAACACCAATAAATACAAGCATATCTTAATATTATCAACGTTGGGTTCTTTAATGGTGCTGTGACGGTGTTGATGTCGCCTACAAATTTCTCATAATTTCTAATTTTTGCAATTATATCACATTTTCATTAAAAAAATTTTAAAATTTATTGGAATTTATAAAAATCCAATATTCAAAATTTACAAATCTCAAAATAAAATACGGAAATTGTCATATTTTCGGCACCTAAAAAAAAACCATTGACATTACTATTCCTCAAAGTGATTCAGACAAGAAATAGAATGAAAAGAAAAGAAAAGAAAAGAAATTTGCACGTGAAACATCTTTGTGGCAAGCTGAGAGACGATCAATGTGCTCGGAATTCTGGAATTTTTAGAGTTTGGCTAGATTAAACAATTCAGTTGTCTGCTCTCTTTCTCTCTCTCTCCCTCTGTCCAACGAATTTAAAGTCAATGTTTGAACGACAAGATCTATAGAGGTTAAAACGTGGACGTAACTCCAATAATTCGTTTTCAGTAAAAAAATAAAAAATAAAAAACAAAAACAAAAAATAAAATCCATATATTCATTAAATTTGCTTCTTCTGTTCCTTTTGATGATTTGTAAGTTTTTCACTTTTGATTCGCTTTCGGGACCACTGTACTATTTGGATAATTTTTCTGTTCAATTTCCTTGGATCCTTTTCAGTTTATCATACTCTAAATTGAAAAAAGAAAAAGAAGGCCAAGTCCTACATCCTTTTTCAATTAATTATCTCATATTATATATTTTTATTTTGTGTTTTATAAGTGTGTGTATATATTTTTAGATAAATATATCTTTAATTCCTGACGAACATGTATGGATGCCGAATGCTGAATATAGGATGGCTAAATGAATAGGGTGTTATAAAGAGATGCCGACTTAAAATTGAGATGTCCAAATGTATCAATATTGATTCTTGTCTCTGTCATTTATTAGAAAGTATACGAATATTGATCATGTGTTTGATTGGAGAGCTTGAGTTAGAAAGTTTGTGCTATTTTGATTAGAATTGAGTTGAGTTTTGGAATTATGCATTTGATTTGTTATAGTTAAAAAGTTTAAAAATTGGAAATGTAAAAAGAGTATCAATGTAGATCTTATTTTATTCGTATCTAAATTCTATGTAATATATTTTGTTAAAAAAAATCAGGTCATTTGGACTTAGAATTAGTAAAGTTTTGAACTTTTAAAATTTGAGTTTTTAAGTTAGAGTTGAAGTTTTGAATAGTTAAACTGAGTTGACTCTAAAACTAAAAAATAATTGGAGTTATAGTTTAAGTTGGTGTGCCAAACGCATGTTGAATGTAAATTAGCCAACACACCTTCCTCAATTGCACACCTCCTTTGCTAGTAACCTTTCATGCATGTTCTCTTTTGCATTAAAATCTATTCTTATTGTTAAATTCCCAAACCAAACATGCATATGTTCACTAGGACAAAAAGAGGATACCACTACGGTTTTTAACCGTCGTGGAATAGACAAAACTAGTGCTAAATACTGGGTAGATAGGACTATTCCACGACGGTTTTCAGTAAAAATTATTGTGGAATAGCCGTATACCATGACTATTTTTAGCCAAAACGGTTGTAGAAAGTTCTTCGCTAGGAAGATTCCACGCCGTTTTTAGCAAAAACGATCGTGGAAGGTTCTTCGCAGGAAGATTTTACGACCGTTTCTAGCAAAAACGGTCGTGGAATCTTACTTTCCACAACCGTTTTGGAATCTTACTTTCGTGGAAAGATTATAATGAAAAAAAAAAAATCACAATTCATGCGATTTCCCACAGGTGGCAAATCCCATGTGTTATCCATCGCACAGCTCAGATTAAAATAATAGCTAATCTTCAATTAATTTTGTGTCACAATGTACAATAATTATTACAAAAACATAAACTACATTACAAAATTTATAGATTGTCTTCTAACTATATTGATGAACTGCATTACAAAATTAGCCCACTCTTACCTTACTAAACTCACCTCAACATCTGTATCAAAATCCTTAGTTTGAAGTAAGGATAATCTATCGAGAGTCAATGTTATTTCTTGCATAAAGGCTAAAATAAAATATCCGCATTCAACATAACCTTCTTGTAGAGGACATCAAACAGTATCAATTAATGTTTCATAGTTACCTCGTTTTCTTACTCCTTTGCCCACGAAAATCTTCTAGTCATTAAGTGCCCTAACAATTTGACAAAGTTTAAAACAATTAAAACAACGATAATGTAACGTCAAATTACAATTTGGAACATCAAAAATATACTTACAACTTAATTGGGTCGAACATGTAATATGCAAAAGCATAAATTACAAAATCAATACTTTTTTTTTCAGAAAACAATCTAAACCAAATCCTCACCCAAACATTTTAAATCAATCTAAAACTAATCATCACCCAAACACGTAAATATCAAACAATCGGGCATTTTGTCGAACATGTAATATGCAAAAGCGTAAGTCACAAAATCAACATTTTTTTTTCCAGAAAACAATCTAAACCAAATCCTCACCCAAACATTTTAAATCAAGCTAAAACTAATTCTCACCCAAACACATAAATATCATGCAATCGGGCATTTTGTCGAACATGTAATATGCAAAATTATAATCAAGTTATTAAAACTTTTTTTTCCAGAAAACAATCACCCAAAATCACAAACACAATTAACAATCACCCAAAATCACAAACACAATCAACCAAATGGTCTTCAAAATCATAATATGTGCGGTGCAAGAGAGAGAGAGACTTACCAATTCCACAAGCGTGGGTGCGGGCGGCGTGGTAGTGGGGTAGGCAGTGGAGGAGCGGTTTCGAGAAAGAGATTGGAGGGTGGAGTCGTGGCGGAGATTGGAGGCCAGAGAGAAAGAGAGAGAGAGGCGCGAGAGAGAAAGAATAAAGGAGTCGCGGCCGGCGGAGATTGGAGGCGAGAGATAGAGGGTGAGGCGCGAGAGAGAATGGAGGGAGGGCAGCAGAGATTGGAGGTGAGGTAGAAAGGGAGAGACGCGAGAGATAATGGAGGGAGGATTCACGGAGGATGAGATGGGTTTTGAGGGAGAGATTGGACGCGAGAGTGAAAGAGGCATGAAAGAGAATGAGTTTCAGGAGGGAATGAGGGTTTTTTTTTTTTAATTAATGCTCTAAAACTCGTAGTTGAAAATCTTAAAAAAAATTTAATTTAAAATTTGAAAATTCCTGTTTCCGCGATAGTTTTTAAAAACCGTCGTGGAAGCTGAAGCTTCCACAACCGTTTATGAAAACAATCGTGGAATCCAAAGCTTTCACAACCGTTTTTGGAAATCCAGTTCCACGTTGTGTTTTTACCGTAATTTTCACGACCGTTTTTTAAAAACGGTCGTGGAAGCTCTGTCGTAAAATCCACATTTTGTAATAGTGGTTAAAAAAATTCGTTTCTTATGTTGACAAATTAGTAAATAAATGATCCTACTAAAAAAATAATAACTCAAGCAAATACTTATAATGTATGCATGAGATAATTAATCATTGCATATATATAAATATATATATTATTGTCACAATTTTTCCGAGTAAAAAGACAAACAAGAGATTCATCTACATTAAGTATAGTATGGAACAACAGAGTTTGATCTTCATTGAAAAAAAAAAAAAAAAAAAAAAAAGAACAACAACAACAACAAAAAAAGAGAGAAAGAGTTGTACTATTATATTGTTTGGTTACAGAAATTCATTGCCGTTCAAGCCATAATTTGCTATATCATACATAAACATGTTGCTGCAGAAACTATCCCTCTGATTATCTTCAGGACTACTGTTGCTATTTACGTAAGTTTTCAATGACGAATTCAACGTATTCGGGCTACATGAAGGTGTCGATAGAAGTGAAGTGAAGCTCATATTCGTCATGCTATTCTGAACATTACATGAAACAAAAGCCTGGTTTTCCGACGTAGAATTCAAGATCGACGACGATTGAGTTACGCAATCCGGATAGCCATTTGTACTCGCCATATTGGCAACAAAGCCCTCCGAGCAGGGACTGAATAGAGCTTCATCTCCAACACTGTTTTGCCACATATTGCTTTCAAAATTATTAGGGCAACTAGTACCATGAGTAAGGCTTTGAGAAAACGGATCCATTTTCGCTTGAATGAACTGCGTCTCGCTCATACTATACGGGACAGTACTAGTATTGGAAATGCTTGATGTTTGGAAAGATTGGAATTGACTTTGAGGGATATGATTTAGAGGGCTAATTTCTTGAACATTTTGCGAAACAAAACCGGTACTAGAACTATTTGTACTAGTACTTTTCGGTTGGTAAGATAAGAGTGTCGTGGCCAAATTGAGAAGGTTTTGATTCACAAGAGGTCCCATGTTTCCGAGAAGATTTTGCAAATGAAGCTGATTTTGAGAAGATTGAGGGTTGTAAAGAGTCGAGCTGAGAAGCGATGAGAGTTCGAGAAGATCAAGACGCGGGGTGTGAGTCACAGGGTCTATTCCCATTTTCAATAGCCTTTTCCTTATGTGGGTGTTCCAATAATTCTTGATTTCATTATCTGTTCTTCCAGGCAAACGAGCTGCAATTGCGGACCACCTAACAACAAATTAGGATTATTTAGTTAGATATATTTATATCTATATATAATATACACAAATTCAAATTTTTTAGAAGAATATTCGTACTTTTTTCAATGGAAATAACATTTTTTCAATCATGGGGCTTAAAAAATAATTCATGAGACAACTGATAACTATTGACTTGCAAAATATGTCCTTAATCTAAGGCAAAGTCTATGGAGTAGCTAGGTGGTCTTTATACAAGTACACAAACAATATCATGGAAATTATAAGCCAAAGAAATTGAAAAGCAATATAAATATAAATATATATATATATATATATTAGTTGGATATATATATATATAGAAGTGCATGGTGATTATCAAAGTGGGAGAAAAAGTGTACTCACTTATTCCCCAAGACTCTGTGTAATTGAATTATGGTCTCCTCTTCTTCAAAAGAGAACCTTCCTCGTTTAATGTCAGGTCTCAAATAGTTAGTCCAGCGAAGCCGACAACTTTTGCCACATCTTTTCAGTCCTATCAACAATAAAAACAAAAGTTACTTCTATGATATGAATTATTACTTTCATGTGTGTGTGTGTGTGTACACTTTTAACATGGAAGTACATGTAAATATTAATAATTCAATCCTCATGATAAGCAAGAAAAATAATATAATATAGAAAAAAATTGAACTTCTTCACAAACAATTACATATCCTAAAACTTTTTTGGGAAGATTTTTTCAATACTCTCCATTTGTATATCCTTTTAGTAAAGAATATGGAGCTTTTTTCTATATAAATTTAAAAAAATATCCTCTATGTGATATAAACTGAAAGAGAAATAACTGATATCAAAAAGTTGTGATACTAAATATCTTAATTAGAATCTTATCCTCTATCAAATTCAAGAGTGTTTTCGGGAAAAAAAATTAAAAATATGATTCTATCTAGAAACAATCGAGAAAGAAAACGAAGAAGTTCCAAATTAGGAAGCCGAAATCTATTAAATTTCAAATTAGTGGAGAGAAATTGTATTATTTGCAAGCATTTACCTGCATTCTTGGGCAGTGTTCGCCATCTCCCATGCCCATGTCTTTTAATATAATCAATGAGTTTCTGATCTTCCTCCGGTGTCCATGGACCCTTTTTCAGTCCATCCTTTTCACTGCAAGGACTTTTCGCCATTTATGTATATATGTGTTTATATAAAATATATATATATATATGTGTATATATATAACAAATTAATTAAGAGAGGAAGAAGAAAAAAGTTGTGGAAATGAAATTTTCTAGGGTTTATGGAAAAAGAAATGTTTCCGTTAGAGCTAAGAGAAACAAAAGAAGTATGGCTTTAAGGATAATTGTGAGAGTGTATGGTATATAAATAGCAGAGAAGGGAGGCAAGAAAATGAAGCACTGTTTGTCAATGGAATTTGGTACCGCCCCTTGTTCACCCACAAGAGACGTGTCTTCTTATCAGGAAAAAAAAAATTTACATATAAAATTAGAGTATTATATGTTTTAACATAATTTACAACTTTAGTCTCTCTCTCTCTCTCTCTCTCTCTCTCTAGATTGTGAGTGTGAAACATCAAACATTTCTTCATCATTAGTCATGAATCATTAGTTGCCTCTCCTTATCAGCTGTGAGATCACATATATGCTCGTGCAAAAGATAATATTACGTCACCAAAGTGAAACCCTAATGGTCATTTTGGTCATTTCAATCGCTTTCGGCTCATTTAGTTTGTAATTGACTTTGGGAGTTACCCCGTCGTGGTGAGTGCTGATTGGTTATTAGTGCAAAAAAGACTGGTCAAATATTTGTTTTCGGCTCTCTTTGACTCCCCCCATTTGGCCGTTTCAATCATTAATTAATTAAACTTAATATTAATCAAACGGATAGAACTTTACCGAGTGTATTCATGACACTTTCTGTAAGACTTTCTTAACACATGCATTTATATTAAACTCCTTTTTCCCAAAAAGAATATGCATTTTTATTTAACAATAGGAAGCTTTAACCTTTATTTGATATCTTAGTTTCAACTCAAATTTTTCATCTAAGTTTTTGTCTTTTTCTGAAAAGTCAACAAAAATTATAATTAGTTTTTGAAAAATCAACTAATTCCAACTCAAAATTTTCAACTCCAACTATCAAACCAAACGGATGCTTAAACTCTATATCTTGTAGAATTGATCATTATGCATGAAATTATAATTATTGTTTGTTTGTCAAAGGAAAAAGTTTGAGAAGGAGGCAATCACTAGCATATTCCTCCTAAGCATTATTAAAAGGGCTCCCCAAACATTGATAAGATCATTAGATGAAAGCGTTACGAGTAGACCCTATCCCTTGACAAGGAGTGCATCATCCCAGTCCCTAACCCACTGCATATGCTAATTGTCAGCAGGAACGAAACCATGAAGGCCTAAGGAGGGCTTAAGCTGCCATTCAACTTTCTCTCTCTTTTTATAACCTATATATGGTTCTAGAGATTTACATGTAGCCCCTTGCAGGCCCCCTAAAACTTTTTTTTTTTATCGTAGATATTTTTGTACAAATTTACATATAGGCCCCTCATAATAAGTTTTGCCTTTATTACTGACGATAAGAATATATGAGGGCATAGTCACAGAAACTCTTTATCAAGTACTAGGTTGGTAGCTAGGAAACAAGCGCTATCCAGCATTCAAACTTTTAATCATTGACTCCGCACGGTAATTTGTTACTATTAGACCACCACACTAATTTAATGATAAATTATCATTAGACTATATCTATAAGATGTAAATCATGAATTTGGTAACTTACATAAATATCTTTGCTCTATGTAAAAAAGACACGTTTGATTAAAGTTAATGAGCAATTAAGGAATATATAAGAAGATTCCACTGGGAAATCTATCTATATATTTGTATGTCTCTCAATTCCTTTGAGCAAGAAAATCTGTCTCTGAATTCGATACACAAGGTAACATGTCAAAGTAGAATTTGCAAATCATTGCCACTGTATATATATAGGAGGCTTATCTTTCTTTTTTGGCAACGTCCATATAAGCTGTCACCAACAAAATGCCTCCACGTATGTGACCAAATGACGTTTCCGTAGACCTCAAAATAGTAACATTGCTGTGTCCATATATCCACATGCATGCATACACACACACACACACACACACACACACACACATACATATAGATATAATGCTTAAATAGATATATAACTATTAGCTAGCTGATCTGATCATATTCTAGCCGCTAAGTTGATGACTAGGATCAAGTACTACTTTAATAATAATATATTTCCCACTGATTTCACACTTAGCAACGACAAAATGGAAAATTAACTGTTAATTGAAGCAAGTTCAAATTTGAGAGGACTTCCTAAATATGCACTGTTGTGGCCAATTTATTGATGTGACATATCCATAACGTTAAGTCATTAAATTACTAATATAATGATTTTTTTTTTTCCCAATTAACGTGTCTCTTTTAGATCAAATTATTACATTTCTGAAGTTTTTCTATGACCAATTGTGTAAAGCCAAATTATCTAGCAAGTAGAAGGATCGAAATTGGTGGGCTAAAAAAGAAAGCCTCTCTCTTCGTCTCTCCTCTTCCCCCACTTCACCTTCCAACCAAATAAAGGATTTGTCATCTCACTCCACATCTCTCCCTCCAGTCCTCCATCCCTCACAGTTTCTTCTTGCAACCAAACATACCCTAATCTCTAGATGTGCATTTTACATAATTGTTACCCGGGCTGGTCATTAGTTTCACTTTTCCGACATGTGAATGCCTTAAACCAAATTGTACATTTTTATGAATAGAGTAATTGGCCTATATGGTCCCTAAACTATTGATAAGGTGACAATTTGATCCCTATTTTTTTTAATTGACTGAGATAATCCTAAACTCTCTAAATGTTAGCAATTATAATCCTTTCCGTCCAAGTACGTTAAATTTCTAACGAAATGAATCATGTGCAATGCATGTGATCTAATTTAAGAGGGTATTTTAGTAATCTAACAATAAATAATTTAACAAAAATAAAAAAAATTCACCTTTCCCCTCTCCCTCTTTCTCTCTCTTGCCTCCAATCGAATCAAAGTAACAGAAGCCCAGATATTTTGTGTGTGTGTGTGCGTGGGGTGGGGTGGGGGGCGAATATCGATGTGGGGTGGAGGGGTAGTTCTTACCCATAAGCCCGGATCTTTTAGAGGGGTGAACTCGCCAAGATCCAGATCTAGCTGGGACAGCGGGCAAGCTCGGTGTTGTTTTAGAGGGGGGTTTTTTGTTCTTGTCCCTGAGCTAGCTGGCGGAGGGTCAGAGCTTGCCGGCGGGGGGTCGGAGCTCAGCCTGGAGGAGAACATGAGGGTAGGGGGCTCGGCGACAGTGAAGACAGCACCTGGGAAGGTGGGCTTGGCAACGAAGAAAACGACGCATGGGGGAGTTCCGACGATGGAATAAACGACGCGGGCGGGGGGGGGGGGGGGGGGTTGTTGCTGAGTTTCAGTCAGCTCTCTCTCCTTTTTTTTTTAATGTATATTGGGTATTGATTTTTTTAAAAATAAGGATATTTTCATCTTTTAATAATTAATCAAACTCATATGATGAGTCACGTGACCTTTTCCGTTAGAAATTTAACAGAATTGAACAGAAAGGACTAAATTGTCACCATTTAGAGAGTTAGGATTCTCTTGGTCAAAATTTAAAAAAAATAAATAAAAGGACCAAATTATCATCTTTTCAATAATTTAGGGACCATTTAGGCCAATTACTCATATATATATATATATATATATATATATTATAATAATCAATGGTAAGTTTTATACCACGTGTTTTGATAATCTAATTTTCTCTAGCTATATATAGCTATCTTTTAAATGTTACTCGGAAAGTGATTGTTTGGTCTCCGTCTAATCTTGATTCATGTACGTTAACTTGGATTCAATCATAAAGATATGCATCCAAGTGTTTGCAAGATATAGGTGTATATATACATGCATCTAATCCTAAAGATGGATGAGCTCTTTATTTTCTTTCCTTTTCGCCCCTATTTTAAGGAAAAGACACATCAAAGAAAATCTTATCTCATGGTAAAACTTATGACAAGAAAGTAGCACTCAAAAAAAATAATAATAAATTTAGTACGATCAGATTTGATCGATTTTCTAGTACATGCACACACTAGAGGCTACAGCTAATATTTAAGTGGAAAAATAAATAACACATTTAAGAAATTAGGGGAAAAATCATATACAAGGTCAAAACCACACCGCTCACCACGTGATTATTAAAGCCAATTTCCACGCTTCTTTTAATAACAAGTGTATATGTGTAAAATGTAATTTTCTCACAAAACTGGGATTTGTTTGAACAGAAAATTTGACCACTTTCTAATGTCTCTGCCGACTAAAGGGTCTGTGCTCGATCATTTGCAGCTGTATCCTTAAATAATTATACTTCTTTCAAAAACAGATCATAATAGTATGAAACGTTTTATCATAAGGTATATATCCTGATCCGTATTCAAGCGAAAAAGAAAAATGCCAACAACACAAATTCTAAATCAAGTTTTGAATTAAAAAATTATCACATTAATTTATTGTATCAACCAATAAAAAGATGACAACTGATTATCACATGAATTGATACTTAAAAGTTATGATAAAAGTTGATATCTCTTGCACTATTCAAATAAAGATAGTAGAGTTACTATATCAAGATCACGTGTGTTTTGAGAATTTACAGTTTGATAAATTAAAATCAAATTTGATGCAAAAATGAAAAAAATCAACTCCGATTAAAATGTAATTTTAATCTTCACATAATAACTAC
Source organism: Ficus erecta (assembly GCA_008635985.1). Classification (NCBI taxonomy): domain Eukaryota; kingdom Viridiplantae; phylum Streptophyta; class Magnoliopsida; order Rosales; family Moraceae; genus Ficus; species Ficus erecta. The sequence continues at coordinate 87,392 of BKCH01000282.1, forward strand.
AATCTTTGTATAATATTTTTCTTTTAATTTTGGACCAAAGGACTGAATAATTTGAGTATTGGTATTGGAATGTTTTAAAATTTGAGAACTAAAATGAGTAGACTTATAATTTAAGAACAAATATAAAATTAAATAATTGACAAAATCTATCAGTATTTTTTTTTTTTTTGTTCTTTTATGATACGATAACCTAATAATAATATATATTTTTAAATATTATATCTAATCAAAATCACATCAAAATAAAAACGTATATAAACTGACAATTTTGTACATATTTTAACAGCTCACCAAAAGAACCCTATGAATAAGATATTTTTTTAGTACCGTTCAATTGTAAAAATTGCCCTTTTTTTTCACAATCTTACGTGGAATTATCGATTAATAGTGCAATACATGTAGCTTTCACTAAATAATGTGATTGATTTGAGAGTTGTCCCTCACCACTAGATCATGTGCCAATCAAGAGGCTCTTGATGGACAGGTGATAAGACAACAAAGATGCCTTTGAGAGACGACTTCCAAAACCTTGACCGATGACTATAATATAGTAGAACCAACCATCTTGTGTTTGTGTACGACATTCATTATATGTGATCATTCAGTTCATGTCATCTCTTTCAGGTTCATTTTTGACCAATGATGTATATGCCGCACAATATACACCATGGCTGCCATACCCAAAAATTTACAATTAAATACAGAAAAAATAATAATAACTAATGAAAATAAGGTATAAGGCAAATGTTTGGTTCCTCCGTTTTTTTTTTCTCATGATTATTTTTATGTCTGTTAAAACTCTATTTCAAAAATCATTTCATTCTTTAGAATGATATATCTAACCGTCATTTCAAAAAAACCCAAACTAAATGACTTATAATCATTTTAGAACAAGAGTGATTTTCATCTCAAAACGAAACCTACAAACCAAATAGACTTATAGATTTTCTTGATCAGGAGCTCTCGAGCTACATATTTTATATTGAGTTTTCACTATAAGTGCAAGATCAAACCTGTAACCTCACTTAAGTCCACCCAACCGAGCTCCCCTCCCATCTCTTACACCGACACGTATTACTATAATTAGGAAAAAAAAAAGGTTATAAATAAATTTTGATAACATTAATGGCTCATGATAATTATCATCATTGAGGGGGTTTTTTTTTTAACCTTTTTTGGTAAAATGTTTTCCTCTCCTTATCATGTATATGAACATATAATGTAGTGGTTGGCTTTGTAAATTAATGCACTAAGAAATTATTTATCTTGGATCAACCCTATAGAAGTAGTAGTCCAATTGAGTTAGTTCTTTTTTTTTTCTTCTATCAAATATTTGATAGAATCTTTTGACGCCCTAGTTCGTGTAAAATCAATTATAAATGTTCATAATTCATGCTCTCATAAATATCAACTCTAGGATTCTCTATATGCTACTATAATTAATGATCTTTCTACTTCCCTATAGAATATAGCTTGTTGGGTCCCACCAAATTCATATACCATCAAATTTGTGTAATGTTTTCAGAACTGTTTTGGCAATTTTTTTTCTTGTCAAAAGTTTGGGAGAGGTTTGAATCATTGGAATGACCACAAAAAGAAAAATAACATGGTGATATTAAAATATCTTTTTAATGCATTTAATCACGATCACGAAAATCGTTGCTCTCACCAATTTTCAAACATTTGAAAGTGAACCATAATCTTGAACATATGAGCTATATCTAGCTAACAGCTTAGCTTGCGTTACATTAATAATTATTAATTGTCATTATCTCTTTCAAATTCAAAAAGAGTTCGCTTCAATTAACGTCTCAATTGGGGTAGAAAAAGCAAGACCAAGATTGGAGATCATTGGGAACTAAGAAAAAATAAATAAAGACAACAGATATGTTTAGAGTGCTTTGTGAAAATAGCTTAATATCAATAAAATAATCTTTTTAAAATTTTAATTAGCAAAATATGAATTCATGAGAAAGATTCAATATTATCTATTTTACAGCGCGATCATATGAGTCGTCTAGTATAAAATTAAAAGGAGATGTCATTTTGTTAATTTCACTTTGTGAAATCATAATTACGGCAAACTTCTTATGTGTATAAGCACAAATTATTCTATTATATAGTGTGTGTGTGTGTGTGTGTGTGTGTGTGTGTGTTTGTTTATTATATGCTCTAGATTATCATTATTGTATTGTACCTTTAGAGAATTTAGGTTTGGTTGAGAGAAAATTTAAATTAACCCATTGGGAAAATGACGTTGATATATATTAGAATTTCTCGCCATACTGTCACATTTTGCAAAAAATATTGGTAGGATTTCTACAAAAGCTAGCTTCGGCTCAGCGGCTAAAAATCTTGGCTTTGGCTTGCTATACAACTTTCTTAATCCTTAACAACGTCCGAGATGGCCGGTGACGTGAAACTTTACCCATCTATGCCAAATTTAATTAATCATGTATTTTTTAAATAAAAAAATAATACTAATTACCAAAATTTGTAGCATAACGATACAAAAAGAGAGCAAAAACTTTTTGTTTTGCTGAAGAAAATATTAAGAGGTTAATTAGATTAGCAGAATTAAAAAATACAAGAGGAACCGAACCCAAAAGAATATACGTATTAAAGTGTGTGTAATATACACACACACACACACCTATGAAAAAGAACACTTGAGATCTTAAAAATATAATTATTTTTTTATAATTAAAAATTTTAAATAAACTGTATTAATCAATAGGAAAATATAATATAAAAAGAAAAACCGTCCTTTTTTTGGTCTTTAATACTTAAAGTGGATCACCACTATGAAACGCGACAAAACAATGGTCAACTATTACCTTTTTATTTATATAATATATATATATATATAGCAACGGAGATATACACCAATCTTTATTGATTTTGCAAAATCTTAAATTTAATAACGAATCTAGTTGCCAACCAATACGAAACCACCACCTCATAGTTCCAGAGATTAAACCTTGGGCATTAATTTCCATGAAAAGAAAGTCCTTTTATTTTTTTTTTCTTTTTTTCTTTTTTAATAAAGAAAAGGGTCTTTCTCTAACTAGTGTAATGACATCTGGCAAATCAATGATGCATGCTTTTCAATTATTACAAATTGAAAAACAATTAAAAACATTAATAATTATTCATAGACCTCTATGGAGGGGACAAAATTTGACTTAAAATCTTATTTTGCTTGTTCGCCTTTCCTTCTCAGCGGTGTAGGAAATTCCTAGAACTTCCATTGAATATTGAATTGCATGCATGAGACTTGTTTTCTGTCTCATTAATTTGTTAGCACTCAAGGCATAATTTCACAATCCTGTTCTTATGAATTTGGTGGGAAAAGATCTTATAGATTTAATAATTATGGTACATAAGTATAATTACACACTCTTAGCATTAATATTATTAATGTCTCATTAGGGAATGTACGGATTCCTAATTAAGTCTTAGAATATACTTAAATCATAGATTGGTTTACATCATATGCTCATTATGGTAAGCACTTGGCATAAATCTATAACCTTGCTTGTGGGGAAGAAATAATAAATATTTATTTCTAACAATCTCTAATATTATTGTATCTGTGTAAAGCTCGACTCACCAACATACTAATATTTTAGGTTCTTCAACTACCAAATAAACAAATATATCAAATTCTGTTATATCTGATGTGTGCATTTAGCCTCAACTAAACTTGATTATCTGGTCCTTTTTATAATGCATGTGGGCATACGTGCATGGTCTTGTGTGTCCCGGGGCTTTTGCATAAGAATAATGTTAAGGACGTCATTAATATCAATTTTTGAGTGTCAATTTCTGTAACATGTTAGTTGTTATTATTTTTTAACATCAATTTCATTTTTTCTCCCGAACTTTAGGCTTTGTCATAAAATACCCCTGAACTTCAATTTATAACATTCACTCCCCTCAAACTTTAAAACACTTACAAATTTCCCTCCTCAACTGAATTTTTGTCGGAAAATTATATGTTAAATATCTTATTGACAACATGAGTTAGGGGGTATTAAGTATGAAATTACAAAGTTGACCTTATAATTAGGTCAAAAGAGTAAATATTTAGGACCAACTGATTGTCATTTTTTCTGATACCACTCTTTATGTTTAACTTTGTAATTTTAATTTAATAAAAGTAGCGAGTACCACGTGTGCTGTCAATGAGTGTCACTTCGTAATTTTATATTTAATATTGCTGTCAAGTGCGTTTTTCCATAAAAAAATTTAATTAAGGGGAGAAATTAATCTATAACTATTTCAAATTTTGGGGGAAAAGAATGTTATAAATTAAATTCGAGAGGTATTTTATGACAATGCCTAAAATTTGAGAAAAAAAAGTGAAATTTATCCTTAAAATATTATGTTTATCAGTTATTTATACTATATTAATTCAATGATTTGACATATAAATTGGGATTAAAATCGGTGTTTTGGACATTATTTTTGTTCAATATAATAGATCATATGCACGCAAGAGATGTGAATTAGTTTGTGCACAAAGGAATTGTCAACATTATAATTGTGTGGCAGAAGAAGTAGGTATTGCCAAGACGTCATTTATCAAGGAGTTTGCATGCATGTATATGGTTCTATTAAAAATTGCAAAAAAGTGAACTTAAATAAATGAACTTTAGTATTAATTAATTATGCATATAGAAGAGAAAAATTTATGTGGACATGATCGTTTTATGGAATCTCCATGTATATATGTATAACACGTATATATATATATATATATATATATATATATATTTATTTATTTATGCCTCCTTCAAACGCCTCTCTATCCCCACTACTACAAAAGATAGATTACACGACGGAGATTACACGACGGTCGTGTAATCCGCCCCTCGGGGGGGACATTACACGACAGTCCCGGGGGACCGTCGTGTAATCCCTCCCTCGGGGGGACATTACACGATGGTTCCTTGGGACCGTCGTGTAATCCGCCCCTCGAAGGGGGATTACACGACGGTCCCGGGGAACCGTTGTGTAATCCCTCCCTCAAGGGGGACATTACACGACGGTTCCTTGGGACCGTCGTGTAATCCGCCCCTCGGGGGGGACATTACACGACGGTCCCGGGGGGACCGTCGTGTAATCCCCGGTATTACACGACGGTTCTAAATAGACCGTCGTGTAATCTTCTAAAAATTTTAAAAATTTCCAAATTTAATTTTTCGAAATCCTCGCGCCAAAACCTATAACTTAAATACAATTTCCTCCTCGTTTCTCTTCATCTCCGCACGAATTTCTTAAGTTCTTTCTTCACACTCTCTAAATTTCTCAAGTACCCACTTCCTTCACCAACCTGCTGCCACCACTCTTTTAGAATCCGGTCAAGCCGCCGTTGCCGAAGTTGCCTCCCTCTTCGTGTGGCCGTGCATATTCTTTTTCAGAGAAAAGCAAGGTGACTTCGTATATAAACTAAAACACATTTGCTCTCTTGTATTGTTGTTTTCCATTAAAGATCCATTTTTGAACATGAATGTTTTTGTTTTTAATGTTGCTCTTTGCAGATGAATGGTTTGTGATTGGTTTTGGCACTTTACACACATTTTTCAACATGAATTTTTTGCGCCCACAACATACTCGATGAAATGCCTGAATGAGTTTTTCTTTTATTTAATCATAATTATATACATCTTAATTAATTTGAACTTTATCAATTTGCTAGGGCCCTAACGGATTGGAAGATTATGACCGGAGAAGGGATTAGAAGAAGGAGACGAGACTGTAAAATAAAAATCTCGAACCGTCCTTGTCCTAGAGGGAAGTGTTGAATGTGGTTATTTTATTTCAGGTTTTATGAGGGACATAGTGTTGAATGGAATTGATGTACTTGAAAGTAAAGAATTTTTTACTTCTGAGGATTTGAATTTGATTAGGGGAAAATGGGCTAGCCATGTAATGCAATTCATTAATTATGATATGTGAACTTGTAATGTAAAAATTGGTATATAATTTTACTTTGATCATTGAAGTTACTATCTTGGATCATGTATTGGATAACATACAGGTTAGGCCAGCTGTGAGAAATCACCAAAAAACCATAAATTTTTTTTTTAATAAAAGAGACATTACACGATGGTTCGGCCAAGAACCGTCGTGTAATGTCCGCATTACACGACGGTTCGGCCAAGTACCGTCGTGTAATGTCCGCATTACACGACGGTTCGACCAAGACCCGTCGTGTAATGTCCGCATTACACGACGGTTCGTCCAGTACCGTCGTGTAATGTCTCTATATTACTTGTATCCACTATGGTGTACCTTGTTTCGACGATGGTTTTTAACCGTCGTGTAACATTGAGATACCACGACGGTTTAATAACCGTCGTGTTATCTTCCACGACACTGGATTACACGACGGTTGGGTAACCGTCGTGTAAACTTTACACGACGGTAAAAAACCGTCGTGTAATCCACAATTTTACTAGTGCCCATCAACACTGACTACATATAATTATTAGTTTTGTTGGTTAATTTTATATAGAGTTATACATAGGATAATTATAAGTAACTACGATTTTTAATAATTCAAAAAACAGTCTTTAATTTTTGAGAATTTTTTTAAAAAATAATAATAATAGATGTTGGTGATAGGAATCAACAGAATGTACAAGATATCCGACTATAGATCTACATACCTAGCACCCTCATTATTTATTTATCTCATGTATTATGAAATAAAATAATAAAAAAAAGTATACAAAATATTAAGAAATAACTAAAAAAGAGATGAAAACAGCCAATGCAAAAACGAAAAAGAAATTAGTAGCCGTAGGATTTCATGATGGCTTCGAATTGATTTAACAAAACAACATAAGATCTACCAAATATGCTTACTTAAAACATGGAAACTGAAGAAATTAACTCCGAAATGTAAAATAAACACACACTCTTAGTCTCAAAAACTTAATTTCAACGTTATTTAATTAGTGGATATTCGTGCTTCACCATTATTTTACAAATTAATTTTCCAAGAAGAAATAGCACGCGTATGCAAACTGCTTATAAATCAAATATTATTCAGATGCATCGCAGAGAGAGAGAGACCTAAACTCTACCAATTCAATTTCGAGAACTTTCTAAATTAAGTTCCAATTAAGTAATTATGATGAGGTCTTTAAGATTACACTTTAATTATATGAAATTAATGGGAAGAAATACCTTTCCCGTCAAACCAAAACTTTCGGGTTTGTTAACCAAAACATATAACGTGAAAGGTGGTTTTTTTTTTTTTTTTTTTTTTTTTTTTTTTTTTTTTTTGGGTGCTAAAGGTAACGTGAAGAAATTAATCTCGTGGTCTATGTCTTAATCATGTTTTTTCTGCCCTTTTTGGGGGGAAAAACAAACAGATACAATGTTAACGTTATTGTTGTTGTTACTATTATTATTATTATTATTATTATTATTATTATTATTATTATTATTATTAAATTTGGGAGTGATAGATTTGAATTCTATAAATGGAGTTACATATAGGCCTTGCATATTGATACCATTAGTTACCTTCTATGTTAATAAAGTCACTTGTTTGTCTTGCTCAACACTTTGGTATGTGAAGATGGATTCAAGAGAGTAAATAAAAGTATATCGAGATATTTTAATACATTTCAATTAAATTAGCACACAAAGTTCCAAATTTCCCTACTCGAATTTCAGCAAAAGAAAAGAAATTGGATAAGAGTATCATGAAAAGAAAATGAAACCCAAACTAAACAAAGACACATAATTACCAAATTCTTAATAATTAAAACTAAAATTGTATACCTAAGAGAAAGATCTTAAGATTCTTGTTACAAAATAAGGAACGAATTGGTAACAATAAAATTGGAAAAACAAAAACACATAGATTTACATGGCAAACCCTAGACGGGAAAAAAAACCACGGGCAGAGGAGAAGACAATCCACTAAATCAAAAATTAGTACAAGAGGGGCGGTTATAGCAAAAAGAGCATAATAATAAAACCCTAAAATTACATCATATATATACCCAAAAATGTGGACCTGGGGGCTCCGTCCCTCACCTCGAACAGGCTTAGTGATGGGCTACAGGATCAAGGCCCTCCGCTTGTGACGCCCTAGAAATTCATAAACTTGATTCATGAATTATTATCATGAATTTCCTTTATTAATATACTTCTACTGAATTATCTTGATGAATATCAAATTTCAAGATCATGAATGATTGTATATATATCATCAGTATGATGATATCAATGATCTAATAATGTTGATTTTATCTATTTAGATGATAAATTATAGATACATAGAAGATGAGTTGAACGATATATAAATTTATACGAAAAATTTATTATGTCGTATTAGAGGGAGAAATGTTAATTTTTGGAAAAGAACCCCAATTTTTATTAGTAGGTCAATTTGATGACCTTAGTATTTATTTTGGTCATGTCAATTTTTAAGTTTTGAGAGTATGATTTGGAAAATTAATGTCTCACATAGATAGAAGATGAATAATTAGGATTTATTCTTAGAAAATCAAAAGATGGAAGATTGATCAAGAATTATGCTTAGGTTTGAATTAATGGTGTAGATTTTATGTTAAAGGATCCTAGACAAATCAATGGCCAAGTTTTGGATGATAAGTGACCGATGAGAGCTTAAGGTAAGGATTGGTGTGATGGAAGATCCAATAGATGAGAATAAGGATGACAATTTTTGATCAATGGTGGAAAAATTGGAAGAAAGAAAAACAAAATAAAAATGAGAAAACCAAAGGGGAGATCCGGATTCTGTGGTCAAAAGCAAGAAGAAATTTTGAAAAAAATAAGAAAAACAATAAAATGGTGCATGCATGCAACCTCATGTAAGAGATGGCATGGCTTGTTTTGGCAATATGTTACAAAGAAGAGACAAGTGAAAGTGACCCCCTGTCTCAACTTTGTTGAACAAAATTTTCAACCCAACTCCCTCCCTTAAGCGGCGGCAATGCAAGGGGAGAATCAGCTAAAAATTTTCCATTTTTACCCCTCAAAATACAGCTTCTTAAAAGCAAATGTTGACTAAAAACAAGCTCCCAACATCTCATTTTATTCTCACACAAAAAAAAAAAAAAAAAAAAACCCCTAGCTTCTCTAGCCACCACCAACACTATTCTCCATCTCCCAACACCCCTCTGGCACCCCCATCCCTCCATTTTCATGCTCCAAGCAACCCCGTTACCAAGTTCGAAGAAGTGTGATGCGGAGTTAGATGATGTGTTACTAGAGGTAACATAGTGGTATTCTTTGTGTTTTAGTCATTTTTGGAGAACTAAAGCATGATGTTTAGTTATAATCTTAATGTTATACTTCTTCTTACCTAGGAAAAGGGTTTGAGAAGAACTTTGGAGGTCCGAGATCTTAACGGATCCACAGAGCATTTCGGTAAGATCTAAGAACTTTGTTAGAGCTTGTAGAAGTTGTGATAATATGGCATGCATTAGAAACTTTGGTATGAAAAATAAAATTATATGATAAGATTCTACATAGGATAAGCTCCATTTTAGGCTTTCGAATCACTTGGTTTGCTTTTGTATGTCTGCATTTGAAGTTGTGAGACAAAACTAGAGATAAAAGGAACCTCTGAGGTACAGTTTAGCCACAAGTTTTATGTACTCCGAACCCTTTAGTCTCAAAATTTTGGATTATAAGTTTAGATCTAAAAACTAGATTCTTAAGTTTTCCAACAAGGTACCATAAGCCTCAAATGGATAAATGTACAGTTTTTAGTGAATTTTACAATTTTGGACTATCAACCGAGAGTTTTTGCTCGAACCCTGTACCAGCCATGGGTTTTGTATATTTTGGGTCAGTAAACCATAATATTTTACAAATTTGTACTTAGTGGATGAACTAGACACCGTAATCTTTCTAATGACATATATTTTTCTTTTTTTGGACTTGTAAGTGAATTGTTATGATTTTTCTAAATTTACCCATAAATCTGGACATATGGTACATATGTGGGATCAACAGTAACAAAACCTAGGTTTACGGTATGAACCACTCAAACACTAAAGAAAATAACTTTATGAATATAAAGTAGACATCTCAAGCTTCGAAATGAGTTATCGTACGTTTAAAACGGATATGCATATAAATTTTAATAAATCACACAATAATTTATTGTAATCTGTAAACTGAGATTTTACCGTAAAACACTTAGGAAAACGTCCACATTAAAATTTGAAATGCTTGGAATCTTAGAAAACAAAATATACATATTGTCACAATTAATAAGAATGAGGCTAACGAAAAATAGGATTAAATGTCGTATCAACCTCCAATTAGTGAGAGGATATGATAAGAATGAAAGTTATAAGTTATGACCTTGGAGGTTGTTGGAGGGTCCCAACTGCCCATTGGTTGCGCGCATATGGGTACGACATAGGGGTCTTAAGTAGACAAGACATGTATATAATGAAGTATAATTGAACACACATAGATCACATGCATTTTTGAATATTCATAATGTTACGTGTGATGATATGATTTTATGAAAATATTTTGTGAGATATTGTTTGTACTTGTTGAGCGAAAGCTCATACATGTGTGTTTGTGCTGTAGGTAATGCGGGTAAGTAGCCAACCACTTAGATGTTTTCTGGACTGCCAAAGCTATGCAGAGGCGATGAAGGAAGGGAGTGGGATACCACCACGAATTTAATTTCCACATTTATACTTCTTAAATTATTTTGTATCGACCATATTTATAATTATGTTTTCATTATTTGGTACTACTAAACTAGTAGAAGTACTTTACGAGAAAAAGACTTTAGGGTCTTTCCTTTTAACTCACATGACGTTATAACTTTTTCAATATTATCTAAGTACAGTAGGATATTTATTATCTAGAGATTTTCAATTTCCTTAGTTAAAAAATTTAGTTTATTAAACTCTTCAAGTACAAGTATAATCTGTATGTAAAAAATATATATACGTATTTTTGGAACCTAACATAAATAATTGTTAAGATTAAATAAATTAAGAATAAGTAAGTTAGTTAACGGTCTGAAAAGTCGGGTTGTTACAAACCGCTACCACCACAGAACCCTAAACAATTCTCCTAATAAAAAACTTAACCACATCTGTCGCACCACGAGCTTTTCGAGTCAGGCCAAACTGAATTCGGGTCACCAAACTCTAACAATTTTATTAAAATCTTGTTGCCTAGCCACTACAATCTCTAATCATAGTTGATAAGATGATCTTTTCTTCTCCGGCTGTTAATTCAAAATTTTTTTTTTTTCACTCAAAAAATAGTTCTAAATCGTCAATCTATCCCAACAACTTGAAGTATCAATTTTCATCCCTTTCTTAGTAATCATATTATTGTTGATTTCTAGAGCATTGTCGACTTCAAGGCTTCAAATTTTTTCCTTTTTTTTTTTTTTTTTTTGGAAGTCTTCATCCGTTAAAATCTGTTTAAGATGTAGTCTTGTTTCTTTCCTGCAAAACATCTGGGCGAAAAAAACTGAAAACTTCCCATTGATACACTAGGATATCTGGGCATGCATGGGAGGACTATTTCTCAATTAATATCTCTTATGGGCACTCACGGTTTGGTGAAGATTATCACAAACATTCAGAAACTTTACTAACGGAGAGCGAATTAGGAGTCTTTCGAAGGCTTTTGTTTGTGTGATCAATGCTAGGAGCAATTTGGTTCCATGCTCGGAGTTTTTCTTACTTTTAAGGCATGTTCCTTTGCATCAAAGGGAAAAAAAAAGTGAGTAGTCACGATCTTTTCCATTTAGTTCTGTACGTATTTACCTCCAAAATGAGTAATTAGATTTTGTAGGCTTACACAACATATAAAATGAAAAAGGTGAATGTTAATCCTTACATCCTCTTGATATTAATTCATTATCAAAGGGAATAAATATCAAATTTACTTATATATCCTTAGTAAGTTTATATGCAGATGCTTAACATTTTTTTTATTTTATAAAGATATATTTTAATAATTACATTAATAATATTAGCATTACTAAGATTAGTAAACACTGTAAAGGGGATAATATTATTTTCTTTTTACACTATCCAATATAGGCAAGTAAATATTAGCATTACTAAGATTAGTAAACACTATCCAATATAGGAAAGGAAATCGATGATCCTCTTTTCTATTCCTTTTATTTTACTTTTTAATCTCATTATGTTTTACATTACATGATTCATTTATGGTTTAGTAAACGCACCCTTAGCACTGGATAGGCTGGCCGTTTTGGAAGGACGAGGGCTCAAAATTTTTGTGAACCTATGTTGGGACCGGAGCCGAAGTAAGCACCGGAGTGGTGCAATGGCCGAAGGTATCACTACTAAAAATTGTGGATTACACGACGGTTATTTACCGTCGTGTAAAGTTTACACGACGGTTAGACAACCGTCGTGTAATCCAACGTCGTGGAAGATACCACGACGGTTCCAAAACTGTCGTGGTATCTCAATATTACACGACGGTTCACACCGTCGTCAAATCAAGAAATATAGTAGCAAACGCCGCAAATTGAGAACTTTACACGACGGTTTTGCTCAAAAAATTTGACCTACCACTACGGTTTTTTAGAAAAACCGACGTGGTAGATCTACCATTACGGTTTTTTAAAAAAACCGTAGTGGTAGATGAAAAAAAATTTTGAAAAAAAAAAATTTTTAGAAACCATCGTGGAAGCAACCCACTTCCACGACGGTTTTGAATAACCGTTGTGGAAGTAAGGTGATTCCACGACGGTTATTAAAAACCGTCGTGGGAGCTATGGCTTCCACGACGGTTTTCGGAAACTCAAAGCCGCTCCGTGTTTTTGCGCATTTTTCACGACGGTTTTTTTAAAAACGGTCGTGGAAGTGCCGTCGTGGAATCCACTTTTGTAGTAGTGAACAATATTAGGATTACAAAGTTCTCTATAGATGCAACTAGAGCCTCACAACCATCAAGATAAAACACAATCTTGGCTAAACAACAAAGCTCATCATCAACAAGATAGATTTCAACACATAGTATAAAAAGAAACAGTGTTAGGTCTCAAGTGGGTATTTGGGAAAAGCACCTTAGAGGCACTATTTCAAAAATCGGAACCGGTAGATAAGAAAAGCTTGTCACAAGGATTCACCACGTCAAATTTGAGCACCAACGGACACCATTTCACTGCTCAATTGTCTTACACAAACCCAAAAACTCCATTTTCTCTCTCTCTCTCCTTTCTCCCTCATGCTCTCTATTTCTCGCACTACCCCCTTTTTTTCTTTTTCTGCCGATCACACAAGGCTTGTTCAACAAGCCATTAACCACTGTTTTTTTTTTTTTTAATCAAAAGCTATTAGGCTTTTGGCCCATTATTGTCCAGCCCACAAACATAGGGCGAACAACTCAACAATTTTCCCCTCCGCATCATGTAGTGGGCTCGACCAAGCCTGCTCTTTGCCTAAACGCTTTATGTTTCTCCTTGAGCAAAGATTTTGTCAACATATCCAATCCATTCTCATTTGTATGAACTTTCTCCAAGTGCATTTGCTTTGTTTCAAGTACATCACGAATCCAATGATACCTAACATCAATATGCCTGCATCTTGAATGGAATGTTGAATTCTTGAAGAGGTGGATGGCACTCTGACTTTCACTATAGACAATGTACTTCTCTTGTTGCTAACCCAATTTTTCAAGAAACTTTTCATCCACAAAGCTTCTTTGCAGGCTTCAATAATTGCAATGTACTCAGCTTTTGTGTTGGATAAAGCTATACATTTCTGTATCTTAGACTGCCAAGAGATTGCTCCCCTTGCAAAGGTCATCAAGAACCCCGAAGTGGATTTCCTGGAATCAACATCACCTGCCATATCTGAATCTGTGTACCCATCTAAAATAGACTCACCACTACCAAAGCATAAACACACCTTGGAAATACCTCCCAGATATCTCAATATCCCTTTCACCGCCGCCCAATGTTCTTTTCCAGGATTAAAAAGAATCGGCTGACAACTCCAACAGCATGAGCAATATTTGGTCTTGTACAAACTATGGCATACATCAAACTGCCAACCGCAGACACATAAGGAACTTTACTCATTTCTTCTTTTCTTTCTTACTTGTCAAACATTGCTTGGAAGTAAGCTTAAAATCCCTGCAAGTGGAGAACAAACTGTTGTTGCCTTGCTCATATTGAACCTTTCAATAATTTTTTCAACGTAGCCTTCTTGAGATAGCCAAAGTTTCCCATTCTTCCTATCATGGGAAATCTTCATGCCGAGTATTTGTTTTGCCGATCCCAAGTCTTTCATTGAAAAAGACTTCCTTAACTCCTTTTTAAGCTCCTCAATCTTACTAGTATTATTGCCAACAATCAGCATATCATCAACATATAGCAGGAGGATAATGAAATCATCACTTGAGTGTTTCTTTATAAACACACAATGGTCAGATGAAGTTCTAGAGTACCCATGACTCACCATATAAGAATCAAACTTCTTGTACCACTATCTTGGTGCTTGTTTGAGCCCATACAAACTCTTTCAAAGCTTGCACACAAGATTATCCTTTCCCTTAACTTTGAACCCTTCTAGCTGCTACATAGAAATTTCTTCTTCTAAATCACCGTTAAAAAAATGCAGTTTTCACATCAAGTTGCTCTATCTCTAAATTCAAGTGGGCAGTTAAACTGAGAACAACTCTAATGGATGACATCTTCACTACCGGAGAAAATTTCTCTTCAAAGTGAACACCTTTCTTTTGACCAAATCCTTTCACAACCAACCGAGCTTTTTACCTTAGTTGTGAGCTATTGTTTTCAGTTTTCAACCTATAAACCCATTTGTTCTTAAGCACTTTCTTGCCTTTTGGTAACTTCACCAAGTCGTAGGTGTGGTTCTCACACAAGGATTTCATCTCTTTTTACATGGCTTTAGACCACTCTTTCTTTTGCTCATGAGAAATGGCTTCTTGGTAAGTTTTAGGCTCTCCTCCATCTGTAAGCATCACATACACACTTGAATTGTATTTTGAAGGAGGTTGGCACTCTCTAGTAAATCTTCTCAATGGAGGCTCAACTGGTGGCAATGGCGGTGCTTGCTCAACTTGTTCAAGTGGCTAAACATCATCAACTGGAGGGATAACATCATAAGCAGGAGGGGCCTCATCATCAACAATATCTCCACCATCTTCTTGCACATCTCCCCCGTGATCAGTATTCACTACAGGTGGAGGAACTAGATTCAAACTGATAGGAATCTCAATAGAGGAACTGGCCTTTTAAACTTTATCAGCGTCATTACCAAGTTGATCTTGAAGGAACACAACATTTCTATTTCTGACAATCTTCCTGTTCACTGGATCCCATATTCTGTACCCAAACTCCTTATGACCATATCCCAAGAAAATGCACGATTTTTCCTTATCGTCAAGCTTGGACCTCTCATCTTTAGGAACATGAACAAATGTCATGTAGCCAAAAACTCTCAAATAACCATAAGAGACATCTTTCATGTTCCAAACTCTGTTAGGAACATCAACATCCAAGGCAGCTGCTGGGGAAAGATTAATCAAGTCGACTGCAATCCTCATAGCCTCCCCCCCAAAAAGACTTAGGAAGTTTAGCATGAGAAAGCATACATCTTGTCTTTTCTTCAATGGTTATGTTCATTCTTTTCTGCCATACCATTTAGCTGAGGTGTCTTTGCTAAAGTTTTCTCAAGCCTGATTCCATGGGCTTTGCAATAGTTTTCAAATGGCCCACTGTATTCACCACCATTATCAGCTCGAACTAACTTCAACTGCTTTGCTGTCTCTCTTTCAATCTTGGCATGAAATTATTTAAAGACATCAAACACCTGTGTCCATAGTTTTCGAGGGTAGTAACCCAAACTTTTATTGAGTGCTCATCAATTAAAGTCACAAATTAAAGTGCACCTCCAAGAGTTTAGTTTGCATAGAGTAGACATTTGAATGAATCAAATCAAGAATATTTGATCTTCTAGCTAGATGGAGGGTGTGAATGAAATGCAACTCTATGTGCTTTTCCAGCTAAACAATCAACACAAGTTTTAGGAGGCATACCTTGCAAACTGGAGAGGAATTGCTTTCTAGCAAGAATTTGTAGTCCTTTCTCGCTAATGTGACCAAGCCTCTTATGCCAAAGATCAATACTTGCATCCTTCTGAATAGCATTTATCTCTCCTTTCTTGAGCTTTGCTTGTGTGACATAGAGCGTATTCATCTTCTTTCCTCTTGCAATCACTAGAAAACCTTTGGTGAGCTTCCATTTACTTTCACCAAAGTAATTAATGAAACCCCCGTCATCAAGTTTGCCCGTTGAGATCAAGTTGAGGCAAATATCTGATACATGTCTGATGTCATTGAGTATTAATTTGCTTCCAAGATTGGTCTCCAAGCAAATATCACCAATACCCATAATTTTAGATGGAATCACTATTTCCCATATTGACATTGCCAAAATCATCGGCAGAGTAAGAAGTAAAGAAATCACCATGAGTAGTAACATAAAATGAAGCATCATAATCAATCACCCAATCACTCTCCTGGCATACGAGGTTAACATAACTATCATCACAAACAATGACAACATCACCCTTAGTGGCTACTATATTAGTCTCTTTCTTATCTTTCTTTCCTTCACCTTGCTCTCTTTTCCAAAGCATGCACTCTTCCTTCATGTGATCTGGCTTGTTTCAGTGGTAACACTTAAAACTTTTTCTAATTTGGGATTTTCCTCTGAATGTATCCTTTTTGCCATGACCTTAAGGATGCATGGTTTTGCTTCATCCACACCTTTCATGTTTTTCAGAAACAAGTACCTCAAAAGAAGATTCACCCTTTTCCTTTCTTCTGGCTTCTTCGTTGAGAAAACTATCCTAAACCATCTCCATGGTTAGCTTTCCTTCTAGTGCGGAAGTGCTTAGTGACACCACTAGTGTTTCCCAGCTTTCAGGCAATGAGCTGAGAAGTAACAAAACTTGTAGCTCATCTTCAAGTTTCATCTTCATAGTTGTCAACTGGTTCACCAAGCCTTGAAAATCGCTTATATATTCAGTCATACTCTTCCCATTGTTGGGGTCATATTCTGTCCCCACATATGTCGTCATTCAGTCTTTGCGACCGCTCAATAAACGAACTACGAGAGTTGGATCCCAACGGATTAAATATTCCCAAGTATTTGGGCTGGGCCCAATGAACGATCTCAACTTGGTTGTCGGGCGAACGATGGATGTTCATACTCAAATAGTTGGTATTATTGTCCTTTAGGCCCGAAAATTCATCAAGCACTGGATGAGTATTTGGCCCAAAGAAACGAGCTACGACCGATGCATAATTCATGGTCTTCATAACTAACTGGTTCATCGTTCGTCATCCATATTTGGAGAACATTATTCAAATAAAGATCAATCCTCATAACTGCCAAGCCCACAATAAATTATGGCAACATATCAGATCGATCTCCATAAGTGCCAAGCCCACGATTAATCTTGGCATTGTGACCCATGTTCTTACACGTGTTTTGAATCACTTCTAGTGAGAAACCGCCCACTACTATCCATGGGCTCAGACCCACTATTTTTCTTCTATAAATAGAGGAAAACCCCCTTCTTGAAGGGGACCTTTGTCTTTTTCTTGAAGTTGTCATCTACAGTACCAAAAATTCAGATATTGTAACTTCATTCTACAAAAACTTTCATATATAGTGAAAATCCACATATTCAGAAAACGTAGCACATTTTCGGCAAACCTTTCTAAATATCGGTGTTGTTATTTTCATTTCATTCACTTTGACTTATTTAATTTATTTTATGATTATGACTGCTTTGTGATTTTCATATGCGATGTCCAAGGACCCTAATGATTGTTTATTTATATCTTTATCTACTAATCTTGGTTAAAATTTGACAGTAAATTCTCAACATCTACACCCATCTTTGTACTTCAAAATCATAAGCCTTCTGATGAGCGTGGCTTTATTTATGAAAGTATTTTTTTCTCACACATCGCTGCTAACTTTTGCCAGCTTTGGTTTCTTCAGCAATGTGATGGAATATATTATGATCACCCCACTGCCTTATTGTAGCAGCAGCCTTCATATGCAATATCTCACAGTCCTCATCACTTTTTTTTTTTTTTTTTTGGCTTTTCCTTGCATAGAACATGCCTAAACAAATCTCTGCAATACAGCATCTCTTGCATTTTCCGCTTCCAAATGGAATAATTCGACAAGGTTAATTTTATCATTCCAAACAAATTATGTTCATGCATCTCAACACACAAGAATTTTTCTCTAGCCAGCCAAAGGCTCTGATACCACTTTGTTAGGAAAACCACAAATTAAACATTTCCCTCTTTGTGTGATAAAATGAGTTCTTCAAAAGTAAGTTTCAACAAAGCTAACAAAATAACCAAAGAAATGAAAAATCAAAATAATCAACCGCACAAGAGACACCAATTTTTACATGGAAAACCCTCTAATAGGAAGGAAAAAGCCATGGGACTGTAGTCCGATATCAACAATAATGGGATTACAAAGTTCTCTCTAGATGCAGCTAGAGGCTCACAATCATCAAGATAAAACATAATCTTGGCTAAACAACAAGGTTCATCATCAACAAGATGGATTTCAACACATAACATAAAATGATATCAATTTTAGGTCTCAAGTGGGAATTTGGGAAAAGCACCTTAGAGACACCAATTCAAAAATCGGAACTGGTAGATAAAAAGAGCTCATGACAAGGGATTCAACACGTCAAATTTGAGCACCAACGAATACCGTTTCACCGCTCAATCGTCTTGCACAAACCTCTACATTTTCTCTCTCTCTCTCCTTTCTCCCCCCCCCCCCCCCCCCCCCCCCCCCCCGGCCGCGGGCTCCCTGCTTTTTTTTTTTTTTTTTTTTTTTTGTTTTCTTTTTCTGCCGATCAGGCAAGGCTTGTTCAACAAGCCATACAAAAGCTATTGGGTTTTTAACGGATTATTATCCAGCCCACAAACATGGGATGGACAACTCAATACTTTTTGGGTTTAGTTATTTAATTTTTGTTATATTATTTATTATCTTCTACCCCCAAACATATATTTAATTGACAGCTAGATATCATTTTCAGTAATTAAATTATGTATGTCACATACCCTGCATGCTGGCTAAAATTACTAAATTAGGTAATATTAAACTCTAATTAAGATTCCATGCAAATGAGCTGCCCCAAAATAAGTAATTGGTTATATACGTGTTTGTTAAGTTCACTAGCTGATGCAACACAAAGCTTTTTTTTTTTCCTTTAAATATTCTATGTGAAAGTTTTCGGTCCGTGGGTTTATTATGTATTTTATAGTGGCACCCACATACAAATAACATATAAGAAATAATTAAAATTAAAATAGTTATTTTACATATCATTTTACGCTAATAAACAACTGAATCCAATCGAACCCAATTGGGTTTTTAAACTATTCAATCTAATGAAGGATTCAATGCAGGATTATCAATTAAAAAAATAGCTAGTAATTTTAATTAAATTTTCGTAGTAGTCCCTCTAAAAATTAAAACATGCTCATCACAATTTTCTTATTATCCATGATAGTATCCCTAGTCAAGTTATTTACTTATTTTGTAGAAATATATCAAAGAAGAGAGTGAGTTTTTTTTTTTTTTTTTTTTTTTTTTTTAAGTAAGAAGAGAGTGAGTTGGACATGTAACGAAATCTTATTACTCATGTTGAAATGTAACAAAAAAAATTTAACAAACTAACAAAAACTAAATTAATTATATTAATTATTGCGTAATTTTGCGGCAGAAAACATAAATGTTATTGTAATATATAAGTTTTCTATTCGGGGTGAAACTTTTGAGTTTGAGGGGTTTCTAACTAATAAAAATGATTATAGGGTTTTTTTTTTTTAATTATCTGTTTAATTACTAGGAGGGTATGTTAGGAAATTTGGTACAAAATCACCACATATATGACATATTCCGTAGGGGGGGGGGAAAAAATCGATGGCTCTTACTAATAAGACCAACATATCACTTAAATCAAGAGTTTGAAGTAAATCAATTGAAACTAAAAATATAGATTATTGTATCAATCCGTACAAATTGCATGTAATTTTCCTGAGGCATGACGCAAGATCTCGCCTCCGTATGGATCTTGCCATATCCTACTGTCGTCGACTTGAAGGATTCAATGCTCTCCTCTTCATGGACGAAAAAATTAATTTTTCTCTTCTGCATTTTTGTTATTTTTATTACCTATCTTTTGTGATTTGGGTAAATTTTTGCCATATTTTTTAGTATTCCAGTGACGAAATACAAAAATCTGGAAGATTCAACAATTTCTAATTGGTGACAAAACGGTCATTAGCTGATTATTAGCTGGCGGAGGTGGTTATCGTCGGTAACCAGTCGACAGATGTGGTTATCATCCAGCAACCAACTAGTAACCAGTCGTCGGCGGTGCTTATCTATCAGTAGCCATTTGGTAACCAACTAGATAGCTGGTGTCACGGTGATTACAGATTGGCTATTGGCTGCTAACTGATGACAAAACGGTTTCCAATTGATGACGAAATACAAAATACAAAAATCAGGTAGATTCAGCAGTTTATAACTGATGACAAAATGGTCATTAGCCGATTACTAGCTGGCGGAGGTGGTTATCGATCGGTAACCAGTCGACAGATGTGATTATCATCCAGTAACCAACTAGTAACCAGTCGTCGGCGGTACTTATCTATCGGCAGCCATTTGGTAACCAACTACATAGCTGGTGTCACAATGATTACAGATTGGTTATCGACTGTTAACTTAAATATAACGAGTACTTTAAAAAATAAAAAGTATTTAATTATGAGTGATATGATATTTTTTGTAATAAATATTTCTTTTACGGGAGAAGGAGAGAAATAGACCAAAAACTTCTAATAATTAAAATGAATAGCCTAAAAACTTTTGGATGATGAAAAATAGCATATGTCATGATAAAAAAACTATCTAAAATATAATAATTAAAAAATTTTTGGTACATATTATATTTATGATAAGTAAATGTACGTTCGAATTATCTTAAAAATTTTCTTTAAACAAACAATTTACCATAAACATACTATTACCTTAAAATGTTTTAAAATATGCTACTTTCTTAAACATTTTTACAAAAACAACCTATTTACTATAGTTCCCTTTATGGCATAACTCACTCCAGACATGAATACGTGACCTTCTCTGTGCCCCAACAAAACAAAAACCAGGTCCATACATAATCATTAACACACTTGGATGGACTAATAGCTACTTGCATTTCTTTTATCAAATCAAAAAAAAAAAACACAAACACAAACACAAACACGCATATTGAGAACTGAGAGTACATTTGGGATGAGTCTTCAAACGGTGTTTTACCGTATGGACTCCAAATAACTCACAAATCTAAAACTCATTTTTTTTTCCACTCTTCAAAACTCAAATCTTGAAAGTTCAAAACTTTTTTATTTCGAAATCGAAATGAGATATGATTATTGTGTCAAAATATTCACAATGACGAGATGAACGAAAAAAGATACATTTTGCATATTTTTTCGTATATGTTTTAAATTTTAATATTGTATTCTATATCATAATTTTTTTTTAATTCATAAATTTATAAAATATACATTTTCAAACTAACCTCTAACCTCCAAAATGCCGTCTCTAAAAGTCCTCATACGGACCCGAATTCAAGACCCACTTGACGAACAGCTCCATGGAATCATTTTTCGGCCCAATAATATTCATAGTGTCTAGTTGGTCCAAGAGTAGGCCCATTTAAAATATTCTTAGCCGCCAGCGTGGAGTCTAAGAAAGCTAACGTCCTGCATTCGGACCCACAAACGCATCTACACTGAGACCGACCATAAATTTACTTCGCGCCACCAGCGTCTACACAGGTCAAACTCCAAGGCGCTTACTTTTTGTCTATCGTGGCATGTTCCAATTTGCTCAATCAACAAGACAATTTTTTTAAAATTATTATTTTTAATTGTACTAGTTTTTAGACAAGATCTTTGCACGCATGGATTTAATATATTATTTTTTAAAGAATATAAAAATGTTAAATTCTTATAAAAAAATTAATAGATATTAAATTTTTGAAGAAATCAATATCTTTTCTTTATTATTTATTTCTCGTCTCTTAAAGAGTTTGAAAGAATCAAATAACTAATAAAAATTTGACGAATTATAAGAAAAAAATTTGTTAAGACACATTTGAAAAAAGTTTATTTTACATAGGGACAAATGGGAATGAAAATAAAAAGTATTTTAAATGAGCCAACTATAAATATGTAAAACTTTGAGGAGAAAAGGTAAAAACAAAAAATAAAACAAAAAAGAGGTAAGCAACTCAACAAAAAATAAATAAATAAAAAGAAAAGAGAAAGAAAAAAGTGCATAAAAAGACAAAATAGAAAGATCAAATTTTTAAATTGTGTCAAAATATAACTCTTTTTTATAATATAGTTATAGATAAATTATAAATGATAGATATAGATTATAGATATATTTTCTTGATTTCTTCAAGAAAAAAAAAGTTATACTGTCTTGATTGAAAACTTTTTTTTTTTTTTTTTTTTTTTTTTTTTTTTTTTGGAGAAAGAGAGAGAGAAAAGTGATGGAAAAAGTAGGGGTTAGTACGTGAGAGAGAGAGTGACAGAAAAAGGTAAACGTGCTAGAAAGAAAGAGAGGGATGATAGAAAAAACAGTAGAAATCCAAGGAAAAAGAAAAAGAAAAGAGGTAAACCAGCGTCTCAATCAATGCGTGCGTTTTGGACGAAAGTCAGATGAACATGAATGATTTTTTAGCTTTCTATATTAGTTATAGATTATTTGCATTTGCATTTTTTTTAACTTTACACTTGTTTTCACTTTGTCCTCAAATTTTTAAAAAACTTTCACTTTATTACTTTAAACTTTAAAATATTTTTCATAGAAGTGCTATTAAAAACAAAAATAGTATAACGAAGAATCTCAATGAGAAATTGAGGTTTTATCTCATCAGAATATAAGAATTTTAAATTAAACTCAATCCCATAATAATCAACATCACCTTAGTGACTTATGGTGTATGAATATTTGATTCAAAACAAATAAATAATTAAGGATTGTTTATGGACGGGGGTTATAGTTATATTTAGGTTTAGCCTGTTTGTTCCAACAGAAAAATTAATTTGAGGCTAAATCAAAATTTAGACTTTCACGTGTTGGAGTTTTTAAAAATAGGAAGGTAAAATGGATAGCCCTAAGTTCAAGAATATAAGTGAAAAATAACACTTTTTAACATCATTTTTTGGGATATTTTTATTAATTATGCATAATATTTTGAGTTTATTCAGAAAGTCAGCAAGTATATATTAGGATATTTTAAGTCTTGTTGGAGCGATTTCCTCCACTTCAACGTTCTTCTACTTTCTCTGCCTCTCTCCGTTGTGTTCCTCCCTCTCACTAGGAGGCGATGGGTGTTGACGAGCCTCCATGCAGGTTCTCCGAAGAAACATCCAAGTCATTCTAGAGGAATCTTTTTTTGGGGCTGTTTGAGAACTGGTGTATTAGTGCTGGTATGATCGCACTCGACGTACGACAAGGTAGAAGACGAAGACCAATAGTGGAGGCGACGGGATACGAATTGGTGTTAAGACAACCACTCCCACAAGTATGTGTCAATTTCACATCTTGATTCGGTTTGTACTTAATTTTGACTATTGAAAAAAGCTATAACATCCTTTGAATAAAAAAATAAACAAAAAAAAAAAAAGAAATAAAATTTCAAGACACACACATCCCCTCCAAAGATCCACACTTAGGACACCTTCATTTTTTTTAATCAAATTTTCCTTTAATTTTATTTTTTTAGATTTTGCTTGAGTGTCTTTACACTAATTAAAATTAACCATTGATGATACATACTTAAAATATCCTCATATTATTAAATAAGATTAACAATAGACATCACACATTCTCAAATAAACCAAAAATACTTGGTAAATTTAGGGGTGTTAATTGGATCCAATCAATCGATCAACCCGATCTATCTAATCTAATCCAATCCATTTTTTATGGATAATGAACCTCCATTGGATTGAATCGAATGTCAATTATTAAAAATCGACCTAAGTCGGATTAAATGTACTTTTACTTCAAAACAACCAATCTAACCCAATTCAATATTTATGTATATTTTATGTTAAAAAAATATTTTACAGTTTAATAAATTGGTCCAAAATTTGGTATTTTTTTTCATACATCTTCACAAAAAAAAAAAAAAAAAAAAAAAAAAAAAAAAAAAAAACTTCAAGCTTACATGTTATGATAGTAACATAAGAAAAACCATGCTCTCATTTTCTAATTTCCTAACATATTACGTTATACCTTTGTGCTTCTTATAATTATTGCTTTTTTGTTTAAAATTTAGTATTCAACTAGTATGTGATGCATGTCAAAAAACCTAACAGATTATCTATTTTAGATAGGCCAAATAAGAAAATGGGAAAAGAAGAAGACAAAGTACAAAGTCCAATAGAAAGGTATAAGCGGAATCGATCAATACAATCAAATCTAAACTGACTTTAAATGGATTAGATTGGATTGGATATTACATTATTAACGGATTAGATTGAATGATATTTTAAAAAAACCGTCTTATGATTGAATCGAATGTTATATAACAAAAATTGGACGGATTCTATCATATGGACACCCTTAGGTAAATTTGATTGAATTTCCAATTTTATTTTTAAATTGAAGAAGAAAATACCTAGTCAAGTCGTGCACATGACCCTACCCAATTACTACCCACGCGGCTCCTCCTCTTCAAAAATCCAAAAAGTTGGCCGTTACTTATTAGGCAGGCGCAGCCAAAAAGAAGACAAACCAAAATAGAACAAAAACAAGAAAAAAAAAACTCTGGAAAAGAGTAAAATATTTCTACAGCTGAAACACAAGAAAGAAAACTCAGAAAAAAGAAAAAAAAATGTTAAAATATCGTTCCCAACTAATGCACTTTCCCATTTCTCTTTCTCGCCTTTTGCCCTTTTTCGTACCTTAAACGCGTTCCGATGTTGATTCCCCCACAGAATCCGAGAATCGCTTCTCGTACCAAAACCAAACAGAGCTTTTCCCTTTTGAATCTCCTTCCTCCGAAACATCCTTGAACTTTCCGGTAAAGTTATCTTTCTCTCTCAATCTGTACGCGTTGATCTAATTCTGTTTGGTTGTCGAGAAAATTGACCGAAAGTAAACGGGCTAGGCCAACAGGTTTAAAACCTGATTGGTCTGGAAGAAAAAAAAATAATGCCGTTTCGTGACAGAATTGCTTTGTTTCACTCAGGAAATCGCTTGCGAGAATTTTCCTTAGGTTCTCAAACTGTAGCCAGAGAGCTTCGGATATCCGTTCAGAATTTTCTTTCTAAGAGGTTTTTGATCTGTTCATATGATTTTCGCATATTTTTTCTGATTTTGATTCTGATTCTGAGTCGTGATTCGAATTCTGTCGAGAAAGTGAAAGATTTTAGCTTTTCAAGTTTATCCTAATTTTGTAGATTCAGTTTGGTAGAGAAGAATCTTACTATTTTTTAACTAAAATGTTGCAGTTGGGAAACAATGATGAGCCATAAGAGATCTGAGAATGTGCTGAAGGACTTCTACATTCCGGATTACATTCTTGTACCGGGATTGGAACACCGGGATGCTGGAGATGTACCGGAATGTCCTGTCATTGTGTTTATAAACTCGAAAAGTGGCGGTCAGCTTGGAGGGGAGCTCCTCGTTACGTATCGAATGCTTCTTAATAAGAATCAGGTACTCGATTGACAATTTTGAGACCGATTTTTGTATTTGGATTTGAACTGATTCGTGAGCCTACCGATGTTTCAGGTTTTTGACTTGGGAGAAAATGCTCCCGACAAGGTGTTGCACCAGGTTTATGCTAATTTGGAGAAACTCAAGTTCGGTGGGGATGCTTTTGCTGCTGAAATTGAGAAGAGACTAAGAATAATTGTGAGTTTTTGAATGATTGTTTACGGAAAAACTTGCTCGTAGATTGAACTGCCTAGAGAGTGAGACCTTGACTGAACTTTCGATTATGTTATCTCACTTGGAGTTTGATTTGGTTTAACCAGGTTGCGGGTGGAGATGGTACAGCTGGCTGGCTCCTTGGAGTAGTTTCCGATCTTAAACTACCTCTGCCACCTCCAATTGCTACGGTGCCGTTAGGAAACTGGAAACAACCTTCCGTTTTCATTTGGTTGGGTAAGAAATTTACCTTTTTTGGGTAGTATATCGTTAAGGTATCATGATTCGTGGTTCTCATAGCTTGATATACTTGTTTTCGTTTACCGCTTTTGCTTGGAACACAAGCCACGTTTTCAGTATATTGGACAATGATAATGATAACTCTAGGGAGTAATTCTTTGCATGCCCTTATTTTTCGCACTTGTTGCTTTGGTATGTAGTAGTTATGTATCGAAAATCAAGTGTTTGCTCGGAAGTTATTATCTAGTGATTATCAGTGATGAAAAACTGTTCAACCTGATTGAGTTGATGTTGGGTTATGTAATCATTCTAATTGATCTGTTCTGTCTGAAATAATATACAGGGGAAGAAAAATCCTGGCACGGACCAACAATCTGTGGAGACTTTCTTGTATCATGTAAGGGCAGCAAAGGAAATGAAAATTGACAGGTAACAAATCTAGTCTTTTATTTTGACGGAAAAACTCATAATCGAACAAACATCGATTTGGTTTTAGAGATTACTGCGAGTCATGTATTTGACAAATTGGATAGCTTAGAGAGCCAAGGACAAGGATGAGACTTCTTTTCTTTTTGACAAATTTGCAAACATTTTGTCGTTGACAGTCAAATAACAATTGAACTTGGGAAAAAATTAACCTTTGTCAATTAGGCTAATCTCTTTTTTTTTAGAGGAGCAGAAAGAAATGGCTTGTGGTTGATTGAAAGAATGTTCCATTATT
Organism: Ficus erecta; assembly: GCA_008635985.1. Lineage (NCBI taxonomy): Eukaryota > Viridiplantae > Streptophyta > Magnoliopsida > Rosales > Moraceae > Ficus > Ficus erecta. The sequence continues at coordinate 114,421 of BKCH01000282.1, forward strand.
TATTTGTTTGTACTTTCATTGTTTCAGCTGGCATATTATCATGAGAATGAAGGCTCCGAAGGAAGGCTCTTGCGACCCTATAGCACCTCTTGAACTGCCTCATTCCTTGCATGCTTTCCATCGCGTCTCCCAAACAGATGATCTGAATATGGTACGTGTTATTGTTCCACTCTTCCTTTTGTCTTTGTATGGTATAATGTAAGATGATTTATCACCCATTTCAATCAACTTTTCCTTCTTATGTTCTGGTAGCTGATTTGAGAGATGGTTAGGCTAAGGCCGTCTGAGTTCTTTTAAAGACTTCTGTTACTTGTACAAAAGAAAACAAGATGGATGTTTAAAACGATAGGAATTGAAATGATAAATGTGGGCATAGAACTAAATCTCTTTCGAATCCTCATTGTCAATTGTCTTGTTGTCCTTTTTCAGGATGGCTACCACACTTATCGTGGAGGGTTCTGGAACTATTTTAGCATGGGTAAGAATGCGTGAATCTCTTTAAAGACTTGTGTGATTCCTAGAAACAATATTCATATATTGATGCTAATTAGATAACAGAAAGAAGTATTGAATGATCGACCGTTGCTTGTATATAGAAACATGCTGTTTTGCTTCATCTTCGTCGATAGATCATTTCCTTCTTGAAAACAGAAATTACAACAATGATATTCTGATTCCTGTATTTGCAATGTGTAATACCTTCAACTTACAAACGTAACACTAGTTCTAGCTTACTAGTATGCAGCTACTGCCATTATATGAGTACACTAACCCAGTTTCTAAACATATATACATGTCGTCCTGTCCAGGAATGGATGCTCAAGTATCTTATGCTTTCCACACTGAGAGGAAGTTACATCCAGAAAAGTTTAAAAATCAATTTGTTAATCAGGTACTTAATTATTCTCAGCACATCTTTAGTTATTTTTATAATACATGCTTATCCTCTGTAAATTTTATGGTACAAAGTTCATCCATCTTAGTTTGCGATCTCTTGAAACTCATCGAAATATGTAATAAAATGACCTACTTGTCTCTAATTTTCTCCCCTTCTCTTTTGGACTGGTTCAGAGCACGTATTTGAAGCTTGGATGCACTCAAGGATGGTTTTGCGCTTCTTTACGTCATCCTGTATCAAGGTTGGTCCTTTTCTTTTTGCACTCTTTATGAAAATTAATTAGTTAATTAATCAAGGATCGACTCTTATGAATGGCTTCAGTTTGCAATGTTCTAAATCCTAAAAGAAAAGAGCCTCTCCACGGGGGACTTGAGATGCATTGAAACATCTATCTTGATACTTTTCTAAATTGAATTGGCACTTTCTGCCTGGTGTTATCTTTTAACAATGACATTATCTCAAAACAGGAACATAGCACAGCTCACGAAAGTTATGGTCATGAAGAAACAAGGTCATTGGGAGGAGCTCCACTTACCTCGCAGGTAATACGAATAACAGAATAATCTATTTTACTTTTAAGGGTAAATGGTTGATTCGCATTGGGTCTACTATTCGAACATTCTTCAAAGCCTGCAATCAGTTCAATGTTATTGCTGAACAGCTCTGAGACAAAGCCTGCGATATATTTCGATGCATTTTTAACCGTCAGATTTGAAGTGTCAATCGCCTATGCTTCCTCGTTATGGTTCCATGTAACATTGTTTTTTTTAAACTTTTTATTTTGATTTTCAGCATCAGGTCTATAGTTTGCCTCAACTTGCCCAGCTTCTCTGGTGGACTCAATCCATGGGGACACCCACATGGAAAGAAACAGCAGGATGTCAGTATCACGCACTTCTCCTCCTTATCTCTTTCATGGTTTATTTACTGTATATGTCGTGTATTTTGAGCTTAAATAGAATATACACACTCTATTTCAAAAGTTCTCCATATTGTACCTCAAAATTTGCTTTTGATTTTAAATTTATACACCCTCTCGGTCAAATGCTGATTTTAACTACTTAAATGATGAGTTGACAAGTTGAGAGGTGTACATAGAATGAACAAGTTGCTGATAATTATTTGAAAAGAACGATATAAAAAAATAGTAAATAGCCCCTATTTTATTGACAAGTTGTTTCATAACACGAATTTGCCTGATTTATTTCTGAACAATTTGTGCCTAAAACAGAGAGGCTTGACTCCTCCATACGTGGATGACGGCCTTCTTGAGATCGTTGGTTTCAGAAACGGTTGGCATGGACTCGTCTTGCTCTCTCCAAAGGGTCATGGCACTCGTCTTGCACAGGTACTAATACCACGATATTTACCAAATTCTCTCATTAATCATCATTAAGAAAGTTTATTATGATGTTATTTTTCTAGTATCATTACGAGAAGGTTATCCATATTACTTCATCTGTAGCCTCTAAAAATGCCGAACATTTGACATTGCAAACACAGGCAAGCAGAGTTCGTTTCGAGTTCCAAAAGGGTGCAGCCAGCCATACATTCATGAGAATAGACGGCGAGCCATGGAAACAGCCTCTTCCAAGCGACGACGACACGGTTGTCGTCGAAATCTCTCACTTTGGTCAAGTGAGCATGCTGGCCACACAATCATGTCGTTCCAAAAGCGTGTATGATCCCTCTTCACCGGCAAGTTATGCGGAAGATGAAGAGGACAGCACTGAAGAAGACAGCACAGAAGATTCAGAAGAGAGAAGGAAATTCGGTGCAGCAGACACATTAAATTTCCGGAGGAGGGGTTTGACATTGCTAGGCTCAGTTAAGCCGCGCTCGCTAATTTCATAGCTCATTGTTCGATCATTTGTTTTTCGTTGTATAGAAAGCTTAATTTTCTCTTCATCGATTTGCCTTTTTGGTTGGTTATTGAATCTTTCTTGAACAAACATTAGATGTGGTCCAACGACATTGGATTTGGCCACATTGTACAGTTAAAAAAGTTCTTTAATTTTTTTTTATTTGTAACTTGTTTCGTTTTTTGTTTGGTTCCACTGAGTTGTTATTCCCTGATCTTGTAATTGGGAACACAGATGCAAATATCTGGGTGCATCTGGTGGATATAAGATATTGATTAATTCATTTGCACACACACATCGTTTCTTTTCTTTTCTTTTTTTTTTTTTTTAAATGCATGTGACATATGATATAAATAATTGTTAGTTCATTTTTTTTAAGAAATTACAATAATTAACATTTTTATAATTAAATATAAGCTTATTTAAAAAATAAAAAAAGTAGTAAGATTTTAAAATATTTGAAATAAATAACAAAATTATTAGATGAATATTAAATTTATGTATAGTAAATAAATTTAATTTTCTAACAAATTCTCTATTCACTAAATATAGGTGATATGTTCTTACCGCAGCAACTCAAGACGGCAGCACTTGCGTATTAAATAAGTTTAAGATTAGAAAAAAACAAAAAAAATATATATATACATTTATATTATATATCTAAACTCTTTAAAAATATACAAAATGATCCATTTTATTAGTAAATACTAAAATTTAATAGAAAGTATCACATGAATCACACGTGATTTATTATTCAAAGGTAATTAAGATATGTGATTCATTATTCAAAGGTAATTAAGATAAAAAAAATTTACATAGTTCAATTCATTCATGTAATTTATTCCATTTAATTTTTAACCTTTTTAATAAAATAGATCATTTTAAATCATATCAATTGTAAAATTTGATATTAAGATGAAAAAAAAAATGCTCTCCAATAGAATGATATTTTTAATATTAAATGTATAGTACATTAAACTTTATGGTAAATTTATCACACTCTATAACCAATATCAAACTTAACATTTGATTCTTATTATTCTAGAATATTTCTAATAAATGTTTCGTAATCATCTATTAATAGTAAATTTTGATATTTAGATGAAAAGAAAAATTCTCTCCAATAGAATGGTATTTTTTTAATATCATATATTAAACTTTATGGTAAACTTATCATGCTATATAACCAATATCAAACTTAACATTTGATTCTTATTAATTGTTGTCTTGAATTTTTATGTAATTATTATCATATTTTCATTTTTAATTTATATGAATACTAAAATATAATAATAACAATAACGAATTAATTTATAAAGAACATTAGAAATACCATTGTATATTGAAGAATAAAATATAACAATATGTTTAACATTCTTATTGGAGATGGTCTAATATATGTCCATTTAGATCATAAGTAACATTAAGTTGAAATAAAAAGTTCAAATTTTTATGAAAAGGTATTATAAAACAAATTTTAATTTATGAGTTGGAATCTATAAATCAAACGGATTTAGTATAAAAAACAAAAATATATTGTTTGTTAGCTTAGATACTGATAATTAAGCTATCGTGTTCCCATAACTATATTAGAAAAGAAAATAATAACAACAATAACAATAATAATCATATGAACAACAATAATAATAATAATAGGAAAGTCTATGGTAAAACTTCTTTTATATATCCTATTGAGAAAGTTCAATTTTAAACTATACAGGTATAATCAAACGACTGAGATTTTATTTATGTAAGATAATTATTATACACCTTTCACATAATAGTATAGACTAAGAAATTAAAAAAACAAAAAAACAAAAAAAACTAACCTGGTCCTAGCTCGATGTGGGTCGGGAAGGGAGGGCTTGTCATTGGGGGGCGGGGGGGTTATTGCCGAGGTTTGGGCATGGTGTTGGGGGCCGAAGGCTCGATGTCGGGGGCACCTGGGTCGCTCGAATCTGGCTCGTGGGGGATTGTTGCCGGGGTCTAGGCATAGTTTGGGGCGTGGATATGGGAGCGGGGGCGTCTCGTCTCCAAGGTCTGGGCACGGTGTGAGGGGGGTGGAGGGTCGACAGGGTGGGTTGCCGGTGTTTTTTTTAAAATTTTTTTTTTCTTATTTTGTATTATATAATTTTATGAACTAAGATATATTATAATTATTATAAATAAATAATATTTAAACTGTTAAAATTCATTTAACGATTTATAAAATGAACCCAATTGATAAAGATTCTAAACAAGACTCTCCAATAACTTTATCATTTTTAACAATATAATAATTGGAGCATTCTTATCAAGGTTGGAAGGCCACCCAAAAGCGAAAACCGGTTCGTGCAAAGCAACACGTGGTACTTGAGAACCAAGTGGCACTAAGGGACCAAATACAACGCAACTACCAATTCTCTCTCTCTCTCTATTTGACACTTCATGCAATTATATTATTTTAACACCAACTCACACTTTCTGTCCAAAAGAATATATGGACCTGGTTTTATTCCATATACTACCACCTCCTGCCAAAAAACCATTGGCTTCACTTTTCATTTCCCTAAGGCATTCCATTATTCTAAATACATACGTATACGTATGTATATAGATCATCTATATATATATATATATATAAGATCCCATCACTTCCGACCAATTCATCTCAGCAAATAGCAAGCAATACCAAATCCAAACACCTTTTCATCAAATTTCTAAGCCAAAAAAAAAAAAAAAAAAAGGGAATAATGGGTTCAGCAAGTAGATCGGCTTTGGTGGTGGCGGCAAGCATTGGAGCGGTAGAGGCATTGAAAGACCAATTAGGAGTTTGCAGATGGAACTTTGTTTTGAGGTCTCTTCAACAACATGCCAAGACCAATATTATTGGGAACTTTTCTCATATTCAGGCCAAGAATCTGTCTTCTGTTGCTGCAGTTTCCAAGTCTAGAGATTATTCTAATTTGAAACAGTCTGAGGAGTCTTTGAGGAAAGTCATGTACTTGAGCTGTTGGGGTGGTTCTTCATGATTCATTTAAACAAAAAATAATAAAAAAATGAGACCCCTAAAGCTTAAATATGTAATTTGTAGATATTACACATTTCCAATACAAAATATTACAATTATCACATTTTTTCTCTTTCCTAGTCTTTTCCTTTTTTTTTTTTTTTTTAATTTTGCTGGAGGGTTTATTATTATGTAGAGAAAAAAATAAATTAAAACAAAAATAATAAATGGAAATTTAAATTTCACTTCAACCTTTTCAAGAAAAAAAAATGGATATCGTTCAGGAAAAAAAATTATTTAAAAAAAATTTAAAAAAAATCTTATTAAGAAATAGAATTGAGTAGTTTCATGTAGACTCAACAGTTTTCAGAGGCTTATGGATTTAGACTTCAGAAAGAGAATCTTACAGTTTTAGTCACTTCCGATAGTTTTTTATGTTGTTTAACAAATGTTAATAGCCTGACTAAAACTCAAGTTTTTTTTTTTCTTTTTAAAAAATTTAAATTTAGTAGGGTATAAACGATAATTTTGTGCATAATATTATCTAATCACTTCTCTGATAACCTTAATGACAAAAAGGAAAGTATATATATTGATGAATATTACCGTCCACTTTTCTATAGCAAAAGATTACATCCTTAGAAGAAGAAAAAAAAAAGTTAAAGACTATAAAAAGTTCTAAAATTCGATCGAAACTTGGGTTTTGTTTTATTATTACCGTTAATATTATTTTTAGGACTATCTGGCTAGAAACTTTGGATGCATATAAACAGGAATTGATCATAAATTATTATTATTATTATTATTATCAATCTCCTAGATATAAGGGTTAAGGCTTTCTTTATCTTATTCATACAACTAAACACGTGCAGCCTTGAAGACAATCGAAAAGAATATGAATCAACAAACTCCTTAAAAAAAAAATTATAGTGATAGGAAACGTAAGTATTGTTTATAATCTTATTTATTTTAAATGGTGTAATTTTTAAATCTTACTGGATAGTATATTGTTCTTTTAATTATTAAAATTAATTAATATAATGAACTTTCAAGTTAGAAATTTACAATGTGACACATGTAATTATTTCTAAATAATCTAATAAATAATAAGATAGAAGTACTGTCCTTTGGCAAAAAAAAAAAAAGAAAGAAAGATAGAAGTACTGTCACTATCATAATTTTTTGGAATAATAAATAAATCCACTTTTTTATATATATTTAAGCCACAAAATCACGTCTTTTACTCTTTATTTCAAATGGAATCCAACCCCTTTTGGCTTTTACAGTTTACTATGTGCAATAGACCCGGTTTAGAACCATACTACTTGCCAAAAACCATTGGCTGTGTTATACCGGCCAGGTTGAAGAATAGCAAAATATCCACCTCTAGTTTGTCTCATTAAAAGACAAACCACCAACATTCAATACCACTAGTTATTTCCCATCACCTCTCTCTCTCTCTCTCTCTCTATTATAGCCACGCAAGGATGAATTGATTGACGTGAAATTCAATCTCAAAAATCTCATCAAATAAAAGATCAATCTTAAGGATCTTAGGGTTAGTTTGGTGTCTTAATTCAAATTAAGATTTTCAAAATTTTTTTTGTTTTTTTTTTAAAATGTTTTTGTCTTTTTTTCAAAAAAATTTTTGTCTTTTCTGAAAATTCAAAAAAATTTACTATTTAAACTTAAAAATTTCATCTCAAACTTACACACCAAACACCCCCTTATTAAGCAGGAGTTTAAATGTATCTTATCTCTCTTTTTATTTATTACAACTCACGTTGAAGTGAATAAGTGAACGAGTTAACGTGAGATTCAACTTTAAGAATCTTATTAAACGAGAGATTAAGGGTTCATTTGATTCGTTAGTTTGAGTTGAGTTTTTAAAATTTAAATAGTAAATTTTGTTGATTTTTCAGAAAAGACAAAAAACTTTTTGAAAAAAAAAATAAAGACTTTTGAGAAAAAAGATAAAACTTGAGTTTGAGCTTGTGAACCAAACATATGCTAAATATTGAATCTTATACTAATTTATAAGAGTTATTTTTATCGGTGTGAAATCTTAAAAATAAGATACGATGGGATTATTACTAGATTTTTTATTCAACAAAATAATAATGATAATAATAATTATTATTATTAAGTATATATTGGAGGGAAGATGTGCTCTTTAAATTTTTGCACTTCAATCACAAAAGGACGAAGTTTCTTTGTTCTTCAACTTATTGATGTCACATGTTTATTTTTTCAAGCTTTTTGTTTTATTTTTTATATATTTTCTTTAAATAATTTATTTTGTATCGTAAAAGACAAGATACGAATATAAATAAATTCTACTATAGACCAATTAGGGTTTTGCAGATGGAACTTTATGTTATGGGGTCATCAACCTGCAAAGACAGAAATAGTGAGGACAGAGATCTTTTTTCTCTGAGGCCGTTAATAAATTCGCAGCCCACTCTTCTTCTGTAGCTTTGTCCAAGAATATGAGAGATCATCAGAGATCGCTGATCAGTCAAGGGGAGTACCTGAGAAAAATTCATGTAAATTATAATATTTTACCTTCGAAAAAAAAAAAATCATCAAAGACTGGGTAGGAATTAATAACTGACGGTAAGTATAGTCTATAAATAATTTCATATATGACTTCATAAAAAGGTTAAAAAATGTGTAATAATTCATATGCAATTGTAAAAATTGAACCTTTTTTTTTCAATGTTTATTCATATTGTTTGTCACTATTCAATAAGTTTTTTGTTGGTTCTATATATATTTTTTCTCTAGCAAATGGTGAAAATAGAAATCAATAGACGTATTCAGACATTCTAATTAGATCGGTACCTTTTTAACACCTTCATCATATTTCCATCCCACTAAAATATCATAGATAAGAAAAGAAAATGAGTCCAATTGGTGCACCCAAACTTTCTTAAAAAATTATTTGGCTAAATGGCTCATTTAGTCACCAAACTTTTAACCTTATGTAACTTTGGTATGTGAACTTTTTTTCATAACTGAAATGCCCCTAAACTTTTAAAATGTTTCTAATCGAAATTGTCGTGGAAGAGCATCTTTACACGACAGTTTTTTACTTAAAACCGTCGTATAAAGTCTATGTTCCACGACAGTTGGAAACCGTCGTGGAAACTTCCCCAATAGCACCACATTGATGCCATTTTTGAGGATTCCACGATGGTTGAAAAAACCGTTATGGATTCCACGACTGTGGATAAATCGTCGTGGAATCCACTTTTTGTATTAGTGGCTGAGGATTTCTAATAATAATAAAGCTAAGTTGACGTTTAGAAAATATATATATTAGCAAAGTCAATAGCTCGAATAGAAACGACTATAAATTAAGTTGACGTTTAGAAAATTGGATATACGCTTATGAATGTCAGTTTAATTAGATTACTAATTGCAAGCAGTTATATAGTATATATACTACTAAATTTAGTCCCTTTTCGTTGCTATTATATTAATTATCAAATTTCATGAGAGTCATGGCGGTGCTCATGTGGGGCGGATCTACGGAGTTAGATTCGATTGTGCTGTGCAAATATCACTTTTAACATCGCTTAAAAAACGACGATAAAGCCTTTTAACATCGCTTTTTTAAGCGATGATAAAGCCTTTTAACATCGCTTAAAAAGCGATGATAAAACCTTTTAACATCGGTCAAAAAACCGACATCTAGGCTACCGACATTAAATGTCAAGTCCTTTAGATGTCTAAAATCGATGGTCAAAAGGTATGTTAAAAAATTAAAAAAAATATATAGAATAGATAATTTTAAATTAAAAAAAAAATAGCAAAACTAAAAGAAAAGAGCGTGGAAGTTATCTTCTCCACCTAATCCGCAAAACGGTTCCACTCCTTGGAATCCGTTGAAGATCATAAGATTTATAGGTTCTTTACCTGCCTTTATGCCTTCCATGTCTCGAAAACAAAATTATACTACTAATAAAATAAATATAAGGATGAGTTTCATCTTACTCCATAAAAACAAAATTTCTAATATCAAAAAATGGTAATTCATGCCTAGAGTTAAAGAACTAATAAGCAGACCCACCATAACACAAGTACTTGATGCTATTCCTTTTAATTTTGAGTGTAAAACGTTTTGTTTATGCTTCCTGTAAACAATTAAAAAGGACGAGTATGATTTGAAACATTCCATTTGGAATTTATGCTAGAAATTCAAGTAGAAAAGTGTGCTTTCATACATGCGTAGACGCAAGGCATGATCTATTGAAACTAGATGATGGACACAAATATGATAAAAATTTAAGACAGTGAAGGACGATGTGAAACATCAAAATTGATACTTCCCTCATGGGCGTCTTTTGAAAATGTAATACTTCACGAATTGAAATAAACAAAAAAAGATAAAAGAAAATAGGCCTCCTGAAACTTGAAAGGTAAAATAAAAGGGAGATAAATATGTGTAGAAGAACACAATAAAACGTAAAGATATTAAATGAGCGAGGAAATTAGGTGGAGAGAGAAACCACAACAAGTATATGCAAGCTACGAAAGTGGGAATAGGCAATTTTAATTTCAAAATTTTCAATATCGTTTGAAGTTAAAACCGCCAAAAATTTCAAATGATTTTTTTTAATTTAATAATTAATTAATTCAAATTTTGAGTTAATATAACGTTATAGCGACGTGTGCCTTTATATGCCTACTAAAAACCGCCAAAATTTTTTGCGTGTTTTTTTTTTTCTTGGCGTAATTGAAGATATAAATATATTTGAAACAGATTTGAAAATAATTTAATTCAAAAAATAATTTTCTATATATTGGGTGTCAAGATAGGATTCAATTCCTTTAAAAAATAAGATTAAATTCTTAAGAAGATAAATATCCATTTTTTATTATCCCAAAAAATAATTTTGAATTTGTCGTTGACATGGAAGATAGAATTTTTGTTGTTCAATGCTTTGAATTTCAAATTGAATCTTTCTCTACAACTACCGAGCTGTCTTCTAGATTTTTTGTTTTTTTTTTTTGTTTTTTGAAAGAAATCGTCATTAATTAGATTTTAATTTTACAATTATTACGAGTAATGTCTGTAATATATTTAATTCTATATCAGCACTGAAATTAATATTTGAGAAAAAAAATAAAGAAACACTTAAAACGTCAGTTTTGGCATAACTGATGTTAAAAGTGGACGTCTGTAAGTTTTTAAAATGTAACGTTTTTAAGTTTTAAGTGAGTATTTTGGACATCGGTTTTTAAAAAGTGATCTCTAATTAGTGGTGCCTAATGCTTTATTCTTTAAAAAAAAAAAAAAAAAAAAACAACAACAACAACAACAAACTTAATTAAAGCATCTCCCTTAACAAAGACAATTAGATAAACAAATTGCTAGATGCTAAAAATTGAAAAAGAAAAAAGAATAATGATCCTATATATGTTAGAGAACAATACGAAACTAGTGGTCAATATAACAAAAACAAGAAAAATTGATTCACATAGCTATTTACATTTACATATATATATATATATATATATATATCACCTAAATTTAGCCTAACTTCTAAGACATCGTTTTAGAAAAATGACGACAAATACATTTGACGATGCTTTATTAAAAGTAACATTAAAAGCGTTTTAAATGGCCACTTTAGACGTTGTTTTTTAAAAAGTGACGTTATATTAGTGATGTCTAATGTTCTTTTTCTACTAGTCAAAATGTGTTTTCTTGATAAGAGATATCTAGGAAAGTAGTTGGGTGGCTGTTCTGCTACCTCGAGTGGACATTTTTTAGGTGGTTGTTGGGGTTAGACTTCGTCTTGCCATTACGACGTTGGCTTACAAACTTGTGTCGAACGAATGATTCAAACGAACGATGGACTCTCAGTTTAAATTTACAGTATCTTCACATATTTGGGCCGGACCCAACTTAAAATATTGATTCATTCAATCGTAAACGACGATTGTTTGTATAATTGGGCCGGACCCAATTTACTATCTTAATTCGTTCCATCACGAATTATGATCGTTCGCATTCGAACGCTGAATTGATTTGTTCAAATCTGATTTGGCGTACATCGAACCCAACATAAGCCACGAACGGTGTGTGTTTACAAGGTCCAGGCCTTATTTTTCTATCATCATTCGTCGCTCATGCTTGACGAAAATTACAAGAGATATCCCTCATAACCGTCAAGTCCACTGTCGACAATGACATGTCAGATCTTTTTTGATAACTGACAAGCCCATAATTAACAATGACGTCACATCCCAGTAACTACTAAGCCCACTATCTGTGATTCATCTTAGTAACCACTAAGTCCACATCGTGACATGTGTCCCAGAGACATCTCAGCGAGAATCGCTCACCTGGAATTACGGGTTCAGACCCACCATTCTCCCTCTATAAATAGAGGAAGACCACCCTTTAGGGAAAGAGGACTTTTGTCTGATTCTAACATGCTGTTACGTTGCCAAAATTCACTGAAGCAACAATTCATTGTATCCAAAAACACTCATATACAGTGAACAAAATCCACTCACAGAGGACGTAGCACTCAGTTTGGCAAACCTATCTAATTTTGGTGTTGTTTGATTCTCTCTTCATTCTTCTTATTTGTTTATTTTAATTCCATAATGCTTTCTGAATTTCACTAGGGGTGGCAATTTGTGTCTCATGTCGTGTTAGAGCCGTGTTGAATTTTTTTCCCCCGACCCGAACACGACCTGCGACACGAAAACGACTCAAAATCGCGACCCAAACACGACACGAACCCGCAACGGGTTGACACGACACGAACCGAACTTGACCCGCGACACGAAACTAACCAGCGACACGAAATTGAGCTGCGACACGAAATTAACCCGTGATACGAAATTGACCCGAAATTGACACGAATTTCGTGTTGGACCCGAATTGACCTGAAATTCGGGTTGGACCCGAAATTGAACCGAAATTGTCACGAATTTGACACGACATTTGACCCGAAATTGACACGGAAAAATTCGTGTCGTGTTCGGGTTCTACGGGTCCAACCCGAACACGACACAAATTTTTCCGTGTCAATTTCGGGTGACCCGAAATCGACACGACTACTATTTTTCCCAACCCGAACCCGCGAAATTCTTGTCTTTTTCGATTCGTATCATCGTGTCGTGACCCGTATTGCCACCCCTAAATTTCACTAACGATTTCCAATGGCCCATTTGACTATTTGTTTCATCCCATTTTCTAACTTCTGTTAAAAATTTTGACGGTAAATTCCCGACGTCTACAGTGGTCCATAGGTGAAAGACATTTTCAGCAAGGAATATTTTGCCTAAATGATGAATATCTTATACCTACAGCAAAATATTATTAAACTTCCATCTAAAGGGGAAAAAAAAGAAGAATATTATGGGAATATTCCTTGGGCTTCTATGGGTTTTAATGGGCTTTTGTAGGCTTTACTTAGACTTAGAGAATTAGACCAAAATTGGTAGTTTTAAGGCTCTGCACAACTCTTATTATTCTAATTTCTTATAGACTCAAAGGCTTCAAAGTCGATCAAGAGTCTAATTGGACCGAATAAATGGGCACATTTATGTTCCTTGACCTTTCAAACCACAACCCACTCAATGATCCCCGCAACGTGGTTTGGGTCCATATACCACTTTTGGCCCACATTGCAAGATATGGTTAGACATGAGCCGTGTCAATTTTCAAGCATCAACAACTAGTTTTTAAAAAGTTAACAACTCTAACTTAAAAGTTTAATCTCTAACCAGCAAACCAAACGGAAGCTTAATTATTGTCTTTTTATTTTATATATATATATATATATATATCAAATTTCTATTATATATATACATATATATTAAATTTCATTTTTTTCCTGGAATGTTTTTATATATGCTTCGTTCTAACTAGTTAAAAAAACTATACAAGTTAATAATCTAAATATTCCTTTATTTTGTACCATCAACTCACATTTTTACAAATAAAAAAAGAGCTCCCTTTATATATATAAACTCATAAATTAGTTATAATTTGTCTTATTTTTTTTTAAAGAACTAAAATAGTTTGGTTTATTTTCTCAAAAAAAAAAAAAGTTGTTTGGTTTATTTTCTTTTCCAAATTTTAAACCAATCAAATTATTTGATGATTTTTGCCCTTAGAGTCAACAATGGCAGACTCGTAATTTTGATTTTAGTACACTATACAAAGCATGCAATGAATGAACTATGTCAAAATTAACCTTAGTTCTTCAAAAAATAAAAACGCCAATCTGTATATATAGAAAAAAAAATTAATTATAATAAATCTCTTATATAAATTTTAAATTGACAAAAAAAAAACAATACTAAAAAGCATAGATGATATATATATATATATATATATTTTGAAGGATAGATTATATTTAATATAACTTATTAATAGAAATGAATCTTATAACAGGTATTTATAAACTCAATTAATTGCGATGTTCAACCTTTTTATAGATGTTTAATAACGTTTCTGTAAAATAATATTCTTAGAATCACAAATTCTTTTGAGGTATGTTGACTGATAAAATAAAAAATAAAGAAAGTTTATAGGAGGACAAAAAGAGGATACTACTCAAATACAAAAATGAGGAAAGTTTTCCTTAAAAAAAATAAAAATAAAAATAAAAAAAGGGAAGAAGAAAGTTACCTTGAAATATCTCCCAAAGGAACCAATATTTTCACTCTAAATTTCCAACACCATTGCTTCATTATGATCATACACTTTCTTGCGACTGTCTAACTAGGGCTACTTTCCGTCTCTCTCTTTTCTTGTATCTTGTATTTGTTTACATTTTTCTCTCTCTTGCAACTGCAAACATGAGTAGAAATAGTAATCGTAACAATGGTGAAAGCTCTCAAGGCTCAAATGACGTGATTGGCAATGGCCCACATCGCGAGCCATGGGAGTTTAAGATCAATATGACTAGAAATGAAGTGGATGCGCATTTCATAACGATACCCCAAAGGGTACTAGTTGAGACATTGTTCCTTACCAAATCTTAGTCAGGTTGATGTCCAACGTCTTCACATCAGCCAAATGGTATGCGTGACTTTGCGGAGCCTTCATCGGTACGAGTTATACGACATGACATGTGTCGGTGATTTGTCATCTTTTAATAAACATCCACTAACAAAATAATAACACACATGTACACTACGTTTGCGGATTAAAAAAAAAATAGGATTAGAAAATCCTAGCATTAATATTATCTTTTTTTTTCCCCTTTTTTTTAAATTCTTTTTGGATTATGCACTTATTAACTTATATTTTGTGATTCTCAAATATATATATATATATATATATATTTTGTTGTGAACTATTTAACATTATAAGGATAATTGATACGTGAATATCTTAAATTTATGCAGGTTGAGCACAACTTTCTGGTGATACTGATGAAGGTCATTGAACGACTTAATGACGATGCCTTTGGAATTACGATCTAAATAAACACATGAGAAGCAGACCTATCATATATCTATTTATAACTATTCACTTTTTCTTACAATATATATATATATTTTTTGGTTTGTTGGTATGTGCATGTGGAGGAAAGTTTCTAGTTAATTTGAAGGTTTTGATGTTTGGTTTGCTTGCACTTAAGATTGAATACATACTTATTGTTTCGTTCATGCCTGGCTGATTCCGTTCTATATATGGTTTTTTTTTTTTTTTTTTTTTCCTTTCATGTGTATGCCTTTGAGATATATATATATATATATATATATATATATTTCCACGTGAAGTCATGAGCAACAAAAAGATATCCATGAAAAATATATCATAAATTTCTGTTGGATGTAATCACAAAGTTATGATAGTTGGATAACTATTGCAAGAAGCTCCAATTAACTAGTGTAAATGCAACGAATTGATTGAAAACAAAAAAAACAAAAAGACGAAAAAACAAACAAACAAACAGAGAGAAGAAGAGAAGAAGCTGGAACGGTAATTAAATGATGAGTCTAAATTTGGATATCAAAATGTTATTGCGGAAAACAATATAACGAGATACAAAAATAAAAATTAAAACAAATCAACAACTTTCTTTGTTTTTTTTTTTCTTTTTTCTGTGGTAAGAAGATAAATCGATAGCTGGAATAGAAATGACTACAAATTAAGTTGACATTTAGAAAATTGGAAAATACGCTTATGAATGTCAGTTTAATTAGATCACTAATTACAAGCAATTATATAGTAAATATACTACTAAATTTAGTCCCTTTTCGTTGCTATTATATTAATTATCAAATTCTTGAGAGTCATGGCGATGCTCGCGTGGGGCGGATCTACTGAGTCGGGTTCCATTGTGCTGTGGGAGGGGTGCTCGTCTCACTCGGTGTTTATTGACAATTGTAGATATAACCGTTTGGATTATCATCTCTAATAGCTCTAGATTATTTAACTTTAATATTTTGTGTTTGGTTGATGGTGAAATATTTAAGTGCATTTATATATTGTCTCTGTTTCGCAACAATTTAACTAAAATTTAAATTTATATTTTAACCTTTTTAGAAATCTATACCACGTTCATTTTTTACCCTTATCATTTAACAAAAACTATCCAAACCCATATTTAATTACAATATACAGTTGAAATTGTACATTCACATGCCAATAATTAGTTTGACTAATGAATGTTTAAATCCAACTTATAATCCAAACGTGCACTAAGATAATGGCCATTTTCATTAGTATATTATCATAAGCTATTATATATAACTGAATCTGACAAGCTCCTTCTTCACTTTATTTATATTTCTTCATTGTTCCTCCAATAATAACATTAAGACATCTTGAGTTAAAATATCATGACATGTAAAGTATCATATTAAACCACCAATTGAAATAATATGTTTGTAATATGTAACATAATATTATTAGAGAAATAAAAACAGACACAAATTAAAGGGATGTATGTGTGTCGAATCCAAAGGAAATAACTATATCAAAGGAGAGTATGGTGCAATGTTTGCCAAACCACAAGTGTGATTAAACGAGAGTTGACTCTAGTGATCAGAGAATTTATCCAATAGTCACACCAAATTCCATCACTTGTATGCGGTGTGGACATGCAGTTTAATTCTTGAAACCTTGATAAATTTGACTATCTAAAAATTATGGCTCATTTATTTCGAAAAGAAAGCCAGATTTCTAACCTTTTTTTTTTTTTTTCTTTCTAAGAATATCTTTGCAATAAAGTATAGAACAATTTTCTAAAATTAAAAACACAAAAATAAATTTTATATACATAAAGTAGTAAAAGATATATGTGATTATAGTCATAATTTAGAGATAATATCATACCTGACTCCACTTAAAAGTGTAAGAATTCGAATCCTCGTAACTTAAGTTTAAAAAAAAAAAATGATATCTGTACAAAGATTTATAAATTACAGTATTGAAAATCTTGGGCCGGTTTGGTTTTTTATAGTTTTGAGAAAATTTAAACTGCTAACCACACTGCACGACTAAGTACTAATTATCATTTACCACTGACTCGCACCATCGTGTGGGGGTGGCGTGGTTTGGAACATTTTTTAGAGTTAAATGGTTGTTTTGCTCACCTCTAATATTGGTACTCCAAAAACTCTAATTTGTATGTACAAGGAAAATATATTCCAATAAGGGAGTTTCTAGTGATAAAAATTCTTTAGAGTCCTGAGGTGTATATATATATACTGACGGACATGAGAATTAGATCATGTTATATTTTTCTGTGGATCTATTGGCTTTCCAAAAAAAGATCAAGAGTTGAAATAAAATAAATAAATAAAAACAGGTCAAAGGTAAGGAGGTAATTTGCAATAAATTATTTATCATACTGCTATGTGCGTGGAATAAGCGTCTCCACCATGATGTTGATTTCTAGTGGATTTTTTTTTTTTTGTTTTGTCGAAATGATTTCTAGAATCCAGCTAGTGTGTTAAACTTCCACAATTGTGTGTGTATATATATATATATATATATATGTACATATATATATATATATATATACACACACAATTGTGGAAGTTTAACACACTAGCTGGATATATGGTAGCTTTTTGTTTTTTTCCCCCCTCGGTAGAAATAATATAAGGAAGTTTTTTGTTTTTTTTTTACCCTCGGTAGAAATAGTTGTTTTTATTTGTTTGTTTGTTTTTTTTTTTTTTCATAGAAATATAATAGTTTTTGGGACTCCATAAGACCACATGACATGACATGAATTGCCGTCAAGGAAGAAGCCACACATATAATGCTTACATCACCTTGATAAAAAAATATATATATATATATATATAGTTGTGTGCGTACTCCTAGGAACAATTTCATGGTTTTGTTTTAAGCGCAAGTCTTTGGAAGGAAAAAAAAAAAATGAAAATGAAAAAAGCCCCCTATGTGAGATTGGATTAAAGCCGATCAAATAAATATAAAGACCCCATTTGACACACCGGGTTTAACTCAAGTTAAATTAGGGCCTGTTTGGTGCACAAGTTCAAGATGAGATTTTTAAGTTTAAATAGTAAATTTTTTTGAATTTTCAGAAAAGACAAAAAACTTTTTGGGAAAAAGACAAAAACTTTTTGAGAAAAAGACAAAAAAAGTTTAAAAATCTTAGTTTGGACTTGAGCTCCAAACTCATCCTTATATTTTTTTTCATCATATTTTTTGTCTTTTCTGAAAAAGATTTTTGTCTTTTCTGAAAAAGTCAACAAAAATTACTATTTAAACTTAAAAATTTTAACTCAACTCAAACTTAACTTGTGCACCAACATGCTAAAAATAAAAATACACATGTAATTATAATTATAATTTAATAATAATTTTATATCTAATTTTATATTAAAATATAAGATTTGAATTTTCCATCTCAATTTCAAAATTAATAATGCATTGATTTTTATAAATGAATCATTTTTGATACCAGTCAAGAATTGAATACCTATTGACCATGCATCCCCAGTAGTCATAGGTTATTTATTAGAAGAATGAAAAAAATTATAAAATTAAAAAATTTAATATGTTTATTAAATAATAATAATAATAATAAGGCATTTCTCCGTATTATTTGGCCAACAAACTTTTTCCCCAAGGTCCTCCGCGTTAATTAAGCACATGGTTTCGCTGCTATTTTACCACTGATTCTCTCCCAAACCATTGGTACCCACCAACTTTCTGTGGACTCTAAATTCTTCACTTGAAAGCTTTCCATCAAAACCACACACACCTTCCTCTCTCTATATAAAGAAATAAACCCACTTCAACCCCTTCTCCAAGCATCACAGTCAAAATTCAAAGTCTCATATTTTCCCCTCAACAATCTTCACTACTACTTCTCTCCCCAAAAAAAAAGAAAAAAAATAGTGTTAAACCAAAAATATGAGCGCAGCTTGTAGGGCTTGGATCGTGGCGGCGAGTATCGGAGCCGTCGAGGCGCTGAAGGATCAAGGATCGGTCTGCCGATGGAACGGCGTGTTGAGGTCGATGCAACAACATGTCAAGAACAATATCAGATCTTATTCTCAAGCCAAGAAAATCTCTTCCTCTTCTGTCTCTGCAGTTTCTAATAGAATGAATCGGACAAAGGAGGAGAAGATGAGGAAAGTCATGGACTTGAGTTGTTGGGGTCCCAACACTACTAGATTTTAAGAATATTTTGATCTCTCTTTTGAATTTCTTGGATGATCTGGTGTAAGTTTCTGGTTATATGTAGAGATCAATACAAATGAAGAAAATCTTGATTTGTTATGAGTATGTATTTTAATTGATTTATTATTATTATTTTATTTTTTTTGCCATCTAAGTATTATTTGTTTTTGTTATTTCTTTTTGGCTTTGCCTTTAATATCTGAAGATCGAAATCTTGACGAGGATAATACTATCAACCTTCGTATTATTGTCCAGAAAGAGACAGAAATTATTGGTTCAAGTTCTTAGGAGAAATTAGCAGATCTTGATATTTTGAGGAAAAATTGGATAAAGTCTCGATTAAGGAAATTTTGTCCTAGAAACTTATTCTTCTCCTAATTGGTTGTTTTAATTTGCTTTCTTTGGATTTTTTTTTTTCCTATGCCTTTAGTTTTAATTTTTTTTTTTTCCTTTTCTTTTTTAATAAAATTTTCGCTGATAGAAAAGAAAATTCCATTGTTTCTTTTCCCCAGCAAACCGGGACTTCTATGATTATTTTCTCCGATTAAAAGTAGATATTGTCAACTTTCTTTTGATTCTCTCTCTCACTCTCTCCCTCCCCCTTAATTAATCCCCTCTCTCTCTCTCTCTCTCTCTCTGGCTGCTGAAGAGTGTCAACATTACGAGGACATGGTAAAACAGAAGACAAATTGTGTTTCTCAACATTATTTTTTAGAGTAGAAACAGTTGATATAATTCTAGTTTTTCTTCAATTTATTGTCGTTTATCAGTTCTTAATCTCAGATTTTTGTCGTCTTTATTCATTATTGTTCTTATTTTCTTGTCGTTTCTGTAGTTGTAAGTTCCAAACTAGTGTCTTTTCCGTTGTCGTTATTAAGTTTGCTTTCAAACTCTGTCGTTACCAGTTCGGTAATTGTTTTTAGTTTTTAAGTTTTTAGTTTTTTTTTCTTTTTTCTTTTTTCTTTTCTTTTTTTTTTTTAATCTTTTTAATACCTGTCGTTTCCTTGTTTTGATCGTCTTCGAGTTATAGTCATTCCCTTTTATTCCTTTTCCTCATTTCTGCTCATCATGATAATGCGGGAATTCCAGTTGACACAGTTTTAAATTTTTGTCGTTTACATTCCATTGGTCGTCGTCATTGTTGTTATTTCTTGAGGTCAGTTCTGTTTGTTCTCATCGTTTTATGTGTTCTTTAGTTGCTTTCTGTAGTCGTTTTCGTGTTTCCTCTTGTCGCTTTCTAGTTTTTTTTTAGGTTTTTTTTTTGGTCGTATTTTGATCCTCGTCTAATTTTTAGTCATAGTTTAATCTTCCGCTTTCAGTTTGTCGTCATGTTTTGTCACTGTTCACTGTTCTAGAGCCGTTTAGTTAGTCCACTTAAGTTAGCATTTTAGTTGTTTTAATTAAAGTTGAGTTAAATTAAGTTTTGAGATTACGTGTTTGAACTATTTTAAATTAAAAAATGTATATATATATATATAAAGTTAGATGTCGTTTTCTATGTAATCGTTTTTTCCGCCTTGTCATTTCTTTTCAAATTTAATTTCTCTTCTCATTGTTTTTGTTTTTTTTTTTTTTTTTTTTAATCCTTAACGTTTGTTCCCTCAAAAAGAAAGAAAAAAAGAAAAAATCCCTAACGTTTGTGTCGGCCCTTTTTTAAAGCCCTCTACCCATAAACCGAGGCGCTACGCGTTTGTACCCAAAACCAAAGCGCCCAATTTGTTTGCTCGTTTGCTTATTTTGTATTTTTATTTTTTGGCTAAAAGCAAAGCACTTTTTTTTTTTTTTTTAACCCTTTTGCGCACCCAAGTTAAGCACATGGTTTGCCATTATTTTATCACTAATTCTTTCCCAAGCCATCGGTACACCATCTTTCTGCGGACTCTAATTCTTCACTAATTGACACCTTTCCATCAAAATCACACACCCTCCGCTCTATATGTAGAGAATAAACCCACTCCAACCCCCCTCCAAGCATCACAATCAAATTAAAGTCTCATATTTTCTCCGTAACAATCTTCACTACTACTTCTCTCCTTTTCAACCACCCCCAAAAAAAAAAAATTTTGAATTAAAAAAAATGAGCGCATCTTGGAGGGCTTGGATCGTGGCGGCGAGTAGCGGAGCCGTCGAGGCGCTGAAGGGCCAAGGATCGGTCTGCCGATGGAAGGGCGTGTTGAGGTCGATGCAACAACATGTCAAGAACAATATCAGATTATTCTCAAGCCAAGAAACTCTCTTCCTCTTCTGTCTCTGCAGTTTCTAATAGCATGAATCGGACAAAGGAGGAGAAGATGAGGAAAGTCATGGAATTGGATTTGGGGTCCTAACACTAAGATTTTAAAAATATTTAGATCTCTCTTTGAATGGCTTGGTTGATGTGGTGTAAGTTTTTTGGTGATAGTAGAGAATATAAATGAAGAAAATTTTGACTAGTGATGAGTGTTTTGCAAACTTAAGAACGTAAGGTTTTTAAAATGAGAAAACCCTAATGATTTTTAGGATGTTTTAATTTTCTATATTGTTTATAATTTGATTGGTTTGGGATTTTTTTTCATGCTTTTAATATTGTAAGTTCTTTTCTTTTCTTTTTAATAAAACTTTCGCTTATAGAAAAAATTTCCTTCCCCTCCCCCCCCTCTTTTTTTTTTTTAAGCAAATACTGGTTTCCTTTGATCATTTTGATCCCGAATGATATGGTGAAGCAGAAGACCATTGTGTTTTCTTATCATGGGTATAGAGTAAAAATAGTAGATCATGTTACATATAGTTTCTTTATACTAGTTTTTTTTTTTTTTTGAATATAAAAAGATCTCGGGTAATCTTATTATTTTCAGATTTTTAACTCCACATATAGAAACCCCTTTTCTTAGATATGAAAGAAAAACATGTTCTTTATATTAGTTTCTCTCAGTCGATCATGTAGAGCCTATAATGCCATCATCAAATTATATTTTAACAACCGAAGCTAAACAAGGACTAAGAAAAGGGAATGAGAATCGAACCTAGATGAATGAAGGGGAGAAGCCTAACAAAGACACTCACCCTTACCAATCCATCCACCATTGTGTCTTTATTCTAGATGTTTCTTTGTCTTATATTCTTAAATTGAAAACTTTGCCGTAATGTTTATTTAAACATCTTCTCATTTTTAGTCGTATTTTGATCTTCCTGTCGCTTACAGTTTGTTTTGATGTTTTGTCAACGTCTATAAAATTTGTTGTCGTTTTCTTCAAATATTGTGTTTTCTTGTTGTCTCTATTTTAAAATCCTCATTGCTTGTATCACTGTTATTTGATTTTGTTCTTTCTTTTTTTTTTCGATTCATTCTATTTTGATGTCGTTGATCTGGTTTCGTTTTTTACTTCCGTTGCCAGCTTTTGATTTGTAGTCTTTTTCAAGTCTTGTCATCTTTACATGGTTGTTGTAGCTTTTTTGTTTACTGTGTCGTTTAAAGTAATTGTCGTTTGGTTTATTTTGATTTTTTTTTCTGTGGTTTACTTCACCCTTTTCCAGCCGATATGCTTTCTGAAAACAGCCTTAATAAAAAAGTTGTATTAGAAAAACAAACTTTTTAAAATTCTAATTAGTAAATTAACTTTTCTGAATAAAGGTTTACAGAAAATAAGGTTAACCATGGGGCAAATGTTATAATGAAAATAAAAAGAGCAAGATTCATTAGTTATTTACATTTTTTAATGTCTTAACAATTTAAAACCATAAAAAAATTTTAAAAAGATAAATGTCATTTCATCTCAATGCAATTTAGTCATGATAGATGGATATAGTGCGAGTGAGTCCCACAAAATTAATGAGGCACATTATATTTCACATACCGACTCTACTCGTGTTAATATGAAAAACTAGTTTCCAACAAGTAACCCCTTTAGAAAGCCGTACGTCCTTCGTTTTATTTTTTTAGCTATACCCCACGTGTCTCTTTAGTCTTTGCCAGGTCTGTTTTATATATATATATATATATATATATCTCACTTAGCAAGTCCTTGTCGTTTTTCAACACCATGCACTATGCAGTTTAAACAACGCAATGCCACGGGTTTGTCCAATACCAGGGGGTTTCTATCTCTCCAAATCTACCAGTAAACCAGCCTCTAGTTTATAATTACCTCTTTTTTTTTATCTCATTAATAAAATAATCACAGTACTATCTCTCACAATATATATATATATATATATATCTATGCATGTCTGTATGTACATTCCCACTTTATTTAGTGAAACACGTGGTTTTGATCATATCCCATCATGGGTTATTGTGCTACTGCTAACTATTTACTAGTGGATGATTTTGCTTTTGTCCACAATTGTGGAATAATGGATAGGAGCTTCAGTACAACTTAGAAAAAGTTGAAGTTCCATTATTCCTCATTTCTCTTACTTTTGAAGAAGTTGAAACCAGTGTATGCACTGCATCTAGACGATAAATTCCCAGCTTTGTCTTCAGAGGAGGAAAAAAAAAAAAACACATAAATAATAAATAGTCCTCTGCTTCGTTATGAACCTCCCGGCCCCGTACTCCAGTGGTCTACAAGCTGGACCAATTTCACAGCTTCTCGTATTTATATCTATTATAATATTAAAGTTGATAATTTTATATTTAATAATGTTAAAATTATTAATTTGTGTTAAAATAAATAAAATTATAATAAGATATTCAAAACATAATTCTTAGGTAATTTTCTTTATAGGAAAAAGGGAAAAGAAGTAAATAGCTAATTTTGAGAAAATAATCGAATGAATAGTAGGTTCTTAAAATATTGGGAGTAAAGAACAAATTTATCAAGTAATAAATAGTTTATATATATTTTGTAAATATGTTATTTACTTAATAATTTTGTTATTTACTCAGTAAATTTTTCATTTATTTTAAGAATAACTTAAGAATCCTTGATAAGTTCGAATAAGTTTCTTCAAGAACTCAAGAAGAATAACTCACAATGTGAATAAATATTAAAATCTGCTTTTATAGTTTGAAAATCAATCTTATATAGTCAAATTTCAATTTGTAAAATTCCTAATCTACCCGTAAGGATAAACATGCCTAAAAACCTAGGAATCAGATTTATCTAAACAAAATCTTAAATTCAAATCTTTGATGAAATCTTGTTTTGAATTTTGAATTTCTTGAACACTTGAAAACGTAATATTGACTTGATTTTATGTTGGAAAATAACGTCCACTCCAGCCTTGGAAAATAAAAACATCTACATCAGCCTTGGCTCTCTTATTTTCATGGGAATTGTTTTTAATTATTTTCATGAAAATAGGTTTTATTTTCATGAGAGCTTTTACGGTAAGACCTCTTATTTTGTACCAATCAATAAGAATTGTTTTTAATTAGTTGGTGGATTAATATTTTAACAGCATATCTATAAATGCCCACCTAAAAATATACACTGCGTGATATACTGATGAAAAACTAATCTAACAACTAAAACAATAGTTGTTATTGATAATTCAAAACAGGATGTCATATTACGTAAACTTCATTTTTTTCATACCTATTCTAGAATTCTCATTTAATGCTTCAACGAATAAAATAAGGAACACTCTTTGTATTTAGCCTAAATACTATTTTTGCCTCTTTTATTGTCCACAAATCCACCCGTGTTTATAAAATCAGCCACAAAATACCCTGAAGGAATAAAAGTTTGAAAATATCAAGTTTTAATATTATATTGAATACAATTTAAAACCATATTAAACTAAATTACTAAATGAAATTAATCTTAAAGCTTAAAAAATACCACTCAAAATAATCGAAATATTTTATTCAAATATTTTTTAAGAAAAGTAATTAATTTTTTTATGTATTTAATTTATTTAAAATAACATCTTAACATTTTCAAAAACTTTATTGCTTAAAGAGTACTATAGGTTTAACTTTACAAACACAAAGGTGTTTTGGTATTCGCAAATAAGGGGTGCAAAAATGATATTTATGGGTTATTTTCCAACTCCAATTGTAGTTGTTGAGTTTTATTTTTCTCAAAATTTGTTTACACTACTCATTTCAAATTCACATCTCCTTTACTTCTCTTTCATTTTTCAGAAAACTCAAATATTAAAAGTTACGTAACTTTTTCATTTAAAAAAAAAGTACATAGTTTTTTTTATTTCAAGTGAAAATATAATTCTAGTGTCTAAGAGCCCATTTAGGAGAGGTATTAGAAACAGAGTTATGGAGACAATTTAGATTGGATTTGAGATAAGTTTTGCAAATATGTGTTTGGTTAAAAAAACTATTTAGAGTGAAAAAATGTAAAAACTTGAAATGTGTTTGAAAATAAAAAAGATTCATGTTGATTTTTTATGTAATTTTTTATTTCTCTTGAAATT
The DNA here is from genome assembly GCA_008635985.1 of Ficus erecta. Classification (NCBI taxonomy): domain Eukaryota; kingdom Viridiplantae; phylum Streptophyta; class Magnoliopsida; order Rosales; family Moraceae; genus Ficus; species Ficus erecta. Next base: position 140,175 of record BKCH01000282.1, read on the forward strand.
CTATGTAATTTTTTAAAGAAAAAAATCATCTCATTTGAACTTAAAATGACAAAATTATAGACTTTTAAAATTTGAGTTTATTATTGACATTTGTCGAAGTAAATATTAAAAACAGTTTTGAGTTCAAGAAAAAAAATATTTTGGAAATATTGTTTCCAATACTTCTCCCAAACAAGTTTTAAATATTCATAATGATAAGAAATATGAAATAAAATCTATAACTTTATTTTCTAAAAAAAAAAAAGAAAACTCTAACATTTCGTTTGGTAATTCAATACAAACTGAAATTTTTCATTTTAATTTTGTCTTCTTCTAAAAAATCAACAAAAATTATAATTAATTTTTAAAAAATAACTAATTCTAATTTAAAAATTTTAACTCTAACTGTAACACCTAATGATGGATTAAAACTCGAATTAGTGTTCCACAAACCCGTAGACAAAATACAAGGAGTGTTTTGAGTATTTTTAGAAAATAAAATGGCATGCCCCAGTTTATGGGAAGAAAAAGAAAAAAGAAAAAAAAAAAGAAAAAGAAAACCAGTTTGACACGTCCCTCTTGTTTTAAGTCGCACTCACTTGTCTTTGGTTGGTTTATTCAATAATTGCCAGTACAGTGCATCTGTGATAAATATAACAGCTTTCAAAGCAAATGGTATTTTATTCCCAATACCAGGGGTTTCTCCCAAACCGCTGGTAAAACGGCCTCTAGTTTTGCTTCCATCTCTTATCTCTTCAGTACTTGAAAATATATCTATATATATATATACATAGGACGCAACGGCTTGACTCAATCAAACACAAATCAAAACTCAACTTCTTCAACTTTCTCTCAAATTGAAACATACCCAATTTCCCATATTTCTTTTAATCCCAACTTTTCAAAGCAAGAAAGTAGGCAAAAATGAGTTCATCAACAACAAGCAGCTTGGGTAGTGGCAACAAGTATTGGAGTTGTGGAGGCTTTGAAAGATCAAGGCGTTTGTAGATGGAATTCTGCCTCAGATCATTACAACATCATGCCAAAACCAATCTCAGATCTTATTCACAGGCTAAAAAATCCCAGCTTCTCAGTATTCTTCCGCTGTGGCCAAGAAGTTGAAAGATGAAAAATTGAAGCAATCTGAGGAGTCACTTAGAACAGTTATGTATTTGAGTTGTTGGGGTCCCAATAATTGAGTCCTCTGTTTTTTTTCTTTTCTTTTTTTTTTTTGTAAATATTTTTTTTTTTTAGTATTTTAGTAAAATATATGGTTTTGGTCATGGATTCATGTGTTATTTCGGTGACTTATCCTTATGGTATGCTTCTTAAATCACAACGGAAAATAAAAAAAAATATAGTAGTCCTTAGATAATCAAATTTGGCTTCATTTAGATATTGCAATCCTTGTTTCCTTTTCTGTACTTCATATCTACCAATCGAACATGGGAATGGTGATTAGGAACTAGATATATTATTTTATCATTTTTATAAGGCACTTCTTCTAATAACTAAAGAATTGACATTGAAGAGATTTATAAATGTTAATTCTATCTTAATCACTTGGTAAAATTTACTGAGAAAGATAATGGTGCGTAGGAATTTAGGCACTTTGGTAAGTACCAAATATTTACTAGACAGGTATACTAGTTAACAGATCTACTAAACAATTTATCCCCAAACAAACCAGGCCTTAGTGCTCAACCGAAGAAGAAGAAGAGAAGAAAGACAGACGAACTACAGAATCGGAAAATTTTAATCTTATATGGGATCATTCTCAAAATTAAATCAAAGGCAATATTCCAATATATTTGACGGAATTTTCAAAGCAGGCAGTTGTCAGATTAAATTCAAATTTTAGCATACACTTGAACACCTATTGCAAAAAATAAAAAATAAAAAAATAGAAAAAGGTACACGCTGAAACACCACAATATCTTTTATAAATCAAATATAAATATCACAACATTTTAATACTATTGATTTTGGATAAATTTGCAATCTAATATCATTCATGTCTAGTGTGTCGTAACTTTCACAAGGATGTCGGCTACGAAACGAAAGAGTGCATACAGTTATGCGATCACATCGAGCTCCTGATATGGACGGACACCTACAAGAATTTGTAGAGAAGGCCATTATCCTGGCAAGAGGGGCCAATAGAACCAGCCAGGTCCGACCACACCTTGCTTCGGTGACAGGTGACCAGACCAACGTCGGGGAGTCTGAGCACATTATCCATACCATTTTTGGGGGAATGGCCCTAGGTGATACAGCAAGCAGCAGGAGATGCTACACTCGGGACGCAAGGTAGGTAGCGCTTGCAGAACACATTAACATGGCCAAACACATCGCGAAGATCTCCCGCCAAGACAATGTCCCTATTGCCATCACCAACGATGAAGCCAACAAGCTCTTCCACCCACACAACGATGCTCTAGTCGTCGGAGAAATCAAGATAACTTATATTACTGTTCAAAGTATCCTGATCGACAACGGGAGCTCCGTAGACATATTGTTCATGGATGATTTCACTAGGCTAAAAATTGGCAGAACAATTTTGGCACCCATCCAAACCCCTTTATACGGATTTGCCGGTGAATGTGTCTGGGTAGTCGGACTAATCTATCTTCTGATCACTATCAGTGACGGACAAGAAAAGACTACCCGAATAGTGGAATTGTTTGTCGCCGACAAACCATCGGTTTACAATGTCATCTTGGGAGACCAACCCTGAATGCGCTGAAAGCGATGGCCTCAACCTATCACCTAGTTATAAAATTCCCACTCCTAACAGAGTTGGGATTTTCAGGGGGAACTAAGAGAGGGCTAAGAAATGCTATATCAAAACAGTGAATAAAGTATGCCAAAAAGTACCCTAACCAGCTTTGATTACCACCATCTTCAAGATCAATGTGATTGACACCCCCAATGGCGCAATCAAACCATTGAGTGACCTAAACTCTCGCATGTCCTAAGAAGAAACTCAAGTACAACCTATGGAGGATCTGATCCCCTACCACCTAGACCCCGAAAACCTGGAAAAGACAGTACTGCTTGGATCGAAGTTCTGGCCGGAAATCCGAGCGAACCTGGAACAGTTTCTCCAAGAACACAGAAATGTATTCGCCTGGTCACATGAGGACATGTCAGGGATCGACTTGGCAGTGATATATCACCGACAGCATGTGAACCCTAAGCATAAACAAGTGGTCCAATAGAGAAAAGTTGTCAACCCTGAAAGGTATGAGGTCATCAACAAGGAAGTAAAAATTGCTCACCGCTGGTTTCATCCGAGAAGTGAGCTATCTGAAGTGGTGTGCAAATGTGGTCATGGTCAAGAAAGCCAATGGCAAGTGACGGGTCTGTATAGACTACACGGACCTAAATAAAGTTTGCCCAACAAATTGCTTCCCCCTTTCTTGGATAGATCAACTTATTGATGCAACGGCCGGTCACGAGCTATTCAGCTTCATGGATGTGTATTCCGGCTACAACCAGATATCCATGAGTAAAACCAACTAAGCCAAGACTGCATTTACAATTGGCCTAGGGTTATACTGTTACCGGGTTATGCCTTTCTGTCTGAAGAATGCCTGGGCTACGTATCAGAGATTGGTGAACAACATGTTCGCCCCACTAATCAAGAGATGCATGGAAGTATATGTAGATGACATGCTAGTAAAGAGCAAGTGAATGAGTGAGCACGTTGGGGACCTGAAAGACTGCTTTAAAGTTCTTAGACAATATTGGATTAAGCTGAACCTAGCCAAATGTGCCTTTGGAGTCAAATCTGGGAAGTTTCTTGGATTCATGGCAAACCACCAAGGCATTAAAGTGAACCCGACTTAGGCACAGGTTGTAGTAGACATGCAACTACCACACACACATCAAAGAAATGCAAAGACTAACCGGGATGATAGCAGCTCTCTTTCGATCCGTGTCCAGGTCCACCAACAAGTGTCACCCTTCTTCCAAGCACTTAATGACATAGGCAAAATCAATTGGAATGACAAATGTGAAGAGACTTTTCAGGGTCTTAGGATGTACATGACAAGCCCACCCTTACTGTCCAAGCCATTGAATGGGGAAGTGCTTTATGTGTACTTGGTAGTGTCGGAAAAGACGATCAGCTCAGTCCTAGTCCGAGAAGAAAACAAGATACAAACACCCGTATATTACAGTAGCAGGGCGTTCCAAGGAGCAGAGGGAAGATAAACCCCCTTAGAGCAGTTTGCCTTGGCCTTAGTGACATCGGCTCGTAAATAGAGACCTTACTTCCATGACCACCCCATTCGTGTCCCGACAAGTTACCTTCTTCATCAGGCCCAATAGAACCCTGAGTTGTTAGGTTGGATTGCCAAGTGGGCCATTAAGCTGGGGGAATTCGATATCGAATACGTTCCCTGGATAGCAATCAAGGCGTAAGCTCTGACCAATTTCAAAACCGAGTTCACTGAACAAACTGGACCAGCCCTTAAGGCCGTGGAGAAGACAACCACCGCCTCGTCTACCCCAGAAAGCCCGAGTACACCCAATCCTGACCTCTCTTAATGGAAGCTATTCGCAGACGGGTCATCTAGCTCGGGGGGTTCCAAAACGGGGCTCGTGCTGATCAACCTCGACCACTACAAGACCAGCTATGCCATTCGTTTTGACTTCAAATCATCGAACAATGAAGCGGAGTATCAAGTTCTAATTGTCAGTCTTGACCTAGCGCGGGAACTCGGAGTGGAGGCCATTGAGGTCTTAAACGACACAATGTTGATCATCAACCAGGTGACCAAGGTGTTTTAGGCCAAGAAGAAACGAATGGTTAAATACCTTGGAAAGGTTAAAAGCCTTTTAGATCAATTCAGGAAGCACACTGTGACCTAGATACTACGGTTCGACAACTGCAAGATAAATGCACTAGCCCAGTTAGCCTTCGGCAGTGATACGAAGGGCCTAGTCTCTATACTTGTGGAACACTTTTAACAGCCCAGCATCGAGCGCACCAAGCACGTGTTCTGCTCCGAGAAAGTCAAGACTTAGATGGATCCGATCGTAGACTATCTCACCACATCTAGGCTCCTGGAAGATTAGGAAGAGGCCCGGAGAATTAGGAATACTTCAACAAGGCACACCATGATAACAAAAAATTATATCAAAAAGGACACTATGCTCCATATCAGCGGTGCGTTTGAACATCGGAGGCCAAAATTTGATGAAGGAAATACACAACACTCTGGGGGGAAAGCCCTGTCCTTTAAGTGCCTTTATTAGGGGTATTATTGGACAACCATGGATAGAGACACTAAAGAGTTCGTCCAGAAGTGTATCAAGTGACAACAATTTGCGAAGATAATTAAATCCCACCCGAAGAAACTCACCTCAGTAGTTAGTGCGTGGGCCTTCGCCAAATGGCCACTTGACCTGATCGGACCACTACCTATGGCTAGATCCTAGTCCTGATACTACCTTGTACCTATAGATTATTTCACCAAGTGGATGTAACTAGAACCCCTGACTCAGCAGATAGAGACTAAGTGCACCATCTTCTTATAGATGAACATCATCTGTAGGTTTGGGCTCCCACATATTGTGGTCATAGACAATGGAAAATAGTTTGACAACCTAAACTTTATCGCCCTTTGCGAACAATTCAAGATCAAAATATTATTCTCTTCCCCAGGGAACCCCTAGAGCAATGGGCAGGTCGAGGCTGTTAACAAGACTATAAAAGAGAACTTGAAAAATAAGCTGGAGAAACATAATGGGGCTTGGATCAATGAAATAGCCAAAGTTGTCGGGGCTTACTGGACCACAAATCACACTGCGATTGAGGAAAGCCCATTCGCCATGGCCTTTGGTGTAGAGGCAATCATACCAGTCGAAATGAGCTTACCTAGTCATCAAGAAGAGAACTATGATGGAGAGAACAACGCTGAACAAATGATGGTTGAACTTAATCTACAATAAAAATAAATAAATAAATAAAAGGAGAACAATCCCTCATCCTCACCATCGCCCACAACCAAGTAGTAGTCAAGTACTACAATAAGAGGTTCCAATCAAGGACTTTCAAGGTTGGAGACCTGGTCTTCAAGAAAGTTATGGTCCAAAAGCCTAGGTTGGGTTCCTTTGGCCCTAAGTGGAGGGACTATTCAGGGTCACTAGCATTATGCGATCAGGGACATATCAACTCACCAACCAAGATGGGATGAATGAACAAAATTCTTTTTAGATTGCCTCCATTTATCGCTTTAATTCATTATATACAGGAGAAGTTGACCAAGTCTGCGCTAGCAGACCATATTGTTCTTGGGGTCTATGGACTGCTGGAACAAGAAAAGGGTTCCTGCTGCTGGTTCCTCTCAGGGCTTGTCTTCTCTCGGAAATTTTCAATCCTCTCCCGGTTTGAGGACTCTGTGTGGAGTTCTTACGCCCACACATAAGCCCTTTTGAAATTTAAGGAGACACGCTATTTGGATGACACCTGATCGTAATCACTTCACTAACTAAACAATCACTTTCTCGTCGCATAAAACCACAAATGCTTGTAGTTCTTGTCCGAGCTCGGGCAACCAATAATGAATATACCCTAGTAATCCTAGAAGTAATACAACCCGATCAAGGAGGGAGCTATCTTCATCCAATAAAGGATCTGTAACACATTGAACTGGAGCTTCGTGCAAAAGTACTTTGCCCAGAGGACAAAGCAGCTTATCAGTATACGTTAAGCATTGGCGTTCAGCTGCATAGGGGTTACGTTAAGTTTCCAAAATGTCCGCCTCAAAAAGTGTGGAAGGGCAAACAGAGGCCAGCCCGAAAGAACTCCGCCGACAATGTAACATGATTAGGGGGAGGGTGAGAAGGTAGGTTGTTCGGACTAGGCACGACCAACTCTATGTCATTCAGGATTTGGAATTCTTCCCACAATGACTTTAAGTACTCGGGGGTGATCGCTGTAGTGAAGTAGTCCACCGTGTACACAGGACAACCTCTAGCACCATTGACCATCACCATATCTGCCATTTGATAGACCAGGATATCGTTGATTCGGACCAGATGACTACGACCATGTTGGCAAAGCCTGAATGGGTTCACCTAGGGGGATCGCACTCCCCGAGCTCTTGGATTCTTTGTTAGAGTCGTCCTCTTAACTAGATGTACTTGGTTGTCCGTCCGTTTTCACCACATCTGCGTCCACTTCCCCATTCAAGTCCACTACCTGGGGACCTATCCACATCCTTGGTTACTCAAGGACTTGCATATCACTTAATTCGTTTATGAAAAAACAATCAAGGAGAGTGGTCAGACCGAACTCTAGTATATGCCTCAGCCGTTGAACGCCTTCTCAAGTGTACCCGGTCAGTGCGGGCCCACCCATCGAGGTAGGGATGTTTGAGATGCCTGACAAGTTGTTTGGGGTCCCCCTAGCTTGCCCAGCCGATTCAGCAGTGTAGTCGGTGGATTCATAAGAGTCAATGTTCTCAGAAGAGCCTGTTATGTCAACTTTTATAGAGAGATTATCACTTCCGGAGTCACTGGATAGGTCACTCATCTTCTTGGAAAAATCTATACAATGAAGAAAGGTTTACCTTCTCAGAACTTCTCATGCACACGAAATGTTGCTCGCAAACGATGGCCTTCTCGGCAGTAGTTGGTAGCTCTCAGTAAGATTACTTAAGGTCCGAATGTGAGGATAGAAGAGAGCAGGTCCCAACCCCCTATTTATAAAAGGGGGTTTAAACGGGAAGACGAAAGCGGAATTCGAAGGGTTTCTTTGACCTCTCGCCAACCGAGAAATGACACCTGGCATAAAGCTACCACATGTTAAAGACTTTTGAAGGTGATGCGTCTAGCTAGATCTGACCAGACCTACTTTGATCAACTCTGACTAGTATTCCGAGAAGGTGCACAATTAACTCAGACGGTTTCGACCACATGGTGACCAACTCCCCCTGCCCGAGTAGATCGGGAGTGCTCAGTGGTCTATTGTTGCTGGTATACTATTTCCGATGTTGGAGACCACCTTCCTACCAGAGAATGAGGTGAGCGGAACCAACAGATTCATTTGCCCACCCAATGGTGAAGATTAGATCACTTGATGAAACTAGACCAGATTAGAGAAGTCAAGTCAGTTGCAGTCCTTTCTCAGGTCACCAAGTTGACCTACCATCACCTCCGTTGGGTTGCTGATCCCCGAATTAGCTCTCCTTTGAGAACCTCAAGCATATCGCCATTGAGCTCCAAGGTACTAGCCCAGGCAACACTCCCCCGACCACAACTAAGCCCCCTTCGGGATGGTCAGCCTATGCTACCCTTGCCACGCCATCCCGTACCAATTAACAACCGTATCGTGGCAGAGCATGTCATACCCACTACTCTGCACCACCTAACACCTGACGTCCGATACCCATCGATGTACATGTCTTTGTTCCTACTTCGGCACCAGCCTCCACCGCCTGACTGAACTGATACAATACTGGCCGTCTGCGCAGTACTAACACCTACACTCGTGTTCCCCATCACCCGAATGGTAGAGTACGTGGCATTCGTCTAGTGGAGGTCAAGTACCCGTACACCCGGAGCATGCCAACCTACCGGGACCAATTGGAATACGTTCCATTAGGGTCACGCGGGAACCCAAACCCGTGGGAAATGCCTATAAGTAGAGGAGTACCTTACTCATTCAGGTATGGTCTAATTTTTGCCTTGCCTAAACTCTGCTTATTCACTTGCTCATCAGTGCCCCTTACTGACGTAAGCATCAGAATGCTCTTAGCAGACACCCTACTGGTGTCACCCTTACTCCAAAGTTCTTCTTTTTTTGCAACTAACTAGGTGGAGCACGACGGCCCAAGACGGGTCACGTCAGGTGATCTTATATGGTGTTGTGTCAAAGATTCTTGATATCAACATTCTAGTTCAAGTTAAGAAGTTGTTCAATATATAAGCACTATAACAGTTCAGTATCCTAACAGTGTAGGAAAAACACATAATATATGATCATGACAAAACCAGAGCTCCTATCTAGTAATTTAAATGGCATGGGGAGGGAGGGTTGTAGGTGTTGAAATGTCAAATGCCTTCTGTAATTATTTCCCAATTCATGTGTGCACAAAATTATTTAGATTTAGTGAAGGAGTGTCAATTAGATTTTTTTTTTTTTGTTGAGAAAATTAGGAATCAATTAGGTGAGATAAATTTCCTTTTATTACTCTTCTTTCTATATATTTATTAGTTTAGTATTGTATTATTTCATTTCGTGAATAAGAATTATTCGAATCCAAAATTTCAAGTATAGATATAGGGTGCGGGAGTGAACCCAAATAATTATAATATTTGGTTATTCATGAAATTGCATGTGTTATTACATATTTAAAAATTTAATAAAACAAAAGATAATTAATAATAGTTGTAACGAGGATGATGATAACGATTTAGAATCTTTACTTTTTTTCTTTTTGGTAGATTTTTTTATACTTTATATATAAATTGAGATTCTTTGAGCTCGAGACTCCACTATAAATCAATAGGATCAACACATACAAGTAAACCCACGTACAGCAAAAGAAAAAGAAAAATAAAACCTGGAGGTATCCCTTTCGAACTAATAGTCACTACCGTTCCAGCTTCAAAAGCATGACATTCGCAAATGGTACTTTTTCCCCAATACCGGAGGTTTTTCCCAAACTGCTGCCAAAGCAGCCTCTAGTTTTTTCTTCTCCAACTATCCTCTCTATCAAAAAAAAATATATATATATATATATATATTTATGAATAAATAAATAAATAAATAAGAAGAAACTATTTGTATAAAAGGCCACAACGGCTTGACATAACCAAACGCAAATCAAAACCCAATTTCTTCTCGTTCCTGTCAAATTGAAACAAACCCAATTTCTCATATTTCTTTTAATCTCAACTTTTCCAAGCAAGAAAGAAGGCAAAAATGAGTATATCAACAAGCAAAGGTTGGGTTGTGGCAACAAGTATTGGAGTTGTGGAGGCATTGAAAGATCAAGGCGTTTGTAGATGGAATTCTGCTCTCAGATCATTACAAAACATGCCAAAACAAATCTCAGATCTTATTCACAGGCCAAGAAAATCTCAGCTTCTTCTCAGTACTCTTCTGCTTTGGCTAAGAAGAAGTTGCAACAATCTGAGGAGTCTCTTCGAACAGTCATGTATTTGAGTTGTTGGGGTCCCAATAATTGAGTCCCCTATTATTTTTTGTACTACATATGTTTCCCTTTTTTCTTTTTTTTTAGAGTGAATATATGGTTTTGATATGATAATACACTCATTTTTTCTGTAGTTGAAAAAGTTATATCAAATGAAAAAACCGTTTTCGACATATTGTTTCCAATAAAAAGAAAAAAGAAAAGAAAAAAAGAAAAGAAAACCAGTTTAACTCGTCCCTCTTGTTTTTAAGTCGCACTCACTTGTCTTTGGTTGGTTTTTCCAATAATGGGTTAGTACCAGTGGTATTTTGTTCCCAATACCAGTGGTTTATTCAACAGCTTTTAAAGCAAATGGTATTTTGTTCCCAATACCTGTGGTTTTTCTCCCAAACCGCTGGTAAAACGGCCTCTAGTTTTGCTTCCATCTCTTATCTCTTCAGTACTTGAAAATATATCTATATATATATATATAGGACACAACGGCTTAACTCAATCAAACACAAATCAAAACCCAATTTCTTCAACTCTCTCAAATTGAAACTTACCCAATTTCTCATTTCTTTTAATATCAACTTTTCAAAGCAAGAAGGAAGGCAAAAATGAGTTCATCAACAAGCAGAGCTTGGGTTGTGGCAACAAGCATTGGAGTTGTGGAGGCTTTGAAAGATCAAGGCGTTTGTAGATGGAATTCTGCTCTCAGATCAGTACAACAACATACCAAAACCAATCTCAGATCTTATTCACAGGCTAAAAAAATGCCAGCTTCTCAGTATTCTTCTGCTGTGGCTAAGAAGTTGAAAGATGAAAAATTGAAGCAATCTGAGGAGTCGCTTAGAACAGTTATGTATTTGAGTTGTTGGGGTCCCAATAATTGAATCCTCTGTTTTTTTTTTTTTTTTTGTGTAAATATTTTTTCAGTATTTTAGTAAAATATATGGTTTTGGTTATGGATTCATGTGTTATTTCGGTTACTTATCCTTATAGTATGCTTCTTAAATCACAACGGAAAATATTAAAGAAAATTTGAAAGTCCATAGATATTGCAATATATATAAAGAGTGCATCTCAAATTTGGCTTCATTTAGATATTGCAATCCTTGTTTCCTTTTCTGTACTTCATATCTACCAAAACGAACAGCGGAATGGTGATTAGGAACTAGATATATTATTTTATCATTTTTATTAGGTACTTCTTCTAATAACTAAAGAATTGACATTGAAGAGATTTATAAATCTTAATTCTATCTTAATCACTTAGGTAAAATTTACTGAGAAAGATAATGGTGCGTAGGAATTTAGGCACTTTGGTAAGTACCAAATATTTACCAGACAGGTATACTAGTGAACAATTTATCCCCGAACAAATCAGGCCTTAGTGCTCAACCAAAGAAGAAGAAGAAAACAGACGAACTAAAGAACCGGAAAATTTTAATTTTATATGGGATCATTCTCAAAGGCAATATTCCAATATATTTGGCGGAATTTTCAAGTCAGGCACTTGTCAGATTGAGTTCAAATTTTAGCAAACATTTGAACACCTCTTGCAAAAAAAAAAAATATATATATATATTACACGCTGAAACACCACAATATCTTTAAGAAATCAAATATAAATATCACTAGTCCGGTTAGCCTCCGGCATTGATACAAATAGCCTAGTCTCTGTATCCGTGGAGCACCTTCAACATCCCAGCATCGAGCACATCGAGTAGGTATTCTACTATGAGAATGTCAAGATTTGGATGAACCCGATTGTAGACTACCTCACCATATCTAGGCTCTTGGAAGATCAAGAAGAGACCCGGAGAATCAGGAACACTTCAGCAAGGTACACCATGATCAACGAAAAATTGTTTCGGAGATGACACTTTACTCTGTATCAGCGGTGCGTTAAAGTCGAATATTTGATAAACGAAATACATAGTGGGGTATGTAGAAATCATATTAAGGGGAAAGTCCTGCCCTTGAAATGCCTTTGTCAGGGATACTACTGGCCAATCATGGATAGAGACACTAAAGAGTCCACCAAGAAGTGTATCAAGTGTCAACAATTCGCGAGGATGATTAAATTCCACCCAGAGAAACTCATCTCAGTAATTAGCGTGTGGGCCTTCACCAAATGGGCACTTGACCTGATCGGACCATTACCTATGGCCAGATCACAGTTCCGATATTGCCTTGTAGCTATAGATTATCTCATCAAGTGGATAAAAGTGGAAGCCCTAGCTCAGTGCACCAACTTCTTATGGAAAAATATCATCTGTAGGTTCGGGCTCCCATATACCGTGGTCAAAGACAACAGGAAACAGTTTGACAACCCAAGTTTCATCGCCCTCTGTGAATAATTTCGGATCAAGGTACTATTCTCTTTTCGGGGTACCCCTAGAGCAATGGGCATGTCAAGGCCGTTAACAAGACCATAAAAGGGAACTTGAAAAAGAAGTTGCAGAAACATAAAGGGGCCTGGATCGACGAACTGCCCAAAGTTGTATGGGCTTATTGAACCACAAATCGCACTGCGATTGGGGAAACCCGATTCACCATGGCCTTGGGTGTATGGGCAGTCATACCACCCGAAATGGGCTTACCGAGTTATCGAGTAGAGAACTATGATGGAGAAACAACGCCGCGATAAATAATGGCTGAACTTCAATTGGTCGAAGAAAAGAGAGAATAAGCCATCATCCGCACCACCGCCCACAACCAAGTAGTATCCAAGCACTACAACAAGAGGTTCCAACCAAGGACTTCAAGGTTAAAGACCTGGTCCTTAAGAAATTTTTGGTCCAAAAGCCTGAGTTGGGTTCCTTTAGCCCCAAGTGGGAGGGACCATTCAGGGTCACCGACATTGCGCGATCAGGGACATACCATCTCGCCGACCAAGATGGGATGGTTCTAGGTCACCCTTGGAACACCGACCACCTCAAGCGTTTTTACCAATATTTATCATTTTTGTTAAAGCCATGTACTAATTAATTATCTCAATGAAAAGAAGTCTTTTTGGATCGCCTATATTTTTGCTTTAATTCATTATATACAAGAGAAGCTGACCAGGTTAGCTCTTGTAGACCACATTGTTCCCGGGGTCTACAGACCACTGGGAGAAAAAAAGGGGTTCACGCACTGGGATGTCAACCAGAGTTTGACTTGAGGAGTTATTTAAAAACAAAACCCCCAAGCCAACCAAAGAAGGCACCTGACCAGGTCTGCTCTGGCAGACCAAATTGTTCCCAAAGTCTACGGACCGCGGAGAGAAGAAAAAGAGTTCTCGCATGGGATGTCGACCAGAGTATGACTTGAGGGGTTATTTAAAACAAAAACTCTCAAGCCAACCAAAAGAGGCATCCGAGCAGGTCTACTCCGGCAGACCACATTGTTCCCAGGGTCCACGGACCATGGGAAAGAAACATGACTAAGTGGCCGTGCTAGTGATAAACAACCACATCTAAACTTGGAAAGTTTATATAAAACCTCCTAGTCTATGGGGGCACCATATACGCACTATGTGTGCAGAAGCATATGCATACTGCACCAAAACAAAATAACAAGAAAGTAAAAAAGAGAAGAAAATATAAGATTTTCATTGATTAAAAGTATAGGGGAACAATCCAAGCACCCCTGAGCCGAAAAAAAAAAAAAGGAAGTACAAGTAGGAGTCATTCATTGCTCGGTGTAAGGGTCTGCCCGTGCATTAGCCTGCTTGGTCACCCTCAGCTCTGCAGTTGCTTTAAACTTTTTGACCGCCACCACGTTTTCCTCGGCCACCCGGAGGTCCCTAATCACCTCACCCTCCTCACCATCATTGACGACCGCGTTATCGTCATCGCCAACTTGGGTCTCCCCAAAGATCTTGGGTATGAAAGACCAGCTCAACCCGGTCAAGATGGGATTGGCCAAGGTAAAGCTAGCATTCATATCCCTTATGCCTTCCTTATACTCGCCGAAAAGCCAAGCATCAAACTCTGAAGAGTTCTCGTAGTCAGCGACCGCTTGTTTTTCGGCCTGACCAAGAGTGACGGGAAGCGCCTCTTAGAGGAAATGGGAGTGCTCAGACCGTGTTAAGACCAACTCGTTGTCGGCCTTCTTCCTTATCACCTTGACCTTCAATGCACGCTCCTCCGCCTTGGCTTTCTCGGCGACAACCTTATCGGTGTCCTTCCACTTCTTGATGTTGGCGACCAGCCTAGCCACTTTGTCGTCCATGCAAAGAGAATGACTCCGCGCTGCAGCGTTGCCAGAGAACACGAGGAAGACCACCTGAAGTGAAATAAGTCAAAACCTGGTCGGAATTAAAAAAACAAAAAACAAAAGTACACGAGATGTAATACAACCCGATCGAGGAGGGAACTATCTTCATCTGATAGAGGATATGCAACATAATGAACCGGAGCTTTGTGCAAAAGTACTTCACCCAGAGGATGAAACAGCTTATCAGTATACGGTAAGCGTTAGCATTCAACTGCACGGGAGCTACGTTAAGTCTCCAGAAAGCCCACCTCATAAAAAGGTGGAAGGGCAAACGGAGGCAAGCCCGAAAGAACTCCACCGACAATGTAAGGTGACCTAGGGGAGGGCCTGGGGACCTCTCCGCATCCTTGGTTGCTTGGGGACTCACACATCAATCAACTCGTTCATGAAAGAACGATCAAGGAGAGTGGTCGGACCCAACACTAGTATCTACATCAGTCGCTGGATGCCTTCTCGCACGTACCTAGTAGGCGCGGGCCCACCCTATCGGGTTAGGGATGTTTGAGATGCTCGACAAGTTGTTTGGGGTCCCCCTAACTTGCCCAGCCGAATCGGCGGTGTGGTCGGTGGATTCAGAAGGGTCGATGCTCTTAGAAGAGCCTGTCATGTCAACCTCTATGAAGATATTATCGTTCTCAAAGTTACCAGACAAATCACTCATCTTCTTGGAAAAAAGGTATACAATGGAGAAAGGTTTACCTTCTCTGAACTTTTCGTGCACTCGAAATGTTGCTTGCAAATGATGGTTTTCTTGGCAGCAACCGACAGCTATCGATAGGATCACATGAGCTCCGAATGTGAGGATGGAAGATAGAAGGTCCCAACCCCCTATTTATAGGAGGAGGTTTAGGCGGGAAAACAGAGTTGCGGAATTCGAAGGGTTTGTCTGACCTCCCACCAACCAAGAGATGACATGTGGCATGAAGCTGCCACATGTCAAAGACTTTTGAAGGTGATGCATCTAGCTAGATCTGACTAGACCTACTTCGATCAACTCCGACCAGTATTCCGACAAGGTGCGCCACTAGCTCAGACAGTCTCGACCACATGGCGGCTAACACCCCCGGCCCGAGTAGATCTAGAGTGCTCGGGGGTTAATATTGATGGTGTAATGTTTCCGACATTGGAGACCACCTTTCCACTCGAGAATAAGGTATGCGAGAACCAGTAGACTCATTTGCCTGCCCAATAGAAAAGATCCAACCACCTAATTAGACCCGACTAAATCAAAAAGGTCGGGTCAGTTGCGATCCCCTGATTAATACAAGGAGTGTTTTGAGTATTTTTATGTTTTGAGTATTTTTAGAAAATAAAATGGCTTGGGATCTATCCTTTAACAGTTTGTAGGAAGAAAAAGAAAAAAGACAAGAAAACTAGTTCACACATGTCCCTCTTGTTTTTAAGTCCCACTCACTTGTCTTTGGTTGGCTTATTTAATAATTGCGTGTACAGTACATCTGTCATAAATTTAACAGCTTTTAAAGCAAATGGTATTTTGTTCCCAATACCAGGGGTTTCTCCCAAACCGCTGGTAAAACGGCCTCTAGTTTTGCTTCCATCTCTTATCTCTTCAGTACTTGAAAATATCTATATATATATAACAACGGCTTGACTCAATCAAACACAAATCAAAACTCAATTTCTTCAACTTTCTCTCAAATTGAAACTTACCCAATTTCTCATTTCTTTTAATCTCAACTTTTCAAAGCAAGAAAGAAGGCAAAAATGAGTTCATCAACAAGCAGAGCTTGGGTTGTGGCAACAAGCATTGGAGTTGTGGAGGCTTTGAAAGATCAAGGCGTTTGTAGATGGAATTCTGCTCTCAGATCATTACAACAACATACCAAAACCAATCTCAGATCTTATTCACAGGCTAAAAAAATGCCAGCTTCTATTATTCTTCTGCTGTGGCTAAGAAGTTGAAGATGAAAAAGTGAAGCAATCTGAGGAGTCGCTTAGAACAGTTATGTATTTGAGTTGTTGGGGTCCCAATAATTGAGTCCTCTTTCCTTTTTTTTTTTTTTGTAATTATTTTTTCAGAATTTTAGTAAAATATATGGTTTTGGTCATGGATTCATGTGTTATTTCGGTTAATTATCCTTATACTATGCTTCTTAAATCACAACGGAAAATATTAAAGAAAATCTGAAAGTCCTTAGATATTGCAAATATATAAAGAGTGCATGTCAAATTTGGCTTCATTTAGATATTGCAATCCTTGTTTCCTTTTCTGTACTTCATATCTACCAAAAAGAACAGGGAATGGTGATTAGGAACTCGATATATTATTTTATCATATTTATAAGCTACTTCTTTTAATAACTAAACACATTCAAGAGATTTTGTCATATTTCAAAGGCAATATTTCAATACATTCGGCGGAATTTTCAAGGCTGGTACTTGTCAGATTGAATTCAAATTTTAGCAAACACTTGAACACCTCTGCGTGTAAAAAAAAAAGTACAAGCTGAAACACCACAATATCTTTCAGAAATCAAATATAAGGCCTTGTTTAGTAAAAATTTCTGTTTAAATTAAACTGTACTTTTTTATTATGTTTTTTATCTTTTTTTGTAAAAAGTTGTTTGTCTTTTCTAAAAATTCAAAAAAATTTAAAAAAACTTTACTATTTAAACTTACAAATCTTAACTCAAACTTACACACCAGCACCCCTTAAATATAACAGCAGTTTAGTAATTCAGTGATTTTGGATAAATTTACAATCAAATATCCTGTGTCATGGAAATAAATCAGGATTCAAACCAACCATTATTTGTAAAATCTTGCTCTGATATTATACTTAATGAGTTTGAGCATAACTCATCTTAGAATCTATGTTGATAGTGTAATGTTTCCAACGATGAAAACCACCTTCCTCCGGAGAACGAGGTATGCGAGAACTAGCAGACTCATTTGCTCGTCCAGTGGAAAAGATTCGACGACCTAATGAGACTCAACCAGACCAAAGAAGTCAGGTTAGTTGCAGTCCCTTCTCAAGTCACCGGGTTGACCTATCATCACCTTCATTGGGCTGCTGATCCCCGAATTAGCTCTCCTTTGGAAATCTCGAGCTGATCACTGTCGGGCTCCAAGATACTAGCCTAGGCGACACTTCCTCGACCACGACTAAGCCCCCCTGGGATAGTCGGCCCATGCTACCCTTGCCACACCGTTCTGTACCGGCTGACAACCGTACTGTGGTAGGGCATGCCACACCCACTACTCTACACCACCTGATACCTGACGTTTAGTACCTGTCACTATACCTATCCTTGTTCCTACTCCAGCGCTAGCCTCCACCACCTGACTGAATAGACACAGTACTGGTTGCCTATGCCAGTACTAACACATGCACTTGTGTCCCCCCCCCGAATAGTAGGGCACATGGCATTCGTTTAGTGGAGGTCAAGTACCCATACACCTGGAGCATGCCTACCCGTCGGGACCATTCTGAATATGACTCATCAGGGTCACCCGAGAACCCAAACCCGTGGGAAACGCTTATAAATAGAGGAATGTCTTACTCACTCACGTATAGTCTAATTTTTGCCTTCCCTAAACTCTACTTATTCACTTGCTCATCAGTGTCCATTACTGACTTAAGAATCGGAGTGCTCTTAGCAGACACCCCATTGGTGTCACCTTTATCCGAAGTGCTTCTCGTTTGCAGGCAAATAGGCGAAGCACGACGGCACAAGGTGGGTTACGTCAGGTGATCCTATCTAGTGTTGTGTCAAAAATTTTTGGCATCAACATTTTGACGCTAGAAGGAGGGCACCACCTCTTTCCAACAACCACATCTCAATCATCCCTGTTCCCAGTTCACCTGCCCCTCTACACCACTTGCAAACCTCGCCAAGCCCATGGAAGAGCAGGCTAACTAGGACAGCCAGGGTGAAGAGAACCTTGCCCAGACCGGTTCTCAAAGCATTCGGTGAGCCCAACGCAAGTGCGGTGCGCGAGCACCATGAAAAGCCACATAGATGGAAATCCTCACCAGAAACGTCCAGAACTTGACGGAGACCGTCTAGGTACTTGCCGACGCCTTTAGGGAGTTCTAAGGTTCCCTTCCCTATCCCACACTGGAGGAAGAAGCCGAAGACTCCTCACCAACAGAGCAGCGCCGATCAGCTGAGAGTCCAAAAAGCTTAGGCCCAATAGTCAAGCATACAGGTAACCGGAGCACACAGGGAACCCAAGAAGAGGGAGACAAGATCTTGAAGAGTACAATCCGAACCGTAAGCACTCGAGGAGTCACCATGACCGGGTCACTCGAGCAGACTGTGAGGAATCAGTCTCCACACCCCTAGCAGCCCGAAGAAGACGTGACCAGAATTAGCACCGAAAGGACACGTTGATCGTCTCCGGGAGCACGACCTTTGTGTTTGACCACATGGAACATGCAAGGGCAATCGTAGCTGATGCCGATATCGCTCAGTCGATAAACCATCAAAGGTCAAGACGGAACCAGAGCAAACTGGACCACCTCCAACAGCAGCTCAACCTGCTGATGAGTCAACGGTACATATTGGAGCAAGTTAGAGTGGTCGATCCGCCTTTCACCCCCACAATCATGGTTGTGCCTTACTCAGCTAGATTTTAAATGCCGACCATAGCCCCTTATGATGGCTCCACGGACGCTGATGACCACCTAGAGAACTACCAGGCACACATGTTCATTCAAAATGAAAACGAAGCCACCCTCTGCAAAGTCTTCTGCCTGACCCTGAACGGCACCGCTCGACAATGTTATCGAAGACTGATGACGGGGACGATGGACTAGTTCAAGCAGTTGTCTGATGCCTTCTTAGCGGCATTCCTCAACGCAAAGACCCCGAAGAAAAAGACCTCGTAATTGTTTAGAATTAAACAAGGCCAGAATAAGCCTTTGAAAGGGTACCTAGACTGCTTTGACATGACCATCATGCAAGTCAATAATTGTTCCGATGACACCCTCATAAAAGCTTTCTGAGAGGGAGTCAAGGACAAAAACTCCTTTGGGCAATAGCTTATGATGTATCTCCTACCTTTGTGCACTTAAGGGGGATAGTCCAAAAGCACGCTGAAACGGAGGAAAGATCAAGGAGTGGAACTCTTCAGTCGGAGAAACATCATGACCTGCTGGGAAGAACAATCCCAAGAAGGACGGGGCAAATCAGTCCAGAGCAGCCACCGAGAAGGTCACCTGCAAAGCTGAAGCTACATTACGGCCCAAAACTCCTGCCGGAAGGTTCCGTCAATACACTCCCCTGATCGTGACAGTGGAACACGTGTTGAACCATATCTCTTGGAGGGGACTGCTTTGGGACCACCACCGATCAGAACGGACCGTACCCATTGCAACTAGAATAAGTATTGCAATTTCCACAAGGATGTCAGCCACAAAAGGAAAGATTGCATATAGGTACAGGACGGACACCTACAAGAATTTGTAGAAAAGGCCATTATCTCGGCAAGAGGGTCAATAGAACCGGCTAGGTCCAACCACACTCTACTTCAGGGACAGGTCACTTGACCAACACTGGGGAGCTCAAGCACATTATCCATACCATTTTCTGGGGAATGGTCACGGGTGATACAACAAGCAGCAGGAGAAGCTACGCTCGAGACGCTAGGCAGGTAGCTCGTGGGGAATACATTAACATGGCCAAACAGATCGCGAAGATCTCCTACCAAGACAGTGTCCTGATTACCTTCACCGACGATGAAGACAACAAGCTCCTCCACCCACACAAGGATGCTCTGGTCGGAGAAATCAAGATAACCGATTATACTGTTCGACGTGTCCTAATCGACAATGGGAGCTCCGCAGACATCTTGTTCATGGACGCTTTCACCAGGCTGAAAATTGACGGAACAATCTTGGCACCCATCCAAACCCCGCTATACAGATTCGCCGGTGAATGTGTCCGGGCGACCGGACTAATCTGTCTCCCAATCACTATTGGTGACGGGCTAGGGAAGACTACCCGAATAGTAAAATTCCTCGTCGTTGACAAATCATTGGTTTACAATGTCATCTGGGGAGGCCGACCCTGAATGCACTGAAAGCTGTGGTCTCAACCTATCACCTAGCTATGAAATTCCTCACTCCTAACAGATTTGGGATTTTCAAGAGGAATCAGGAGAGGGCTAGGAAATGCTACGTCGAAGCAGTGAACAAAGTGTGCCACAAAGTACCCCAACGAGCTCTGGTGACCACCATATTCAAGATCGATGAGATTGACACTCCCAATGGCGAAATCAAACCGTTAAGTGACCTACACCCTCGCATGTCTGAAAAAGAAACTCGAATACGCCCTATCGAGGATCTGATCCCCTACCACCTGGACCCCAAGTACTTGGATAGGATAATATTGCTTGGATAGAAGCTCCAACCGTAAATCCAAGCAAACCTGGAACAGATCCTTCAAGTACACATAGATGTCTGCGCCTGGTCACAGAAGGACATGCCCAGGATCGACCCGGCGGTGATGTGTCATCAACTGCGCGTGAACCCTAAGCATAAACCGATGGTCCAAAAGAGAAAAGCTATCAACCTTGAAAAGTATGAGGCCATCAACAAGGAAGTGAAGAAGTTGCTCACGGCTAGTTTCATTCGAGAAGTGAGCTATCTAGAGTGGTGCGCGAATGTGGTTCTGTCAAGAAAGCCAATGACAAGTGGCGGGTCTGTATAGACTACACAGACCTAAACAAAGTTTATTCAAAAGACTACTTCCCCCTTCCCCAGATAGATCAACTGGTCGATGCAATGGCCGGTCATGAGCTTCTCAGCTTTATGGATGCGTACTCCGAGTACAACCAGATCTCTATGAGCGAAACTAACCATGCCATGACTGCATTTACAACGGACCAACGGTTATACTGTTATCGAGTCATGCCTTTCAGTTTGAAGAATGACGAGGTCACGTACCAGAGATCGGTGAACAAGATGTTTTTCCCATTGATCGAGAAGTCCATGGAAGTATATGTAGACGACATACTAGTGAAGAGCAAGTGAGCACGTTGAGGACCTGAAAGATTGCTTCGATGCTCTTAGAAAATATCGGATGAAGCTAAACCCGGCCAAATATGCCTTTGGAGTCGAATTTGGGAAGTTTCTTGGATTCATGGTAAACCACCGAGGCATTGAGATGAACTCGACCTAGGCACAGACTGTAGTAGACTTGCAACCGCCACGCACCATTAAAGAAATTCAAAGACTAACCAGGATGATAGCAGCTCTCTCAATTCATGTCCAGGTCCATCGACAAGTGTCCATCAACATGTAAAAACAAATATAAATTAGAATATAAATTTTAGCAACAAAAATCGAAAACAAAATTTTAAAAAATAAACCAAAAAAAAACAGAAAAAAGAAACGACAACAAAAGAGAAAAAAGATGAGAGGAAAAATAAACCAGCGATAAAAAAACAAAAATCAAAATTTAAGGTTCGGACAGGAGGGAAAACCCAAGAGAGATAATGGACAATGAAAAAAAAAACAAGGGAAAAAACACCAAACAGAAACAAGAATGAAGAAAAAAAACAACACAACAAAAGTTAAAATCTACAATTCGAAAAAAAAAAAATCGAACAACAAAAAAGGAAGAAAATGACACAAAAACTAAACCAGTGATAAGAAAAAAAAACAAAAATCAAAATTTAGGGTTCAAAGAAAAAAAAACACACGGAAAACGCACATGAACAATGAAGAGAGAAATAAACAGCGAAAAGAGCAAGGTAGAAAGAATGCTAATGCTAAGATCTGAAAAATGAGAAAAGAGAGAAAACGGTACAGAGACATAAAATGAGAAGAACATGAACAGTAGAGAGTGTGTGAAAAAAAGAGATGAGCGGCAGAAGAGAACAAAAAGCCAAAAGCTAGGGTTTGCTCTGAAGAATGAGAAGAGAGAGAGAACGGTATAGAAGAGAGAGAATCAGAAGAACATGAACAGTAGAGAGACAGAGTGAAAAGAAGAGATGAGCGGTAAAGAGAACAAAGTAGACCAAAAGCTTGGGTTTTGAGGGCATAAAAGTCCATCCACTGTAGACAACGCCACCCTTAGACACACTCAAAAGGGTAGAACCGTTCGCACAGTAACCAAGGGGTAAAATTGTTTGCTCATTGTGGATCCTTAAAAAACACTCTGATTGAGGGGCAAAATCATCCATTAACTGTAGAAAAAATAGTAAAACCCCCACCCTTTTAGTATATAATAATAATAATAATATGGTATATAATAGGATTTATACTTCTATTCAGAGCATCAAACTATAATTTATTCCTACGATAATAATTGTCTGTTTGCATTATAAGTAGGAACTATAAATTTGACTGTCTTTATATATTATAAGTAAGAACTATAAATTTAGTTATTTAATTAAAAATTTTAATAGTTTAATTTATAAATAAGAGTAATTTTATGTTGTGTGCGTAAATTTTAAAGATCACATGCAAGTAAACCATTACAAAATTAACTTAATAGTAAAAGTGCAGTTGCAGTTTTTATTATTAATAATAAATAATAGCGTCTCCCATATTTATTTTTCCTTCCAAAGAATAAAGAAAAAATGGCATGCTAAGAAAAAAAAAAAAAAAAAAAAACTGGTTCCATCAAGTACGCCTTTTGAAAAAACGGGCCCATTTGTTTTTAGTGACACTCACTATCTAGGTTGGTGTATTACTTTATTTAATGTGCAAGTTCAGTGGTTTTGTAACGTGGTGTCCAAACTTTCAAAGCAATGAGCTGAGCAAATGGTATGTAACCAATACCAGAGGTTTCTCCCAACTGCTGCTAAAACAGCCTCTAGTTTTTCCTGTCTCTTCACTAAATTAAAAAAAAAAAAAAAAAAAAAAGGCATTATTTATATATATAACAACCTCTTGACTCAAAGCCAACACAAACTTCTATTTCCCGTCAAATTGAAACAAACCCAATTTCTCATATTTCTTTTAATCTCAACTTTTCCAAGCAAGAAAGAAGGCAAAAATGAGTTCATCAACAAGCAGAGCTTGGGTTGTGGCAACGAGTATCGGAGTTGTGGAGGCTTTGAAAGATCAAGGCGTTTGTAGATGGAATTCTGCTCTCAGATCATTACAACATCATGCCAAAACAAATCTCAGATCTTATTCACAGGCCAAGAAATCTCAGCTTCTTCTCAGTACTCTTCTGCTTTGGCTAAGAAGAAGTTGCAACAATCTGAGGAGTCTCTTAGAACTGTCATGTATTTGAGTTGTTGGGGTCCCAATAATTGAGTCCCCTATTATTTTTTGTACTATAAATGTTTCCTTTTTTTTTTTTTAATTGTGAATATATGGTTTTGATAATACATTCATGTTTTATCATGGCTACGTTTTTCTTTGATCTAACTTCTTGATGCAATTTAGAAAGAGACTTAAATTTAGAGGGTAAATAATGAAGTTGCATCTTATATACAAAATATATAACTTCTGAGAATGTTGAAAACCGAGAACATGGACATTTGTAGTTTATATCTAGAGACCGGGCTAATGGTGTTTAATCCAACATTATGTACTACTAACATTATATGTGTGTGTGTGTGTGTGTTGTGTGTAGTGTATCATATATATATATATATATATATATGTATTCAGGTCAAGAGGATGTCTGAAAACAGACGAACCTGAAAATGGAAAATCTTACTAAGCTACGAATTCAAAAATGGATTCCTCTAAAGGAGAGAGAGTAAAAATCAATGTTGATGCTACTGTTAGAAAAGATAGAGGCTTTATTGGTATCGGGGTGGTCGCGAGAGATCGGGGCGGCACGGAACTCGCAGGCTCGTCTATTTAGATTCCTGGTTTTTCCACACCCCTTACTGCCAAGTGTTTAGCGGTAAGGGAGGGGGACTCGGCTGGCTACAAAGTGTGAATTTCAAAGATGGGTCATTGAGTCGGATGCGATCAACGTTGTGAGTAGTATCAAAATCCCGGCTTCTCAGGCCACTGAAGCTTCAATTGTGGAAGACATCGAAGAAGTTTTAACTGATGACAATAGAGGTAGTGTTTGTTACAGATCTCACAAAAAGAACTCTGTAGTCCATTTTTTAGTCAGTTATACATTTTTAATATGTAATAGTTTTTATTAGACTGATATGGTACCTAAACTTTGGGTCCATTCATCAATTTCTTCTTGAAAATAAATTCAAGCTTTTACTCTAAAAAAAAAATAAAATAAAAGATTCTTTTATTTAAATACTTTTTTGTGACTGAGATTTATTCTTGAAAACTATCACTTATATTTTTCATAAAATTTCATCCTAGTTTGGATATCATTCTAAGACCATCTCTAATAGTTGGCTCTATAACTCATTTGAATATATTATCTATTTTATACTCTAATATATAATGCCATTTTGTAAATGTTATAATAGTTTTTGTCATATAGTTATGACAAATGCTGAAATTTGACATTTGCATCAGTTGATATCAAATCTGCCAGAGTATAACATTCACCAAAAAACGTTTATCAAATTAAAACAATAAAATAGCACACCGGAGAGTTATTTTTTCACCTTTTTTTTTTTTTTTTTTTTTGGCTGAAGGAGTATTTTTTCACTTCAATGTTAAAATTTGACATTAACACATCTATTTTGCACTTCATTAAAGATGCTCTGAGAAAAAAATAATATTTCAATGCAGCTTCAAAATTTTCTTTGTTAATATTTTATAGTAATAAAAAAGGACAATGACTAAAAAGAGAGAGCAAAAAAAAAAAAAAAAGTTGTATGTTGTAGGAGAGTCGAGATCTGTTATCCCGGATTTCTTATCTAATTGATTGTCCTTCTAATAGTATTATTCATATTATCTGAATTAAAAAAATTTAGCAACATAAAAAATATTGAATATTATAAATTATTAAACAAATTAATAAATTGATAAAACATTATTGAGGGAAGAGTCATTAAGACTAGAAAATGGGATAGTACATCTGGATTCATAGCAGAATCTATACTTCTATTCAAAGCATCAAATTATAATTCATTTGTACGATAGCAACTGTCTTTTTTATAATATTAGTTCTATACAGCAGCATTTATTTATGTTCAAAACATTAAACTATCATTTATTTCTATGATAGTAACAGTCTTTTTACATTATAATTAAGTAGTAACTGCAAATTTGACTGTCTTATTATATTATAAATAAGAACCATAAATTTAGCCATTTATTTAATATTTTTAATGACCTAATTTATAAATTAGAGTAATTTTATATCCCGTGTTATAAATTTTAAAGATATACACGGGGCAGAATCAGAAATATATTTCAGTTGGAACGTGTATCAAATTTTT
>BKCH01000283.1:0-163219 GCA_008635985.1 Ficus erecta
AATAGATGATTTACTTTCCTAATTATTCTCTAGGAAATATTCTCTGTGATTAGGAAATATGTACCATTGACTTCCCTAGAATCGTGGGATATCAATTAGGGATTCCCACTAATATGTAAATTTGTTTTCTTTCCTGTTTTGTCTCCATGTAATCAGCCATGTAAACTGCATATAGCCATGTACAAGCTTCATACTTTGATAGGTCAATACAATTATATTTCTCCCAAAACTTCACATGGTATCAGAGCCGTAAGGCTAGGATTCCTTGGAAAAAAAAACCTAATTGATTTATGGCCTTCATGACCAAGCATACATATATATATATATATATATATATATTTCCTTTTCTCCTCTCTAGCCTTCATCGCCATTCTCTGTCTCTCCAAACCTGATTCAATATGTCTGAAGTTATAGGATCAAACACCACTACACAATCTGAGGAAGTCATTACACAGCAAGCATCTGGTGACCTGCAAAATATCCAAGCTGTGTGCAGACTTAATGGGAGAAATTATCTGAAGCGGTCCCAATTTATCATAACCTATTTAAGGGAAAGGGAAACTTAGCCATCTCTTAGGGACAAGACCAAAAAGAGGAGATTCAAAGTTTGATGCATGGCATGAAGCAGATTCAATGATCATGTCCTGGTTATGCAGTTCAATGAATCCTGAAATCAGCAACACCTGCGTGTTTTTGTCCACGATGAAGGAGATTTGGGATGCTGTTTGACAAACATATTCGAAGGCACGCGATGCAGCACAAGTATACAAGATTAAAGTCAAATTTGGTGCTGTGCAGCAAGGCAGCAAAACAGTTTCTGAGTACGTGAATTTATTACAGAACTTGTGGCAAGAACTTGATCATTATCGGTGCATAGAGACTAAATGCTCAGAGGATGCAACAATCTTGAAGAATTTCATTGAAAAGGATCGAGTCTACAATTTTCTCGCAGGAATCAACGTGGAATTTGATCTGGTCATGGTTCAGATACTTGGAAGAGAAGAGGTGCCATCTCTAAATGAGACTATATCTCTTATTCGTGCTAAAGAGGGTCGCAAAGGGGTTATGCTAGAACCTCAAATCCATGAAGGATCAGCCTTGGTGACAAAGGCGGAACCACCACCCACACAAGAAAGTGAGAAGACAGACATATCAAGATCTTTAGGACGGGACAACAAGGACGCAATGTGGTGCACTTACTGCAAGAAATCAAGGCACACAAGGAGAGGAGTTGGAAGCTACACGGCAAACCACCTAGCAAAGAATAGGGCTACCAAGGATGACAACAGAAAAATCAAGGTCAAGCCAATTTCACCATGGACAATCAAGTCAAGAAAAACCTTGGGATCATAGTGAGTTTAACAAGGAAGAGATTAACATGTTAAGAGAGCTCCTAGGATCATTATGTTGGAAAAAACATATTCGATATCAGAGTTACGGCGCAACGGAAGTTTTAAAATTTTTCTACCAATTCAGAAAAGAAGCTCATGATGTATATAACAATAAATTAAATACATGATCAAGCGTACCTTGTTTCTCGGATTCTGGAATTGCTACGTGTCTTCTCTACTATTCTCGAGTCCCCATGTCTTAGAGTATGTGTGGGCACATGTGCTATGAATCCAAGTGACCGGTAATTCTTCCGAAGTCTAGATCCTACTTTCTCAATCCCGATGTACCTCGTTCAGAATTCGATCCGGGTTCGTTCTTCAAAACTACAAAACAAGAACCGGTTAACCTTATATGAAAAATATCACTCGACTTAACCTTCCTCACAGTTTTGATTCAATGAAAATTTCTCTCTTTTTCTCACACACAAGAAGGATGAATTTTTTCAAGCACAAAAAAAAAAAAAAAACTAGTTTTTGGTGTTTTTCTATCTCCCAAAAACCGTCCACCAATTTGAGTGTATGATGATAGTTGGCTTTTTTCAAGAATCCCTAACCTTTATATGATACTCCAATCCTTTTTCAAAAATATCTCATACTTGAAAAATAATTAATAATTATTTTTCTGGATAATCTTTTGAACCAAAGAATCATTCAAATTTCGGGCTAGATCCTTTAAACCTTATGGACGGTTTTTGCTAGGAGAAGGCTCACAAATTCGTGCTTCACCTAATATGGAGATTGATTGGTGGTTCAAATTTAAATCAAGAATCTAGACTAGTCAAAAATTCCTAATCCTATCTAGATTCAAACTCCTTTTAAACCATTTGAATTTAAATAAGATTTTCTTATTTGAATTTAAATAAATATTTTCCACAAAAATTATATATATTTAATTAATTTAAATAAATGGAATATTTTAGATTTTCTTTCCACAAAAAAAAAAAAAAAAAAACGTGCACCATTCTTTAAGAAAAGAAAATCTATCAAATAAGCTCCATTATTTAAATCAATTAATAATTTAATGTTTGTAATATATTTAAACAATTTTGAAACAAATTTTTCTTCCCTCCATTCATTAAAAAACCATGCACTATTAATTAGGAGAGAAAATTTTTGTTTTCAAAAATTAAATAATTCAAACACAATCTTATTTCCAAAATTCAATTAACCAAAATACTTAACAAATAATTATTTT
Organism: Ficus erecta; assembly: GCA_008635985.1. Lineage (NCBI taxonomy): Eukaryota > Viridiplantae > Streptophyta > Magnoliopsida > Rosales > Moraceae > Ficus > Ficus erecta. Next base: position 2,587 of record BKCH01000283.1, read on the forward strand.
ATTTACAACCAATCATATGTTGACAAATCACATTATTTGTCTACATTAATTTCACATGTCCAATCCTTTTCCGGGACTGCATGTAAGAGAGTACCATGTCTCAATAGACAATTTTAAATTCTCATTTTATTTACCGATCTGCTTAGGAACAAATCTCGAGACGCTTCGTGGAACTATATGAGCTAGTAGAGGGACCAGATGAAAATATGTAAAGAGACTCCTATAATTGTGAAAAATTAATTCCGGATTAATTTTTCATCAATTATCAACTTCGGGACTATTCCACTAAAAGTTTGAAGCTGAACTCTCGTTTACATACCGTATTACAAAAGCTCTCTAACACAGTGCTGCTTACATGATTTATTCATCATTTGTTTAATCCCCACATGTTATCCATGATTGAATTAAGGACTTTTTCCGTTTTACCTTTTTAATCATTTTAACTTAAAGTTCCATTATTCACCATTGAAAGAACCACCAATTGTAAAGCCATATAATCGGTAAACCATCAGAGAACACAGAGTAAACCGATGGCCAAGATCTTGTTATATTATCTTTCAATTCCCGAATAATGCCTTTAAGTAGATAACATGGATTATCGTTAAGATAGCTATGGATTCCGTATCTATGAATCTTGATTTCTCCATCCATAAGTCATACACCCAAAACACAAGTATATTGACCATCAGTTATTAGTGTCTCACCTATTGTGGATCAAAATGTATAAGTCATGGATGCGAACTCAAGTATTCATTTTAGGATTAAGATTAATGTAGGATGATAATCAAAGCGTCATCGATTCTTATAAATGGAATTATTAAACTGAATCAATTAACACCTTAGGTCCAGTCTAATGTAATACCTCAATAAGGTATACATTAAAGTTTCTACTCGGAACCTATTCGATGATCAAGACAAACCATCACTCCAAGGAAGTAGACAACCTTTATAATCTTATCATGAATAAGATCCCTAAATCTTATTCCATCAATTGCGGACCATTTATTTAGACTGTTATCAAATTACCACGTCTTCTATGTATACCCCGTATACATATGGTAATCTGATATATTACCAACAGCCTAGGAGTATTTTATGTTTGCTCAAAATAATCATACAATCAATAAATGAAAGTAAATATGACATAACTTATTAAACATGAGTAACCTCTTTTTATTAATATCAAAATGTCATATTTATAGAAAATCCCTAGAATTGATTTTCTATCATTAGGGCACATATAGATCCCAACACATTAGAGAAGCCTAGTGGTGCATGTTCTCTTGCACCGTCAGGGTTAAATGTTATCTACTTAACGATAATACATGTTATCTACTTAACGATAATACATGTTATCTACGTTTTTCAATTCTCATGGGTTAAATGTCTTAGATAAACCTAACAGGAATTCATGGATTATTGACTTAGGAGCCACAGATCACATGAAACACTCTTCACTGAATTTTAGCACTTATACTTCGTGTCCAAGCAATTGGAAAATAGCAATTACGGATGGCTCCCTTACTACTGTGGTAGGTTTAGGGGATATTTATATCAACCCATCTCTTACACTTAAGAATGTTCTTCATGTTCCCAAACTGTCAACCAATCTTGTGTCCATTCAAAAATTTACCAACAACATGAACTGTAATGTCCTTTTTTACCCCTCTTTTTGCATATTTCAAGACCAGGATTCGGGGAAGAGGATTGGATTTGCTAAGGAGAAGGACGGCCTCTTTTATCTTGAAGAACTGAACAAATCAAACAGTGTTAAGAATAAATTATCTCTATCATTTCTTTCATCCTCCAATAAAGAGACCATTTGGCTTTATCATTTTAGACTAGTGCATCCATCTTTTAGGATTTTAAAAACTATGTTTCCATATTTTTTTAAGGGATTGAGTGTTGACCATTTTCATCGTGAGGTGTGTGAGTTTGCAAAACACAAGCATGTATCCTTTCCAATTAGTAATAAGAAAAGCTAATTTCCATTTTAGTTGATTCACAGTGATATTTAGTGACCCTTAATTGCTCCAAATGTGTCTGGTTCACATTGGTTTGTCTCATTTATTGATGATTGCACTTGAGTCTCTTGGATTTTTCTTCTCAAATCAAAATTTGATGCAAATAGTGTGCTTCCAAATTTCCACAATATGATTCAAAACTAGTTTGGTGTTATTATTAAAAGGTTTAGATCAGATAATGCACGTGATTGTTTTAATCAAGTTTTATCTCCATATTTTCAAAAATAAGGAATTATCCATGAATCCTCGTGTATTAATACTCCACAACAAAACGGAGTAGCAGAGAAGAAAAATGGTCATCTTCTAGCCACAACCCGAGCCTTCTTGTTTCACCAAATTGTTCCAAAACACTGTGGAGAAGCAGTACTTATGGCTGCATATATGATCAATTGATTACCTTCAAAAGTACTAAGGTTGAAGATACCATTGGAGACACTTTCTTAGTTTAATCCCGATTTGAATACAACCAATAATCTTGTCCCAAGGATCTTTGGATGCATTGCTTTTGTTCATGTCCATAGTCATAATAGAGAGAAGTTAGATCCAAGAGCTGTCAAGTGTATTTTTGTGGGTTATTTGTCAACTCAGAAAGGGCACAAGTGTTTTCATCCACCTACAAATTTTTTTTTTGTCTCAATTGATGTTACTTTTGAGGAGCAAAAATCATATTTCACTCAGCCTTATCTTCAGGGGGAGTCTTTGTCATTTGTTGAAGATAAGGACATGGACTTATTTTTGCTTGACTTACCTCCTTCGCCTTCTCAAAATTTCACCGCTCCCTCGGTGCCAGTCCAACCTGGGTCACCTACTCCTTCTATACCAATAGAGCTCGGGTCACCCACTCCTTCTATACCATCCTTGCCATTTCATAACTCACCCGTGACAGGGAATAATGAACTTCAAGACTCTATGATATCTGTGCAGGACAACTCATGACAGAGAGACCCATATCTTAATCCCGTGCAAGTTTAAGATTAAACTTCGACTCCTGAGAATGAGGTAAGTGCAATTCTAGAAAATTCTCCTCAATTACCACATGATCATTATCTTCCTATTGCTATTAGGAAGGGCACCTGAGAATGCGCTAAACCTCCATTGTAATCTTTAGCAAAGTTTGTTTCATTTAAAAAATTCTCACCATCACGTAGGAGCTTTATGGCCTCAACACCATCCACATTCCTAACACATTATCTGAGCCATTGTCTAATGAGAATGGGAAAAATTAGGGGTGACAATTTCTGTCACGTGTCGGGTTCATGTTGTGTTAGAGCCGTGTCAATTTTTTTCTTCCCTAATCCGAGCACGACCCGTGACACGAACATGACTTCAACCCGTGACACGAACACGACACGAACCTGTAACGGGTTAACACGACACAAACCGAACTTGACCCGTGACACGAAATTGACCCATGACACGAACTGAACCCGTGACACAAACTGAACCCGCGACACGAATTTTATCCGAATTGAACCATAACTAGAATTGGACCTAAATTGAACCCACAATTAATTTGAATTTGACACAAAAACCAATTCAATTTAAGCAAATTATATCCCAAATTCGTAAAAAAAAAAAAAAAAAAAACCTAGAATAATAATAATTTACCTTCAACAAAAACATACCATTGACAAAACAATAAGTTTTAAGGGTTGTTTTCAAATAGAAAATCATAAAATTAAACTTCCAACTCAAGTGCAAAGTTCACAATTATAGTTAGGCAAAGTCCTATTACAAATATCTTAATAAAGTCCACAAATCCAAATACAAACATAAAAAAACCTAAATTCAAATAACATAACACCAACAAAATACCGAGTTCTAGTAGACAAATATAACTAAATAAATAGCCACACCAATATTAACAAAAAACACACACTACAAGTACAACTTAGACATATCCAGAGTTAGAATCTTGGTCAACTATTTTCTCCTCATCAATGTTGAGAACCACAACATTTTGAATGACATCATCCATATCTTGGTCAACTGTTTTGATTCCAACTACACGAGAAAGATTGAAAAAGAATTTATGATTATGAGATTAATTTAACAATGCTAAGTAATAATAGAGAACCTGAGAAAATTTACCTTCACTCCCAAATCTCTTGAGCATATAATTGCCTCAACAATGTCAGGCTTAAGCGAGCTGCGAAACTGGTCAAGTACATGACCAACAACACTAAATGCAGCTTCTGAAGTAACTGTTGATACATGAATGCTCAAAATGTCACGAGCAATTGCAGCAAGTATGGGGTAGCGACATTGATTTGTCTTCCAATAGGAAATGATGTCTAGATTATCACTCCTTTTCATCCTGGGCTCATCTAAAAAAAGTTCCAACTCCAATTTGCTATTTACATTAGAAAAAGAATCAAAGGAGACATCATCAAATTCCCACACAACAAACAACAAGCATTAGTTTATGAAAATCACTAATTAGTAAAAATAATAATAATAATAAAGGAAATGGAATATTGCCTTGAAAAGATGTGGTTTCACTGGTTTGGATTCGGAATGTTGGGCACATTGCACAAGGTTGGGCGGAATGGAGGAAGCGAGGTAGAAATGGGGCAGTGTCAGCCTCCAAGTTAGATCTAATCATCTAAAGGTAAAATAAGGTAAAGGGCTTTAGGGGTTTTTTTAAAAAAAAATCGGGTCGGGCCCGGGTCGTGTTTAGGTCGGACCCGAAATTGACACGGCATTGACCCGAAATTAACCCGTACGAAAAACGGGTCGTGTTCGGGTTCTACAGGTCCAACCCAAACACGACCCATTTTTCTCGTGTCAATTTTGGGTCACTCGAATTTGACTCGACACCTATTTTTGCCAACCTAAACCTGCGAAATTCGTGTCATTTTTGAATCGTATCGTCGTGTCGCGACTCGTATTGCCAGCCCTAGGAAAAATGCTATTAGAGAAGAAATGCAGGCCCTTGAGAAGAACAAGACATGGGAAATTGTTGACGTACCATCAGGAAAGAAGCTTGTGGGATGCAAATGTGTGTATATAGTGAAGTGTAGATAAGATGATTCTCTGGAGAGATAAAAAGCCAAACTTGTGGCGAAAGGATATACACAAACCTATGGAGTAGACTATCAAGAGACATTCGCTTCGGTTGCTAAGATGAACACGGTAAGAGTTTTGTTATCCTTAGCAGCTAACTTCAACCTACGTAGGGCCATGACTTCGTACTTAACTTAAATATCAACTTTGCAACGATCCGATTTTGTGGGGCCGTTACTTTACTATGCTTACTTAAATATACTTCATCTTAAAACTTACTTTTGCTTTATGTAAAAATATGGAAATGTTTTTTTTTTCTTTATTCTTTTTTTTTAAATTCAATTTAAAACTTAACTTATACTCATACTTATTTATATGTACTCACTCGAGTACCGAGCTTTCAAACCATATTTTAACAAATCATACTAGTTATCATATATTAGTACCATCGACTTATCATATCATAATATAAACACATTTTACATAACATATTTTCAAAACCCATGACGGCATCCAACCCAAATTTCACAGTCTACAGTGCATCTCTTCACAGTTTTGCATCAAGTATTACTGGTAGGTTACTTACCTACAGCATGAACGTAAGTTATGAGTTTTCGCTCAACAAGTACAACTTTTTTATTCTCACAAAATCATCTTAGTTAAAGAATGCATGAATCGATTATGCTTTCTTATGAATCAATTATGTTTTCTTATGTTAATTTGGTTTTGGGCCCCTACATAACATGAGTGCATGTACTGTGACATGTAGCCATGGAGTGATTGGGGCGGCCAGTCCAATCCAACACAAACCATGAACCAAACAGTTTAACATTGAGTGGTTGGGGTGGCCAATCTAATCCAACTCAAATCATGGACCAAACTGTTTAAACCCGCCATCGTTGCAAGTCAGTACGACACAAGAAAACTTGTTTGTCTTATCTTATTACATGAAAACTTGTTCTTGATTGATTATACTTGAAAACTTGAATCTTAACTATTTCTTACTTGAAAAATTAATCTTGTTCTTATCATATGATTTGTTATTAGTGAACATGCTTTCATGATGTCACAATAATAAAACATAAAACATAAAATATATGTATATCATGTAAATCAATACATGAATTTTTGAAACACATGTGATGCAATAAAAATATTTTGCTCATGCTGTAGGTAGAGTTATACTTACAAGGTGTCCTACACTCTCGGTTTGTCGTCCCAACAAGGTACGACAACATGTTATATTCCTGTTTCCAAACCAGGCGTAAGAATAATTCTACCACATAACTCAACAAACCATAACGTACAATGTTGGTATCCAATCTGATTATCATTGGTAATCATAACAAATTGGTAGCCTATCCGACTACCAACGGTAACCATAAACATTGAGCCTAACATAATAAATCGGTATACCATAAACATAAAGCCCAACATAATAAATCGATATACTATCCAATTACCAAGGGTATTCATAAACATAAAGCCCAATTTGGCAAAATGGTGGCGAACTGTGGATTGGTCGATCTTGGTTTCTCGGGACCTATTTATACTTGGAGGAAAAATCAAGGAGGTGGCAACAATGTAGAGGAGAGGTTGGATCGATTTCTTGCCTCTGATAAGTGGAAAGATCTTTTTCCTATTGTTGACGTGGCACATTTAGACTTCTTTGGGTCCGATCATCGGGTGATTGTTGCTTCTCTTGATGGCTCCTCCCAGTGTGCTAACATGGGAAAAATGAAGAAGAGGAGGTTTTTGTTCGAACCCCTCTGGATGACGAATTTTGAGTTTAAAGAGGTGATGTGGCGCTAATGGGTTTATAATGGATTGGCAGTGGCAATGGGGGTTTCTTGAATAGTTTGGCTGGGTGCACTCAGGAACTTAAGGGTTAGAGTTTGAAGACATTTGGTAATCTTTATTGGAAAAGCCGTGAACTTCAGAAGACTATTGTGGATCTTAATAATCTTTCTTCTTCGGCTGATCATTGCCTTCAGCGAGTATCTTTGGAACGTAAGCTTGACCATACTTTGGCCCTTGAAGAGTACTACTAGAGGCAGCGATCACGTGTTAATTGGTTGAAAGGTGGCGACAAGAACACAAAATTCTTCCACTCCAAAGCTAATGCCAAGACGAAGAGGAATTCTATCTGCTACTTGGAGATTGTTGATGGTATTCAGTTATTTGACGAGGGGGAGATTGTCAAGGAAGTTGAAAAATATTTTAAGGATATTTTCTCTTCTTCCTCCCATTCGCCTCAGGAGCTAGAAGCCATTGTGGGGTTAGTTGACACATGGATTTCCAGGAATATGCGGGAGAGGTTAGAGGAGCCTTTTTCTACAAAAGAGGTTAAAACAACATTATTCTCTAATGGTTGCTACAAAGCTCCAGGACCGACGGGTTACATGTGATCTTTTTTCAAAAACATTGGGATTTGGTGGGCGGAGCTCTTACATCGGTAGTGCTTGGAATTCTCAATGATTCTAAATATGTTGCCTCCTTTAATGAATTTCACATCATCCTTATTCCGAAATTGAAGTGTCCGAAAAAGTCTCTAATTTTCAGCCTATAAGTCTTGGCAATGTGATTTATAAGGTGGTGTCTAAGGCTCTAGCTAACTGGCTTAAGACTGTCCTTGCTTCCACAATCTCTATGGGGCAAAGTGCCTTTGTCCAAGGGAGGCTCATTACCGATAACATTTTGGTTGCCTTTGAAGTCCTCCATACGATTCGTCAGAAAACGGGAGGGGGTGGTGGTCTCATGGACTTAAAACTCGACATAAGCTAGGCTTATGACTGGGTGGAATGGGCTTTTTTAAAAGTGATGATGCATCAGTTGGGTTTTGGAGAAAAATGGATTCGTACGGTGATGGACTGCGTTTCAACGGCTAGATTCTCCTTTATTATTAATGGATGAGTGATTGGAGAGGTATGTCTAGAACGGGGACTTCGGCAAGGTTGCCCCCATTTACCCTTTTCTATTTTTCCTTTGTGTGGAAGGCTTATCGATGGCAATTCGGAAACGTGAACAAGAAGGTTTGCTTTCGGGTGTCTCAGTGGCAAGTAATGCGCCTAAGGTGTGTCATTTGTTGTTTGTAGATGATTTTGTCTTGTTTGGTCGTGCTACAATTGGAGATTGTGAAGTGTTTCGGGCTATTTTAGGGGGTGTTTGGTGTGTAAGTTTGAGTTGAAATTTTTAAGTTTAAATAGTAAATTTTTTTGAATTTTCAGAAAAGACAAAAAACTTTTTGGGAAAAAGACAAAAACTTTTTGAGAAAAAGACAAAAAAAAGTTTGAAAATCTTAGTTTAGACTAAGACACCAAACACCCCCTTAGATGACTATGCAAAAGCTTCAGGGCATATTGTGAATTTTTCCAAATCTTTGATTACTTTCAGCCCAAATGTAGATGTTGCCCTATAGGAGGAAATTCGTGGAAGGCTTGGGTTGTCGGGGTAGGTCCAAAATCATGATCAGTATCTTGGTCCACCCTCTTTTATTGGTAAAAGCAAGAGGAGTAATTTTAATGGCATTAAGAAGCGGGTTTCTAAGAAGCTTCAGATGTGAAAGCGCAAGATCTTCTCGGTTGGAGGTCGTGAAGTGCTCATTAAAGCAGTAGCTCAAGCTACTACTACATATACCATGAGGGTATTCAAGCTCCCGTCTTCTCTATGTCATGAACTCCAAGTAATGGTGGCTAGATTTTGGTGGGGTGGAGCGGAGGATAGTAGGAACATCCATTTAGCTAGGTGGGAGAAACTTTGTCGGCCAAAGAGTGTTAGGAATGCCCTAAGAGTGAAAGACATTTTAGTTGTATTTCATTTATTTTGAACTGATTAATAATATATTTGAGATTTTTTTATTACACATTTGCTATATTGTCATCATCTAGATTTACATGTTAAAGTAAATGTAAGCAAATATGGCTTATTGACTATTTGGTGTTTAAACTGTTAAAATGTTGCATGCAATAGATTTTTGTATGCGAGAAGACAACATTCTAAGTAAGTAGTCTAATCTATAGTCCGTAGTCTATGGGTTAAGAGTAAGCATCTAACTCATATGACAACTCTTATGTTGTCTAAAGTCAATTGGAGAGATGGTTTGTCTTGATCATCAGGAGCGAGCCGACTACCAAGTAGAGACATAGATATATTATCTAGTAGTGGTGATATATTGGATTGGACTAAAGTGTAATTAATTTATAAGTCCGCTTGATTAGATTAATTCACTTTTGACATTCATTATGCAATAACATTAATCTTAAGTAAGTAAATGACTTCATGTTTATGATTTGTATACTTTGATGTTCTAAAGGCTAAAGCGTCTTGGAGTAGTAAGCTATTAGACCTATTCGTTGGGTACATGACTTATAATTGATGTGGGCTTTGCTTATAGATATTGAGTCATAGCTCCCATAAAGAGTAAATGTTATCCTCTTAAACGGCCTTATACAGGATGTGAAAATGGACGAGGTCTGAGGTCGTTTGCTGGGCAAATGACTAATTATTCACGTTGGGTGAATAATCATTTTCCTATTAGATGTATAATGGAGCTTTAAGATAGCATGATCAAAAGGTTGAACGGATTTTTGACTTTAAGTTGATCATGAATATATGAGGGTGTTGCGTATATGATAAGGTCATTAGACTGCGGCTACACACTGACATACATAATACAGTATATAATTGAGAGTGCAATTTCAGTTTTATAGTGGTGTAACTTTGAAACTAATAATTGTGTAATTAATTTATTTAGTATAGAATAATTAATTACATAGATTGTTGGAGCCCATATTATATATATGTCCAATTGTTCCCTTTAGAAGCTCGATATTATTCCTTAACGGATGATAATCAATTGGGATATTTATTATGGCTTTAATTCTTGCACTTAATAAAGAGAAAAATTTGGAACATTTCCCATAAGGTGTAGACGTTTTTTTTTTTTTTTCCCCTAGGAGTAGAATGAGAATTTTGTTTCATTTAATTAATTGGATAAGTATTTATTTGAAGATAAGATTTGAAATTTGAATTAATTGTATTTTATCTTTTGTGATAAATATGAGATTGATTTAAATTAAGAGATTTGGATAATTAATTTAAATATCTAGATAATCTTGTTTAAATAAATATTTTAAATTAAATATGGAAATTATCCTAATTAGATTTTAAATTGAAACAAAATTTCATCCTAGTCTACCTTGTGTAGGCATTTTTTTATGAGGATAAGGGAAGAAAAAGATTTTCTCCTTATTAGTTTTATTTGGATAATTATCACATAATTATTTGATTCAAATAAAGTTATCATGATTTTATTTTGAATTTAAATTAGAGTTATGGAATTTTATCCCTAGAGATAAAATCATAAGATAGTTGGAGATAAAAATTTGAATTAAATTTTGAATCTCATAGACCTGTTGTGGGCGATTTTCTTTCTCTCGGACAAGAGAAAAAATGCATATTAGGGAAGGAGGAGAGAGAAAAATATTTTTCAAGTGTCCTATTCAAATTCAAATTCCATTAAGTCCATTCACTATAAATAAGACCTTAGGGGCTCTTATTTTATTCAGACCATAGATTCTAAGATGAGTGAGCTTATTATTATTATCCCATTATAGTAATAATAAGCTGCAAGAGTTCTGGGTGGTTGGAAGGAGAAAGTCGCGCACGAATACCGATCAAGAAACCGAGTGCATACACACTCTTTCATTCGGGAATTGAAGAATAGTAAATAATGCTAGTTGGTTGAAGCTATCTTTGATCACATCCTCCTACATTTCTGTTGTCTTCTCTCATGGTACGTAGATTGTAAAATAATTTATTATACATTGTAACATGAGTTAATACGATCTTAAGAAAAAAATTTTAAAATTCTACTGCATAAATTACCGCTTTTTTCTACAAAGAGTTGTGGAGGTATGGGATTTCGGGATATTACTTCTTTCAACCAAGCGCTTTTGGCTAAACAGGGATGGCGACTTTTGCAACATCCCCCCTCTCTAGTGGGATATTTTAAAGGCAAAATATTTCCACATTCTTCTCTTTATGTAGTACTTGGGCAAAATGCTTCATATGTGTGGAGGAGCACTCTGAGTCGGAGTAGGATGGATGAAGTGTTAGTTTGGCATTTTGATTCCCGAGGATTATATACGGTGCGATCAAGCTATTGTGCCTACTGAGGCTGGATCTTCTGGAACCCCTGCGACGCTAAATGGTGGAGGAGGCTACGGCATTTGAAAATTCTAAGCAAAATGAAAATTTTTTTGTGGAGAGCTTTTCATGACATTCACCCTTGCTATATGATTTGGAAAATTCCTCTCTGCTGTCGTTGTAGGGAGGGCCCTGAGACTGGGTGACATGCTCTGTGGGCTTGTGATTCAATCCGGGTGGTGTGGGAAAGCTGTGTTCTCTGGGATAAACTGAGGAAGTACGAGGTTAGCAGCTTCGAAGGTCTTTGTTTGCGTATATGCCAGTCTTTTAACATAGAGGAACTGGAAATCTTTGCTATGGTAGCTTGGGCAGTGTGGCGGTCTCGAAACTGCGGAGAGTTTGAAGCAATGTGGAGGACCCCGAATGAAGTTCTGGAGGTCGCTGGGCGCATCCTCGGGGATTATCAGTGATGTATAAAAGCAGAGCTTTCGAAGTCTCCTAAGTTAGTTGATAGGTCCGTCTGATGGAAGCCACCTCCGGCTGGACTTTTAAAACTGAACGTGGATGCAGGGATCAGTGAGGGATTCAATTTTATTGGAGTTCGGGCGGTGGTTCGTAACTCTGATGGAATTGTTCTTGCGTGCCTTGCTAAGAAGGTAATGGAGAACTTCCCACCATATGTTGCAGAGAGTTTAGCTCTTAGAGAAGGGTTAGAGTTTGCTTTGGCTGCTGGGTTGAACATTGCAATTGCTGAAATTGAAGCTCTTAAAGTTGTTCAGGCTGTCCTCTCACCTGAACCTTTGGGGATTGTTGAGCCAATCATCTATGATATCCGCCAAGGCTTGAACCGAGCTTCTAGTGGCACTTCTTGCTGTCATGTTCCTTGCGAGAGTAACAAGGCAGTCCACCTGTTAGCTAACTCATTTTTTATTCTTCTATTTGTTCCTATGGTATGGGTGTTGTACCCAAATTTATTGGGAGTACTATTATGGCCGAAATGGCCCCTTAAGAAAATCCATATTTCCCTTTAAAAAAAAAAAATTAAAAACCCAAAGTCCTTGAACATGAAAACATATTGGTGCGGAAATCACTAAATTTGAAGCCAAAATAACACGGAAATCATAATATAATAAGGCCACCAGGCCAACTTTCAAAAGAAACTTCATATTAAAGTTTGGTCATTACAGGTCTTATCCCATATGTATATTCACTTCGATCCGTTTACTCAATCACTAAGCTTCCACCTTAATATTCCTTTCCTATTTTCTAGCAACACAAGTATTCCTAATGAGCTGGAATGCTCAATAAGCGAGTAATCTAACAATTCTAGATTGAGATGCAAATGCAAAACAATAATATCTTGTTAAAAAAAGATTTATGAACAGACTTGTTACTTTAATAATTATTAAATTTGGTTATAATGCAAAATTTCATGTCTCATAGCTTGTTGAGCATACATGAGTTCATAAACCACAACTCCATTAAACATAAGCATTTATAAAATTTCTAATTCCTATAATGTTTCATCTAAAATTATAACATATTCCATAATCATAAACCATCATTTATAAATTTTAATTATAACTTAATTCCTCTATTAAGCTCTTAGACCGTCGCTCTCTCTCTTTCTTTCTCCACAGCGATCTCCTCTCTCCTCTTGAACTCCATCGTCGCCATGATCTCCGTTGTTGCCGCGATCTTCGTCTCCGCCACAATCTTCTCTTTTCTCTGGCTCTCGGCCTCTTTTCTGGACATGTGAAATCAGGTTTTTATTTTTATTTTTCGTATTATTGTAGATTACTCTATGTGTTCGGGTGGATTGCTCTATGTATTCTGAAGGATTATTATGTATGTATTTTGATAAATTACTTGTTGTATTTTGATACAAGTTGTTCATGGTGGATTACTAGTTTATAAATATATATATATATATATATATCTGTAAAAATTGATAAAAAGTTGTTAATTTGAGAAAATTTTAAAATACTTTGTTAGATTAACAAAATTCAAAAAGTACAAAAAAAAAAAAAAAAACCAATTTCTTCCAAGCTCGTCGGCGGTGAACTTCGGTATGGGGGCCGTCGGTGACTCCATTGGTTTGGGTGGCCCAAATTGTCTCTGTAGAAAACCAAAAAACCAAATTAGGAGCAAGAAAAAACTAGGGTTTCTTATTCCAATTAATAAATGGAAATATTACATTAAAAGAGGTCTATATAGGCTAAATAAAAAAATATATATATAAAAGACTAATTTACCCTTAACTGTTGAAAAGAAGGAAACCTAATAATAACAGAAAACAAGCAATAAAATAAATATAAAGCTATATTATCTAACATCTCCCCTCAAACTCACGATGCTGCTGCAAGTAACATTGAGAGTTTGCCAAATACAAAACGAAAACGCAAAGCGGAAAGCGCCTTAGTAAACATGTTAGCAATCTGTATGAAAGAAGAAACGAAAGGCAATGTGATGGTACCAAGTTGATAGTGATGTCGAATGACATGACAATTAATCTCAATATGTTTTGTCCGCTCATGAAACACTGAATTGCGGGCAATCTGAATAACACTCTTACTATCACAATATAAGGAAGTAGGTCGATGAAGAAAAACACCCATATCTGCAAGCAACCAAGGTAACCAGACTATCTCACAAGTAATAGAAGCCATAGCACGATATTCTGCTTCGGTGGAGGATCGAGAAATAACACCTTGCTTTTTACTCTTCCAAGAAATAAGAGAATCACCCAGAAAGATACAGAAGCCAGTGGTGGACTTGCGATCCGTCGGATTACTAGCCCAATCAGCATCAGAGTAAGAACGTAGCTCTAAGAACGAAATAGATGAAAGTAAGAGACTCTGAAACTGAGTGCCCCGAAGATACCTCAAAATACGTAGAATAGCTGCCCAATGAGCTGTAGTAGGTGTAGTGACAAACTGACTAACTATATGAACCGCAGGTGCAATATCTGGCCGATTGATAGTGATATAAACCAATCTGCCCACAATAGTGCGGTAATAAACTAGGATTCGGCAAAGGAGGAGCATCAGAAGGAGTATATCGAGCATTAGTCTCAAGAGGTGTATGAACAATCTTATTATCAGTAAGACGTGCACCCTCAAATGTATCAGCTATATACTTTGATTGGGAGAGAAGATAACCTTTCGGAGAAGAGGTGACCTCAATGCCTAAAAAATAACGTAGTGAGCCCAGATCTTTCATGGCAAAACAACGAGCTAACTCAATTTTTAGTACTTTAATATCGTCAACATCATCACCAATAATAATCATATCGTTAACATATAAAGATAGTAGAATACGACCCGCACCAGTACATTTGACAAACAAAACTGAATTGTGATGACTAGAGTGAAAACCAAGCGAAGTAATCATCATGGAAAGATTCTCAAACGAGGCTCGGGGTGCTTGTTTGAGACCATAAAGAGCTTTTCTAAGCCGACAAACTTCAACAAGTTGATGAGAAACACCAAAAAGATGTACCATTTAAACTTCTTCATGAAGATCACCATTTAGAAAGATATTTTTTACATCCATATAAGATATGTGCTATTGACGAACAGAGGCAACTGCAATGAGAGTGTGAACAATAGTCATTTTTGCAATTGGGGTGAAAGTCTCCTCATAGTCCATACCATACTCCTGAGAGTAACCTTTAGCAACAAGTTGGGCTTTGTATCTTTCAATAGAGCCATCAAACTTCGTTTTGATTTTATAGACCCAACAAGATCCAATTGGTCTTTTACCTGGTGGCAAAGGTACCAAGTCCCATGTATGTGTCTAATGCAAAGCAGTAAGTTCCTTAGCCATAGCATCCTGCCAAAGTGGATCACAAACAGCCTCTCTATAGGACAATGGCTTAGAGAGACGATGGATAGAAGCTAAAAAGGAAGTGAAAAAGCTAGAATAACAAGAGTAAGTAAAACCTGGTAACTTAGTAGACTTACGAGAACGCATAGAGTGACGAAGGGGAGGAGGAGGACGAGCCGCAGTCTCAGAAGGTGATTGGTCAGCCGTAGGAGCAGCGGGAGCAATGGTAGCATCAGGAACCAGAGTACCAGAATCTGTTGAGCTATCAGAGGGAACTCTGCAAGAAACATTATCTGAAACTAGAGCGGGTTGCTTATCAAACAGATGGTGAGACTGTGTTAGTGTCAATAGTGAAAGGATCGATATGTATGAGATCTAACTTGGTCAGATTTTGAGAACTAGTAGGAATAGAAAAGAATGAGATATGTTCAAGAAACACAACATGACGAGAGACATAATTTTTGACTAACTAGATCAAAACAACGATATCCTTTTTGACCTGCACCATAACCCAAAAAGACACACATAATAGACCGCAATGACAATTTATGGCGCTCGACATGAGGACGAAGGATAAAATAGGTGGAACCAAAAACACGTAAGGAAGAATAATCAAGAGCATATCCATACAACTTTTCAAACGGTGACAGACCTGAATTATGTGAGGTAGGAATCCTATTAATCAAATGAGCAGCAGTAAGCATTGCTTCTCTCCAAAATTCACAAGGAACACTAGAAGACAATAAAAGAGAACGGGCAGTTTCAACCAGATGCCTATGTTTCCTTTCAGCAACACCATTTTGTTTGGGAGTATCTGTACAAGAAGTTTGGTGAATGGCTCCATCAGAGGCAAGCAAATTAGAAAAATCATTAGAAGTATATTCTCCTCTCAAATCACAACGGAAACACTTTATGACAGCCGAATGTTGAGTTTTTACAAGAGCTCGGAAAGTATTAAAAATACTAAGAAAATCAGAACGACGTTTCATAAGATAAACCCAACAATATCGATTGCTATCATTAATAAAAGAAACATGGTATCGTGACTCCCCCTTTGTGATAAACGGCGAAGGTCCCCACACATTAGAATGAACGAGTTCAAATGGAGCAAGAGAAAAGGAAATACTTTTATAAAATGGTAAAACAGAAAATTTTACCAGTTTGCAACCACTACAATCAGAAAATATCATGAGATTTTAAATTTCCTAATGCTCCTGGAGAAGCTAAATACTATAAAAGAGATGCGAAACATGATCAAGATGAGAATGCCATAAATAAAAATCAGAAGACGAACGACTCAAATGAAAAGATGATAGATCCACACTAGAAGCTGCAACTTCTGGTACTTTGAACTGATCCAAAATATAAAGTCCCCCTTGCCTATGACCTGTCCCAATCAGCTTCTGAGATTGCGTGTTCTGCACATAACAAGTGGAAGAAGAAAAAGAGACTAAGTATACTAACTGCCATAATTGACTAATAGAAACATGATTTAAAGTAAAACTAGGAATGTGATAAACATTCGAAAGAGACAGAAAATATGTGACAATTGAACGAACACCTACTAATGGCATACGAGTACCATCAACAGTCATAACTGACATAGAGGAATTGGAAGATAAAGAAACAAAGGATGATAGATCATGTGACACATGATGAGAAGCTCCAGAATCTAGGACCCACAAGGAAGAAGATATACTTGAAGGACTGGAGGATGACAAACCTATATGAGAGGATCCATACATAGCTTGTGGCTGTATAGCAAGAAATTTCTGAAACTGCTTGAATAACACACTGATTGACTGAAGAGAGTTATCTTTACGTCCACTCATGATGAGAAAGTAAATAAAACAAACCAATATTCACCAAACAAGAGAGAACAATACTATGATGCAAAATCAAACCAAGAAACAATCAAAATGTGCAGAAGCAAGCGATTGTACGGACATTTTGAAAAGGTGTACGGACGGCGGCGGAGGTGTACAAATGACGGTACGGATGCGGTAAGGATGGCGGCGGTTGTACAGACGTCGGCTCTGATACCATGTAGAAAACCAAAAATCCAATTTGGAAGCAAGAGAAAGCTAGGATTTATTATTCCAATCAATAAATCAAAATATTACATCAAAAGAGGTTTATATAGACTAAATAAAAAAATATAAAAATGACTAATCTATCCTTAATTGTTGAAAAGAAGGAAACCTAATAATAACAGGAAATAAGCAATAAAGTAAATATAAAACTATATTATCTAACAGTCCGAACTCCACCCAAGCCGTGAGCCCCTTCCGCTGCGAGCAGTTGAGCCCCCAATGCCACCTGAGCTCCCGCTGCCATCCGAGCCTCGATCTCACACCGCCACGAGGGCCTTCGACCCCCCTACCGGAGTTCTCGATAGATTGTTTCCCGAGCCCATTGTTTCGGACCACCGCAGTGAGATTCAAATTAGGGAGGAGATCTCACCCTCGCCGTCACGCCGATGAATGCCGCAGACCACTATCTACAGCAAAAAAAAGCTTCCCATGCTAGATTTAAAAAATAATAATAACTGTAACGACGAGCAAGTGGGGAGGGGGTGCAAACTCCGGCGAGGGGCAATCCACAAGATCACGATCCACAAGATTTCCGCCTCCAATCCATGGGTGATTCGTGAGGCCGGTGAGCTTGCGATTGGGTTGTGGGTGACTCACGAGGACCGTGTTCACTGGTGGCCGGTGCCGTGAGTACAGGACGTCGTTTGTGGTCATCGGAGGTGAAGAGTAGCAGACCTGTAACCACAACGAGCCAGAAGATCGCGATCTCACTGGCGTTGACCACCTCTACGATCTGGGCAATCCACAAGATCACGATAGTTCACGAGAGGTTTTCCGGTGCGATTGCAATCTTCCGTTGGTTTTCCGGATCCGTAGGCCTCAGTGATGCGACCGAGGAGGATGGATCGCCTACGGTAGTGAGCGTCGTACCTAGAATCAGTAGCGGTAGTCACCAGAATTTGGGGGTTTTTTTTTTTTTTTTTTTTTTTTTTCAGATTCCTGTTTAAACAACTCATTTTGTAATGTTTTTTTTTATTTAATTGAAATAATATTTCTTAATTATTTGGATTAGAATTTGATATACTAAAAAACACTTATATTCTCACTTAAATCAAGTAATAATAGTTAGATATTACCCTATCGATGAAAAAAACAATAGAAATCCCCATTAAAATTTAGTACCCTCAATAAATTTCCATATTATGTGTGACGTGTCATAAAACACTATAAAAAGATGGTTTCCCAATTGCGAAATGAGATGTTTCCTATTGTCTGTTACTTTCCCATTACATTGCTATTTGCTTTGGCAACGTGGCCCCGAGAATCGTGTCCAATACGACCGTACCTAGAATCAGTGATGCGACCGAGGAGGATGGATCGCCTACGGTAGTGAGCGTCGTACCTAGAATCAGTAGCGGTAGTCACCAGAATTTGGGGGGTTTTTTTTTTTTTTTTTTTTTTTTCAGATTCCTGTTTAACAACTCATTTTGTAATGTTTTTTTTTATTTAATTGAAATAATATTTCTTAATTATTTGGATTAGAATTTGATATACTAAAAAACACTTATATTCTCACTTAAATAAAGTAATAATAGTTAGATATTACCCTATCGATGAAAAAAACAATAGAAATCCCCATTAAAATTTAGTACCCTCAATAAATTTCCATATTATGTGTGACGTGTCATAAAACACTATAAAAAGATGGTTTCCCAATTGCGAAATGAGATGTTTCCTATTGTCTGTTACTTTCCCATTACATTGCTATTTGCTTTGGCAACGTGGCCCCGAGAATCGTGTCCAATACGACCGTACCTAGAATCAATGATGCGACCGAGGAGGATGGATCGCCTACGGTAGTGAGCGTCGTACCTAGAATCAGTAGCGGTAATCACCAGAATTTGGGGGTTTTTTTTTTTTTTTTTTTTTTTTTTTTTCAGATTCCTGTTTAACAACTCACTTTGTAATGTTTTTTTTTTATTTAATTGAAATAATATTTCTTAATTATTTGGATTAGATTTTGATATACTAAAAAACACTTATATTCTCACTTAAATCAAGTAATAATAGTTAGATATTACCCTATCGATGAAAAAAACAATAGAAATCCCCATTAAAATTTAGTACCCTCAATAAATTTTCATATTATGTGTGACGTGTCATAAAACACTATAAAAAGATGGTTTCCCAATTGCGAAATGAGATGTTTCCTATTGTCTGTTACTTTCCCATTACATTGCTATTTGCTTTGGCAACGTGGCCCCGAGAATCGTGTCCAATACGACGCCGTCTAGAGCCTCCTTCTCCACCACAGCGAGTCTATAAAAAAGCCCCACTCTGCTTTTAAGTTTCGAAACTCCTCGCTCAGACTCAGGGTGGACTGTGAAGCGTCCGTATAAAAATGCGTGCTTCGTATCAGCTGATCACCAAGAGGCTCTCTCGCTCTCTCTCCTTCGTTTCTTCACCTTCACCTTCATCGCCATGCCAAACCCTAACCTTCTCTCTGAAACCTTCTTCTTCTTCGTCGTATTCCTCTGCTTCGCGCTCGTTATCGGACCTGCTATCGCCGCCGTGCCGTGACGGGAAGAGCGTCATTGCCTCGCCGTGGCACGCTGTTCCGACGCGTGGATTGAAGGTTAACGGAACCAACGTGAGTAGTCGGTCGATCATGTTTGGTTTTTTGATGTCGTTTGATTTTGTATTTTTGGACTTTTGTGATTTGTTTTTGTTTGATTTTGTTGCAGTTGAAAGTCGGAAATGTTATTGAGAAACGAGGTATTTTTATGGATTTTGCATTCTGCAGAATTGTAGTTTTGTTTTGAATTTCCTATGAACATTTTTTTTATTAATTTTGCCATTCGAATTTCTTATGAACATTTTTTTTTCTTATGAACATTTTTTTTTTTGAATTTCTTATGAACTTTTTTTTTGTTTTTTTGGATTTCTTATGAACAACTTTTTGCACTTTGCCAAAATTCTTATGCTAATAAAGATTTTTTTTTTTTTGACAAAAATTCAGAAAAAAAGTGCATTTTGATGATCATGGCGGAAATACCTGCATCAGATTTATTTATTTATTTATTTGTTTTTGAATTTCTTATGAACATTTTTTTTTTGTACTTTGCCAAAATTCTTATGGTAACAAAGATTTATTATTATTATTTTTTTACAAAAATTAAAAAATTGCATTTTGATGATCATGGCGGAAATACCTGCATCAGACCGTATTTACGAGGTAAATTTGGAGTTTTTTTTGTTTGAAATTCATTTTATGCCACTGTTCGCCAGGTTTTATAGTTTTGGGTTTTATTTTATTATATAGGTCTTGAAAGTTGAGCATTCGCATGAAGGAAGGGGAAAAGCGACCATAAAGGTGCATTTCTGAACTTCTTGGTCTTTCTAAGAGGTGAAAGGATTAAGCTTTGCCTATCATATGATATTGATTTGTTATTGTTATTGATAAGTTGTTAGTAACACAAACCTCACCGTATATGCAAGAAATGCTGCTTTTCATCCTCCGTTTCCAAGAAATGCTACATATACCCATTATGGTTTACAAATCATGTTAAATATCCCATACGTTTTACTAATCATGTTAAAAATCTCCACAGAAGTTGTGTTAAAATCCTCCCTAAATTCAACACGATTTGTAACATATAGGGAATAATTAAAATATTTCTGAAAGCATAGGGTGGGATGCAAAACTAAAACAGGGGAAATATATTGTCATTCCTTTTAGGAAATAGGAATACCGCATTGCCCATTTAAGTTGTGATTGGTATGACATGTAAACCTTTAATTTTCACAGTTAAGTTATTAGGCAGTTTCGATCTTTGATGTTGGACTGTAAAATGTTTTTGTAAATTGTTTGATCTTTGATATTGGATGGAGACGAATGCAAGGATTTTTGAGAGAGGAATTATAGGTTTTAGATATCTATGGAAATAAAAAATTCTCTGCTTCATTTGTGGTCATCGAAGGATAAAGTCTTTAAAGCATTCCCTTTTAGTTTTATACTCTTTAGCTGGAAGGATGTAATTGGGGACTAAATTGGTTGTATTTAGGGGATGATGTGTTAGTCTCGTGCTTGTGTGTTATGCTCTGCTTTTTTTTTTCTTTTTTTTTTTCGTTTCTTTTCTCTGACTTTCTGCTATGAGGACACCTCATCCTCTGTTCTTGTAAATTCTTCTTTTTTAATCAATTTATTAATAAAAAAAAAAGTTTTTCTTAATTAAAAAAAAAAAAGAAAATTTTTTTCCCAGAGCGTGAATTTTGTGAGCCTTTGTTAAGGGTATGGGAATCATGTCAACCTGTAATTTGGTTTTCTGGGTGCATGTAAAATTCCTGTCTACGTATAGGGGTTGAAACTTGAAGATAGTATCAGGATTTCAGAAGAGAAAATGCTAAGGTAAGTGGTAAGAAAGGAAGCATCAAGAAGGCTAAAATAAATGTAAGCTTGGGTGTGGTGCAATTAAGGGTTGAGCAAATATTTCAATTTCTTAGTTATACAAACTATACTTCATCTAGGAAGCCTTTTTTCCCCCCCTTCCATAATAGTTCAACAATACTTGGAGACATTCAAAAGTGGAGGCTGCTTGTGGAAACAAGTTGGAGATGGAAATAGAAATAGATTTTGAATGATGTCTACGGTGATAGAGAAATAAAAAAAGAACCACTTGGGAAATGATTAACAAGTCTGCCTAGGTCAGGGAAATGAAATTGCAAATGCCGTGACAAAAAAGGGTACTGTTTGGTGTAAGGAGTGCGAAATCTGTTGTTGTTCAGAGTTGTGAGACAAGGAGCTTTCTAACTGTAAGCTCTTGCTGGTGTTGCTGTAAGCTGTCATCAGTTTGTGATGAGAATATTTGCAATTATAGGCGTTACTGGGCCTGCTGATATTGGAATGTTGTTTTGGGTTTAGTCCTTGATATGTGGATAACAATTTTATCCAGTTATTTTTTGTATCTGTTGTTATCCATTACATTCACTCTGATTTGTGCAGATATTACTGCATATGCATTCTGATGAATCTGTGAATATTGCTTCAAAATAAACCGTTAGCTTCTCTAATTATAGGTGGAGCTTCGTGATGTTGACAGTGGAAACAAGGTAACCCAGCGATTTGGTACAGACGAGACAGTTGAACGTATGATTCTTAACTTGTGTAACTTCCTCTTGCAGTTTGCCTAGTCATCTATGTGGCTGGTTGAATATTAGATTGTTAGCTTATAATGTTTAGTTCAGTTGGTAGTTCAGTTAAATGTTGTTTCTTTGTGTCAGTGTCTCAAATGAATTGTTTGCTGCAGGAGTGTTTGTTGAGGCAAAAACTTACATTTACATGTGTACAGATCGTGATGGGAAAATTTTACTGATGGAGTGAGTTCATATGTTTTGATTTTCCTCCCTCTACCTTCTCAACTTCAAAAGCTGCTTTTCTTTGAAAACAGTATTTAAGGGAAGACAAATTTCATAAATGTAATAATTAATATGTAATCCTCTTTGAAATTCTTGCCAGCCCCGAAACCCTTGATCAGCTGGAAGTGGATCAGGACTTGTTTGGGAAGAAAGCAAAGTATCTACAAGGTTGGTGTGCATCATGGTTCCTACTTTCTTTTGATTATTCGGTCGTCAAGTATTTATATGTTTGGAGTTTTATTTCCCACAAATTAACTTGGTGTTGGTTTTTAAATTACCTTAATTGAATTCATCAGTGTCTTGTCATTCGGCTCGAGATATTATCTTAACCCCACCTCAACGATCAACACCACCACTCTCTCTCCCTCTCTCTCTCTCTCTCTGTTTTTCCCCTCATTGATATGATATTTGTGCATGTATTCTCTCTTATTTTGTCCCTGATGCTCCTATGTCAATAGTTGACCACTTTTGTAATCTCGACGCTTCTATTTATTTTGCTCTTTTGCTTCCTCATGTTTAAGCAGTGAAGTAGGGTGCAATTTGGTGTATTGTATATTTATATTATTTTTAGTTTGTGTTTTGTTTGGTCATTAGACTCGTCATTAGTTCTGATTTAGGTGTTTCGAATTGAACTCTGATACTTATTGTGAACAGATGACATGAAGGTTAAAGTAGAGGTTTACGATGGAATCCCTTTATCTGCAACAGTTCCAAAACATGTAATATGCACCGTGAAGGAAACACCGCCTCCTGTGAAGGGGGTTGGAGTCACGCCTAGGTCTGGTTTCTTAGTTTGCGCTTTGCTATATTTTTTGCATGACTTCACTATACATGAGCCCGAAACTCTCTCAATTGTTCATACTTCATACTCGTTGATGTAAAAAATATGTCACGAATAAACTGCTTGCCACGAGTGGAGTACTTTTACCATCATGAGAACGCTCTAAGTACTTTTTCCATCATGAGAACGCTCTAAGGGTGTGAATTTAGTAATTGTATGAAAGATCAAAGATAGGTAAATATCAGTTATTTCTTTTGCTTGATAATAGGTTTTCATTTTTCTTTTGCTTTACTTTGAATGCTTCTTTCCTATGCAGGGAAAAAACTGCAGTGCTGGAAAACGGCGTTTCTATCAAAGTAAGCTAAATACTTATTTCCATAGAAGAAATTGTATTGCTATTTCATAGTTTTCATTTGGGTTTACCGTAAATTTACGCCCTTGGAAGAATGTCGTTAGATGGTGCTTACTTTTATCGCGTTGATTCTGTTGAAAGATCTCAATGCAGTTTGTATTAGTGTCTAATGTGCATGAAACAACGAAATTCCAGATTGCTCTGAAGACCCAGTTACTTGAAATTTAGCCATTAACTGAATATTGTTCAATCCTCAAATGATGACAACTACTTTTAATATGGCATCTTTGTAAGAATGGCTGCAGCGAACAGTGCGCTTACTATGTGATTTTTGTGTCTAATCTATACTTTTTAATATCATACTTCCTAGGTACCTGCTCATGTCATTGCCGGCGACACTGTAGTTATCGATACTGATGATGACTCTTATCTTAAAAGGTATGGTTTTGTGTAGCATCTTACAGCGATTAAACACTCACGTAGATTCAGTGCAGCTACTCTCTTTGATAGTACTTTTTTCTTTTTATTCTGTTGTGTCCAAACATCATTCAGACTTGCAAAACAAAAATGTTTTTGGCTTAAAATTTGATAGTTTTGCTGATAAATTTAATCAAATTCTTTCAGGGGCACGGCTTAAGACGAGGCATTGCTTTAAATCTGACAGAAAGGTTGAACCTCATTTTTCTGGGATCTTTTGGATGACCTGTTTCATTTTTCAATTGCTTATTGTTTTCTCCTGAAAAATTCTGAGGTGGAAACATTTGACAATTTGTAGATATTTTTCTGATAGCAAAGAAATAAAAATAACACAAAAAATGAAATAGGAAGCAGATTTGCAATGTTAGTGTTCATAAGAAGTCTAGCATGTGTTTGGTTCCAAGTTCCAATTCAATCCAAACTCAAAAAATTCAATTCATTTCTGTGTTCTTTGGAAAAGTCAAACTCAGTTTTACTATTTAGAGTTTTTGTAACTCGAACTTCAAAAATCCATAACTTTGCATATACAAGTCCAAATGAGATGAATTTTCTTATTAAATTGCATGGAATTTTAAGACGAGCGAAACTTGTTCTAGTCATATATTTTTTTTCGAGTACATTTCAAGTTTTAACACTTTTTAGTTTTGATAGTTCAAATACCTCACCAAATGAACATTCAATTCAACTTTATTCCAATCTAAAAAATTTAGTTTCAATCCGTATACTAAACGCATGCTCGATAGTTTTAAACTGTTCATTAAAAATGCTTGTTCTGGTTAAAACAAGCGTTTTGTTTTTGGTTTTTTGTTTTTTTGTTTTTTTGTTTTTTTGTTTTGTTTTTTATTTGTTTTTTTTATTTGTTTTTTTTTTGTTTCTTGCAAATGTTATTTTTTGTTAATCCTTTTGCACTTTTATTAAACTTTTTCTTTAAAATCTTATGTACTTGTAACTTTAAATGTGTATCACAAAATTTTTACTTCTATTCTTTTCCTATTATATTATGTAATTATTTTTTTCAAATTATTGTCCTCACTTAAAATTTTTCTAAATGTCCCAAATTTTTTAAAACAATTGTGCCTTTTATTTAAATATAATATTATTTCTCATAAATAGCTTAATTAACTTTCTATAAAATAGTGAATTTATACTAAATAGCATAATCAATAATCAATAAGTAGGAGTGAAATAAATAATAGGTTTTCAAAACATTGAAAATTATAGCAGATTTTTATTATAGTTTTCAAAATCTTTTTTTTTTTTTTAAACCCTTTTTGATTTTATATTAGATTTATCTTCCTTCTCTCTCCTCCTCTCCTCAATTTCTCTCTGTCGACCCGACGTCCTCTAGCCGCCAGAGAAAACTCGACCAAGCTATCCCTAGTTACGGCAACGGATCTCTCGAGAGCCGTCGGAGAAACTGAGATTTCGGACTCCTGCCGGCAACTGGAGAGAGAAAAAAGAGCGAGTG
The DNA here is from genome assembly GCA_008635985.1 of Ficus erecta. Taxonomy (NCBI): domain Eukaryota; kingdom Viridiplantae; phylum Streptophyta; class Magnoliopsida; order Rosales; family Moraceae; genus Ficus; species Ficus erecta. Next base: position 28,118 of record BKCH01000283.1, read on the forward strand.
CCGACCTCCCGACGGCGTCTCGACCACACGATGGCGTCGCGACCACTCTACAGCATGTGTCGCTACCTCTGATGGTGAGAGTCGCAACTGGACGACGGGAGTCGCGATCGGACCCTGAGGCCTCTCCACGCGATTCTCTAATCTCCGCGAATCGCAATCTCCGGGCTTTGCAATGATCAAAAACTCGCCTGTGGCTCGAGTCGCGAGCTCGATCACGATCCCCAGACAATCTCCTCGGCGGCCAGACAAGTCGAGCTTCTAACGCATTTTTCCACCGCCGTCGAATTTTGAGATTAGGCTTCGAAGGATTTAGGGATTTAGGGTTAGGGTTTGAGTGAATTTGGGGCTTTAATTTTGGGGTTTATTTTGTAATTTAAGAAACTTTGACAATAAATAAATTGTTGAATAAAGTACTGGTAATTTTTTGTAAATGGAAATTTATTTATTTAGAAGTGTTTATTAATGGGAGAAACTGTGGTAGAGACCTTTTGAGGGTCTTTATCGGTAGAGTGTTTTTTTAGGTCATTGAAATTTAATCGAATGGTTGAAATGTATTGATGTACCATATTTATCATATATCTTATCTCATATTATCATTCTCACCCAAAGTCTTCTCCGTTGTCGGCGATCTTTCCGTAGCCGGCGACGGACGACGGCAACCCACCCCCGACACTGGCGACCCACCCCCGGCCCCCCCCACCGCCGGCCCCAGCCCCGAACGCCCTTCACCCAACCCCGGCCCCCTCTCTGGCCCCAAGCAACCCCCCCCTAGCCCACCCCTGTCGGCCCCCCGGCCCCAGCCCCCCCCACTCTCCGGCCACCCAGCCCCGGCCCCCCCGCAACCCCACCCAGCCCCACTATGCCCCCCAACCCCAGGTCCCCCGACCCCGACCCCGACCTCCCCCCCCACCCATCGCCCCCCCCCCCCCCCCCCCCCCCCCCCCCCACGGCACCTCTCGGCATCCCCCCCGATGGGGCTAGGGCCGGGGGGCCGGTGGGGGACGACTGGGGGGGTTGCCGAGGGCCAGAGAGTGGGGGGCCGGGGTTGGTTGAGGGGCGGCCGGGGCTGGGGTCGGCGGTTGGGGGGCCGGGGTGGGTCGCCGGCGTCCGTCACCGACGACGGAGAAGACTTTGGGTGGGAAAGGTAATATGAGTTAAGGTGTATGGTAAGGATGTTGCAATAATAACATTTCAACCGTTCGATTAAATCTCAACGGCCTAAATAAAGGCTCTACTGGTATAGACCCTCAAAGGGTCTCTATCACAGTTTCTCCCTTTATTAATATGTACATATAGATATTTGGATTTACATAATATACATATATAAAATTCAACACAAATAAAGGATTTATATGTAATTATCGTATTTACTAGAAAATATGTGGATTTACTAGTAAATACCATAATGTAAATATGTGAATTTGTTAAAAATAAATTTAAATGAAAACTAATATGATAAATGATTTACTTATTTAATGGAAATTCACATATAAGTAAAATAATTTACTTATTTAACAAAAATTAACATATTTACATGTAATTAATAATATTAACCTAACAAATATATAAATTATTCATATTTGCTAAACAAATATTTAGATTTACCATTTATATGAAAACTATAAAATACAATATAAGTAATGGATTTATATGTAAATACCACTATTTCTTAGTAAGTATTTAGATCTATTAGACAGTACATATTAAACTAAAAAAAAAAAAACGCAAATACCATTTTTTTCAGTAAATATTTAGATTTAGAAGATAAACTAATATTTAAACACAATACATATTGAATTGAAAATAACATAAGTATTTTTTTTATTAATAAATATTTAGATCTATCAGACAAATTAAAATTGAAAACGATACATATTAAACTGAAAATAATGTAAATATAATTATTTCTTAGTAAATATTCAGATTTATAAGACAAGCTAAAATATAAAAGCACATATTAAACTGAAAATAATGTAAATGCCATAATTTCCTAGTAAATAATTAGATTTATCAGACAAACTAAAATTGAAAACGATACATATTAAACTGAAAATAATGTAAATACCATTATTTCTTAGTAAATATTTAGAGTTTATAAGACAAACTAAAATTTAAAAATAATACATATTAAACTGAAAATAATATAAAGAACTTGTATTTCTTAGTAAATATTTGTATTTACTAGACTAGATTATAATACATATTGAATTGAAAATAATTTAAATATTAGATTTACATAGCAAATATCATATTTACTAATCTATAAATTCAAAAAATTTTAAAAAATAAATATAATATACATTACTAAAAATTGAATTTACAACTCTTACCTCTAATTTAAAAGAATTAAAAAACCCAATCCCCAAATCAGGAAACCCTAGAAGCTCCTGCTGCTGGAAAAGATGGATCAAAAGGCGAGTGATTATGCCCAAATTGTGTATAGATAAAGATGTCAATTGTAGCACAATGAGGACGGGTGATCCCACGAGAAAGTGACAAAGACACAAACAAAATAGATTATTAGAAATAAACATTTTAAATAAATAAGCAACACACAATAAAAAAGAGTAAATATTTTTGGATTTTTGAAACAACTAAATAAATAAATAATTAAAATAAAGAAGACATTGAGAAACTTTGAAAGACTTTATTCAACACCAAAATTTTAATCTTATAACTCAATCACAAGTTTCATGTCCCAAATCTGTAATCGGAAAATATGATTTTGAAGCACAAATATTGATAAAAAAAAAGTATTTGATTTCATTATTTTCCTCACATTAAAACAAGCATAATTATTCCTACAAGTTATCTAAAAGCAACAAAATACCATCGGCAAAATGCAGTATAGGATATTCTTATAAAAATAATTAAAAAAAAAACCACTTCTCACTAGTGGTTGTGTGCACAAAATATGATAATTAAAACCATTGTCACTATAGAAATAAAAATCAAAAACATTAAATAGAAGAGATGGAAGAAGTAAAAAATAAGCGTTAAGAATAAAAGAGATTAGGAATTAAAGTGAAGAACGGTTGCAGACAAAAATTACTCCAACTTAGCCTTCCACTAGCGGTGTCTCACTCACAAAAAGATGTGTCACTCACCTCACACTAATAAGAAAACTAAAGAAACAAGAATTGAAAATAAACTAAAATTTATGAGAAACAAAGGAAAACATACCCTTTATAGTGTTTTAGAGGCTCAACTCACTGACCTGATAATTCTTAAATGAATATTATAACAAGCAGAGCCCTCTATTTATAGTGTTTTAGAGGCTCAACTAAAATAGGAAACAAAATAATGAAAATGGGAAACTAAAACAAGAAAATAAAAATTAGGAAACTAAAAATAATATTACAATTAATTGGAGAAATCAATATTTGATTGGGGAAGAACTCAAGCTGATTGATTCTCTTGGAGGACTTTCTTCTAAAGCAAAATCCAAAAGGTGAAGGATTGCTGCACACATTCACCACGTGGTGCGAATGGAATTGGTTGTTGCGGATAGTAGGCCAAGTGGCATTATTCAATTTGCTGCTTGGCTGGCTTGGGAGCTGATGTGACGTAAAGGAATAGATTCCATGTTTCAATTGCATGGCTTTTTCTCCATGATTTGTGCACTTCTTATAAACCTACAAATAAATAAGCTAAAATTAGACATTTTCCAAATTAAATTATTTTGAATAAAAATCATGAAAAAATGTATAATTTAAGCTTAAATAATTTAGCAATTAGTCCACAATGGAATCTGATAAGTGAGATTTCGAGTAAGTGTTTACATAATCTTCTTCCGTCCAATGAAATGGTTTATTGAAATAATGAGTCACCATTGATATCGACACATCTGAGATGGATTCAATCATTTTCCTTCTTTTTGTTACTGGATATCTTGTTCGTACACATCTTCTTTTTGTTTCTCGAACCTATAATGAGTTACAGATGGATTTTGAAAGGGTCAAATCTTTGATTCAAACATGGGTTTGATTCACACTCCATGTTCTGAGAAATATTTACCATCCGAAAAGAGGAAAAAAACGGGGTCTTTGTCTAAAGAAATGCCTTGAGAAAAGGTAGATGTATAGAACCTTTCAACTACTATAACAAGCATCAAGAAAAGTGCGCTTTTGAGTACTAATCACAACCCCCAACCAGCTTATTGCTAGTCTCTAGCAATTCAAGAGGAAGAAATATCTTGTCGTGAATAAACCACTCAACTCTCAATCAGCAAAATCACCTAAATGCTTCAAAGAAAATGCTAGACAAATCAACAAATGCTATCAAAATCATTTTCAGTCATAACTCCAGAATTGTGTATGTGTGATAAGGCCTTTCCTTCTTACCATAGACCATGACACATTTAACTTTGAAAATTCACCATGTAAAAAGCCTCAACTCTATCAAACCTCACAAGTATTTTGACAATTTTTAGTGCAAAAGTGGTCACTCATGGAGTTGGAAAACAGTAATCGCTCAAAGTTAGAAAGGTAATTTTAGGACAAACAATCAGATAAACATTGATGAAGAGATAGGAAAATCAACAACTTAGAATTCCACCATTCTTACCACAAACCGGCTTTTATGGATTCAAATGATCAGAAAAGAAATTACAATGATGAACACAGAGCCATAAAACTAACACATTTTTTTTTTTTTTTGACTTTTTAAAGCAAGAGACAACATGTTATGAATTATACAGACGCAGAGTAGTATTATTTTTATTAGTTGCTATGCAGCTCCAAATGTGACTACAACCAATCCACGTACTTTTGATGAAATGTTGCTCATGCTTTTTTTTTTCCCCTTCTTTTTTTATTTTTTTATTTTTTTAATTTTTTTTTTAACAAAAATACTAAAAAGGCTCTATTACAAGATATTATTTCTTTCTAATCCCAATAATCCCTTAAACACATGCAACCAACATACCACAAACCATGTAATGATGTTCTAAGAAGTGACTTAATCAATTCTCATGATCAATGAAGGTTCAAAAGCTAATTCTTTCAACTCTCTCAACTCACGAAAAATAAAACGCTAAAAACATGGGAATTTTTTCAGTAAAAATGCATCAACATCTATCTTACCCTAAGGCTCAAAATGTGCTCAAGAAAATTCTAGAAGTTATTTCTTAGATAATATATATAGCAAAAATAGACTTAATCTAAACATTTTTCAACCACACCTAGACAATTTCAAAAAATTTCGACTCAAAATGATTCACAAATGAGGAAAAAAAATGTTATAGTATGAATATACTTACTACCCCCAACCGAAATCAGACAGTATCCTCAATGTTTAAAAATATGAAAAATGCAAAGAGTTCAAGGAAAGAGAACACTTGGATGATGAGCATGCCACATTTGAATACGGCCAGATCAACTGTGAAAAAGAAAAAAAAAAACCACAAAGCAAACCAAAAAAAAAAAGAAGAGCAAAATACACACCAAATGAAACAAAATATAATACAGAGGGGTAGTTGAGTTGACTACTCAAGGCTGGTAGATAGGAGCCTCAAAAACGTCTCCTCGAGCTAGTCTACACGCTCCATGTAGTTCTTCATTTGCTGGCCATTAACCTTGAATATCCTCCCATCGATCAGGTCCTCGACCTCGACAGCATCGTTTGGAAAGACTCTTCACCACATAGGGCCAATCCACCTCGATCTCAACTTATCGGGATGGAGATGCATCATTGGGGCCCAAAAGTATGTGTTTCATGCCTTCAGTAGCATGATTAACTTTGTTTGTGCCTTTAGTAGCATGATCAACTACCTTTTGGGGTAATCTCAATGAATGGTTTTGGCATTCTCCTTTTTTTTTTTCGTGGAAGATCTTCAGAGCGTAGTTACCAAAAATTGGTTCCTCTATCCTGTGAGTCTTTGAAGATAATAGAAATGTTGGCTAACTTTGCAGGATTGAAACTCTTCAGATTCAAAATTTTAGAGGAGGCCTTCAAGATTATCAGAATTGCAATTGAACCTCCTTTTTTATTTTATTTTATTCATTTATTTTTAATTTAAAAAATTAGCTTGGAAAACAAACATGTATTTGTTGCAAATGGTATCCTCTAAGAATGCTCTCAGAAAAGATTGGTGGGGTGAGGCCTACTTAAAAACCAACCTCCTAAACTTAGCGGCGTTTCCAGGAAAGACTGACCAGCCTCCTAGACAGAACTTCCTTAGAGTTTATGTCTCCACTAAATCACACAATGTTTCCAAAACAAATTGAAAGAAACATCTAAATTTTATTCTAATTTTATTAAATTTCACTAAGTTAGTGGTCTAACGGTCAAAACCTAAGTAAAAAATAATAATAATAAAATAAAATGACAACTAACCAGAATTAGTAAATCTAAATTATTAATTAAAATACTGAAAAAGGAAAAAAAAAAAAAAAAAAGACAGCTAAGAAAATCAACTATAAAAATAATTCTATAAAACTAAAAAGGAAACAAAATGAAAAAAAATAAAGAAAACAAAAAGAAACAAAATAAAATCCTAATCTCTAAAAAGGTAAAGAACAAAATTGACAAAAATAAAATCAAATCAATTGACTGTAAAAACTAGAAAGGAAATAAGAAAATTAGCTAAATTAACAAAAATTCTAATATTACACTCTAAACTAAAAAAAATTAGGCCTTGTTGGCAACAGGTTCGGTTTAAACTAAATTGTACTTTTTTCATAATGTTTTTTTGTCTTTTTCCCCAAAAAGTTGTTTGTCTTTTCTGAAAATTCAAAAAAATTCAAAAAAATTTACTATTTAAACTTACAAATCTTAACTCAAACTTACACACCAACACCCCCTAAAAGGGAAGATTTTATACGTTTGCGCGAGGGGGGGAGGGGGGTGGGGTGGGGGGGGGGGGGGGGGGGGGGTGAGAATACTTAACACGTTCCTTTAAAAAAAAAAAAAAAGAAAAAAACTGAATAAAAAGAAAGAAAAACACAACTATATATATGTATGTATGTACATATGAGAGTCTACATGGGAACGTATGTAAACAAATGAAAAAAAATTAAAGAAAGAAAAAAAAACTAAACTGTCTAAGCTAAAATAATAATAATAATAATAATAGTAATAAACAAACTGAAAACGTAAACAAACAGATAAAGAAAAAAAAAAGTAATTACAAAACGTCAAAAAAAAAAATTTTTTTTGAAGAAGCAAACAAACTGAACTAAAAACATTTTATAAAAGAAAAAAAAAATCAAAAGAAATCACTCACCTCTCTTCCCCTTCAAATTTCCAAAAACCAATCTTGTTCGTAGCACTTTCCCGGCAACGGCGCCAAATTTGATTACGCCCAAATTGTGTATAGATAAAGCGGTCAATTATAGTATAATGAGAACAGTTGATCCCACGAGAAGGTGACAAAGACACAAATTAAACAAGACAGATTATTAGAAATAAATATTTTAAAGAAAAAAACAATATAAAATGAAAAGAGTAAATATTTTTAGATTTTTGAAACAACTAAATAAACAAATAATTAAAATAAAGAAAGAGACTAAGAAACTTTGAAAGCATTTATTCAACACCAAAATTCTAATCTTATAACTTAATCACAAGTTTCATGTTCCAAACTTGTAATCGGAAAATATGATTTTGAAGCACAAATACTAATAAAAAAAGTATTTGATTAAATTAATCTCCTTACATTAAAACTAGCATAATTATTCCTACAAGTTATCCTAAAGCGACAAAATACTACCGGCTAAATGTAGTAAAGGATATTCTTATAAAAATAATTAAAAGAAACCACTTCTCACTAGTGATTGCGTGCATAGAATATGATAATTAAAACCAATGTCACTATGGAAATAAAAATCATAAACATAAAATAGAAGAGATGGAAGAAATTAAAAAGAAGCGTTAAGAATAAAAGAGATTAGGAATTAAAGTGAAGAACGGTTGTAGACAAAAATTCCTCCAATATAGCCTTCCACTAGCGGTGTCTCACTCATAAAAAGGTGTGTCACTCACCTCACACAAACAAGAAAACTAAAGAAATAAGAATTGAAAATAAACTAAAATTTAATTACTATTGAAATCTCACAATTCTTAAATGAATATTACAATAGCAGAGCCTTCTATTTATAGTGTTTTAGAGGCTCAACTAAAAATGAAAACAAAATAATAAAAATGAGAGACTAAAACTAAAAAATAAAAATTAGGAAACTAAAAATAATATTACAATTAATTGGAGAAATCAAATATTTGATCAGGGAAGAAATTTGGCTGATTTGATTCTCTTGGTGGACTTTCTTCTAAAGCAAAAATCCAAAAGGTGAAGGATTGCTGCACAAATCCATCACGTAGAGCGAATGGAATTGGTTGTTAGTGGGCTATGTGGTGTTATTCAATTTGCTGCTTAGCTGGCTTGGGAGTTGATATGAGTTAAAGGAATGGATTCTATGTCTCAATTCCATGACTTTTTCTCCATGATTTGTGCATTTCTTATAAACCTACAAATAAATAAGATAAAACTAGACATTTTCCAATTAAATTATTTTGAATAAAAATCATTAAAATGTATAATTAAGGCTTAAATAATTTAGCAATTATACTATAATAAGCATCAAGAAAAGTGCACTTTTGTGTACTAATCAGCGAGCCTTCGTCGAAGATTCTCTCGATCTAGGACATTGCCGGAGGAATCGCGCGATTCTCCTCGTGACTCTCTTCACGATTCTCATCGCGATTCTCGCGATCTTGTGGCCATTGCGCGATGTCTCTGGTGAGAGCTTCATCTACCTTCGGTGACCCGATTTTGATCTTGAAACAACCAAAGAAAATCGCCAACGCCTTGCGAAATCCTGATCCGATCTCCGTCGGCGAAGATAAGGATGAGTCTTTGACGGAGATCTGACGCAACCATGACAGCAACGTCGGCGTTGGCGAGCCCTGGGTACTGATCATTCGATTTCCTGGAGCTCCACTCGATTGGCTGGTGACGATGGTGATCGAGCTTTGACGGACGATTGACTGATTTTACAATTGATTTCAATCAAGGGTAGTTTAGGTTTTTTACATTACTATTTTAATTGAATTATGTTATTTTCTTATATTAATTTTAATCCTGCTATTAGTTTAAAACTTCATAACTAAATATGCTATATCATTCTTTTTCTCTAAAATAGTTTCATTTGGTTGTCGTTCAAATATTTCATCCATTTATTTTGATAATTATATGAATTTTTTTTTGTTCTTTCTCCTAAAATCTTACCCTTCTTCCTTTTAATTTATCCCTATTAAAATGATTATATTCCAAGTATATTTTCACTCTTTTTCCTCTAATTTTTCATTATGGTTTCTTTATTTCGTTCAAATCATATATCTCTAAATGTCTTACTGAAATACTTTTTATTTCGAATTTAATTGCATCAATATGATTCTTTTCCCCTCAATTACATTCTTAGTTAAAGATCATTTTTCACTATATCAAAAAATTTAACAACCATAGACGTTAGTGGGGGTAAGAGAAGGCTTAACAGTTCCTATTTATTTATGATCTGCCTCTTAAGTTTGCATATGTTTGGTCCTTTTATTGCCACCCCACCCCCACACCACCCCCGGCGCAATTATGCCAACTACACTCGTTTTTGTAACCATTCCTCTTCTTACCTACCCGGCGTCCATTTTGCTTCCTAATCATGACTCTTGGCAACCGTTTAGTATTTCGTTTTAAACCAATTTTTAAATTTTTTTTTGAAAGTGTATTATTCCATAAAAATTTAAATTTACTGTTTGAAACAACGATCTAAATAGATCCCAAGGTTTCACGCTGGGCCGGACCAATCCTTGTCAAACACCAAACAACCAGAAAACAAGCACAGTGAACTAAGAGAAAAGACTGGTTATTTAATGATGTGAAGTTGGTCAGCGCAGGAGTGACAGACTCACGTACGGTGAGTTAATGAGATAAAGTTAGGTTGCAAGTCACTCTCTGTTAAAAAGCATAGTACGCACGACCAAATAAATATTCTACCCACTGTTATTTCAAAAAAGAAAAAATAAAACAAAAACAAAAATTTACCCATAAAAAAATTCTCCCATATCATAATCAAATTATTATACTTTTTTTAATCCGATATAATTTTATTATAATATGATGATTTAAAACTATATCTTATTGTTAGAGTATTTTTTTCATATTATAAACCATAAATTTAGAATTCTTCTAGTTTATTGAAAGGGAGATTTTGTTTCAGGTAAAACTCATTGTAGGAATTATATTTTCACCATATTAATAAATACTGTCATTTTAGTTATTAATATAATTTTTAATAGTATCATTTCTAAATATCTGCTTTAAAAAGTTAAAAGCACAACATGCAAAACTGCTTGAAGTCGTTGATTAGGTTGATAAAATGTTAATCCAATACTCCAAACAACAATATTTTACCTATTCAACAAAAGTTCATACCATAAGTTTTTTATTTGTTTTAACTCTTTTCTCGTAGAGAAGAGGTGCATCACATGAATACAATTGTCATGCACGTTGAAACATGTCATATCAATGTCATGGTGCCATTTATGAGGATGTGATTACCCCACTACCATTTTATTTTTATTTTTTGGTAAATACCCCACTACCATTTACTAAAGGGAGTAGTTTGGGATTACCCCACTACCATTTACTAAAGGGAGTAGTTTGGGATTACCCCACTACCATTTATTATTATTATTATTTTTTGTTTAAATACCACCACTGCCATTGACTAACGGGAGTAGTTTGCTCACACGATCATAGGCTCAATGAAGCATGCCCATCCATGGACCACAACCAAAATGGAAGTCTCAAGTTTGTTAACCATGTAAGTTTTACTCTAGTACATTCCATCACTTAATTAAAGTTAGAATATTGTCAATACTTCATGAAAATTGGACCAGCTTCTTATTTGTCACAGCACGTTTGGCAGTAAAGATATTAAAGTCAATGTTGACTCATCTATGACTGTTAAAAACTGACGTAAGAAGTAGATAGAATTCTAAGCTTAAGCCTACATTATTTGGCGCACAACTTTTAAATGTTCTTTCTAAAAGAATTTCAATTCAATTAATTATTTTTTTGTTGTTTCGAATTCCCCTTGGCGCTCGCTTTTTCTCTCTTCCAAACACCAGTCAGATTCTTAGTTTGATTTTTTTTTAAAAAAAATTCAAACTTACGTGTCAAATATAATTTTTTTTTGAACGTTGAGGCGGAGGATTTGAACTCTGCATATTTTAAATGAAATCAGGTGTGTTATTACTGTTAAGCTATATTTGCAAGCATAAACACACAAATTTTTTTTTTTTTTTGAGAGATACATAAACTACAAACATGATAAATAACACCGTATTACATGAGACAAAGTCATTCAATAAGAACATATCTATTAGAAAAGTCTGAAGATGCTCATAGAAAAAGACATATGCTTGAGTCTCGATTATGGATATATACCTCGGGACATTAAAATTGAGTACATGTAGGACTCTTATTCACAAAATCCTGACAATTGATGGAATTTCTCAATTGATTGAGGGTTAAGACTCAGTAACATTAAGACCACTACTAACTTCATATAGAAGCAATTCTAGTAGGACCAAAACACAACCAATACTCAGATATGTCAAACAAATAACCACTGCACAAAGGTGGAGAAACCACCTCCGTTATTAGAAATAACAAATAAAAGTAAAACACCCAGATAAAAGACGACAAGGATATTTGTTATTATTATACACAAAACTACATTACGAAAAAAAAAAAAAGGTCACACACAAAGAGTTCTTGCAATAAAATGATCCACATCTTTGGGAGAACCTGGAATTGAAAGTTGTTGCAAGACCTCCTTAGCATGTGGCGACCACGCATCACTGCCAACTATCACTTTCATGCCTTATTCCTTCTCACAACACCTCATCCTCTTTCCATAGGTTCGCATCTGCCAATACCCTCACCATATGATTCCCACCTTCATCCCTAGAAGCGAGAAATCGGAGATTGGCCAAAAGCTACCACGGAAGTCCAACCGCAAAAGAGAAAAACGATTGAGAAATCCTAACCCTCACTCATTAGAGGGAAAAAGAAAAGAGAGATAACCACAATACAAGTTAAATTTCTATAATTGCACTTCTTATTTAATTTTTTTTTTAATTTCACCATTTCAATATTTTGGACCTTCTCAACCCATCAGTGTTTTTAAAAACAAATGGGAAGACCACCAGTTCTTGATATTTCTTTTATGGCAAATTGGTATGGTCACTATCTTAAGTCCCAAAACTGACTGAATTTCAAGTCCTTATTTAAAAATAAATAAATAAATTCTTTGTTTGTAATAATAGGTAAAACACCTAAATAACACAAAATTGAATACCACTTTACCGACATAACATAAAATTTGGTCACTTCACTAATATAACACAAAATAGTTCTAGTCAAAGATCAACCTACAAAGTCAAATGTCAACTTAACATGTTTTACCCAAATTACCCCTATTACGTAGAGAATCTACTATAGTAACATATATATTATTTTGGATATTCTACTAGAATATTTTCAGTTTTCAGCATGGATGTCCAGATGTTTTCTGGCTCCGGCCGCCGGTGCCGGTCGTCGAAATACTCTACTAGAGTATAATGCATACTCTACTAGAATATTTTGAATATTTTATTAAAATATTTTCAGTTTTCAACATGGATGACGAGATGTCTCCGGCTTTGGCCACCGGTTCCAATAGCCAGTGCCGGTCACCAGCATACTCTAGTAGAGTATAATGTTCTACTAGAATATTTTTGGATATTCTACTACAATATTTTTAAGTTCTCAACATAGAGAATATCTCCAGCTCCGACCGTCGGTGTCGGTCGCCTACATATTCTACTAGAATATGTATATACTCTATTAGAATATTTTGGATATTCTACCAGGATATTTTTGGTTTTCAACATGGACGGCCAGATGTCTTCGGCCTTCGTCCTTCGAAGCCGGTTGCCTCCATACTCTAGTAGAGTATGATCCATACTTTAGTAGAGTATAGAGCAGACTCTACAATAATATTTTAAGTTTTCAACATGGATGATGTCTTCGGCTCCAATTGTCGGTGCCGGGTGCCAGTCACCAGAATACTCTAGCAGAGTATAGTTCATGGATGTCCGAATGTCTCTAACTCCAATCGATGGCGCTGATTGCTGAAATACACTAGTAGAGTATGATCCGTACTCTAGTAGAGAATAGTGCACATCCACTAGAATATTTTAAGTTTTCAACATGGATGGTCGGATGTCTTCGACTCCGTCCGTCGGAATATTCTAGTAGAGTATAGCCCATACTCTAGTAGAGTATAGTCTATACTCTAGTAGAGTATAATACATAATCTGTTAGAGTATTTGATTTCAAAATGGATGACCAGATGTCTTTGGCTTCCGCTGTCGGAATACTCTAGTAGAATATAGTCCATATTATAACAGAGTATAATCTATATTCTAATAGAATATAGTGCATACTCTACTAAAATATTTTAAGTTTTCAACATGGATGGCCGGATGTCTTTAACTCGAATCACCGACGCCGATCGTCGGAATACTCTAATATTTTAAGTTTTCAAATTTGATGGAAACCGCGACTCATTGCTTAGCAAAGCAAGAACCTTGGTATGGTGTAGATGCCACAAATGGGTATGGAAAGTTCGTTTGATTAGTCAATTTGAACGCTACAAGGAATCCTTGATAAATTCGAATAAGTTTCTTTAACAACTCAAGAAGAATAGCTCATAATATGAATAAACATCAAAAACTGCTTTCCATTATCTGAAAATCAGCCTTATACAACCGAAATCATAATTTGTAAAATTCCTAATCTACCCCTTAAGATAAAATGCCTATAATAATCTAAATAAAGATACTAAAATTCAAATTTTGAATTGAAATTTAAAACTTAAATAAGATTACAAAGAAATCAAATCTTGATCAGATCTTCTAAACTTCTAAAATCTTGTTTTGAATCTTGAACTTCTTGAAACTTGAAAAAAAAATGTAAGCTTGATTTGATTTTTTGTTGGAAAACAAAGGTCCACATAAACTTTGGCTCTCTTTCGGATCAATTTTGATGAGTAAAATCAGTCTTTGCTCACCATCGGTAGTAAACACACTCTTTTCTTGTTATAGAACTCTCCGGACTAAGTTATTCAACTATTTTTTTAATCTTTTAGCTCGAGCCTTCGTCACCAGACCAACTGGAACTTCAATTGGTTCGTGAGCATTTCTTGCGGCCTTGATGTCCTCATCAAAATGCCAATGAAGACTTCGGAAGCTTCTTCTCCGCTGCCGCCGTAGGCCCCAAAATCTGAGATTCGTCGGCTCGAAGCTGGTGGAGGAAGACAAGAGGAGGAGAGAGGAGGAGTGGCTTGATCTGGCAATGGCGGCCCAGTTGGGATTCTGGGAAGGCGACGGAGAGAGAGAGCGATGCCTGCATTTTAGAGAGAGAGCGAGATCTTTGGTTTTAAAGTTAGAGAGAGAGCCAGTGAGAAAGAGGGAGAAGAGAGAGGGAAAAAAAACTCTTAAGGATAAAAAAGACAAAACACATATATAAAATATATTAATAAAATTTGAAAAAAAAAAAAAACAAAAGCAGCCAAGATTGTGTAATGTTTACAAGGAGAAGGGATTTTGTGTGATATTAATCAATAAATTAAAAAAAAAAAAAAAATCTCAGCTCTAATGGCGCAGCGCATTCTCGGCTCTTTTGGGCCCCATGACAAATGACCCAACAAAGAACATGTGAGCCCACATTTAAAGGGACTGGCTGCTCGTTTCATGCAATCAATATGGTGCAAGAAACATGGTGAAGCGACCCAAAATCAAGGTGGGCTCATATTCTGTGCCGAAAAAAGATGCAAGGGTCTTGGTGACATAATTGCATCAAACCTACTTCAGGAAACACTTAGTTCCAGAAGGCCCATTAATTTGTTTCAAGATATGGTCCCCACCGGGCGGAGCTGTTTCAGTGAGAGCGTACACTAAAGGATAAAATTTAGGGAAGACTGATATATTGACAATCAATTTTTGGTGGAGATAAAATCAGAAAAATATAAGATTTCTAAAGGTAAAATTAAGAAAAACAAAAGTTCACTAAGGCGAAAGCCCCACTAGTTCATGAGTGGCTTGACCCTAGGTCCCCCCTTGCTTGAACTTGTAATGTGCATGTTCCTCTTTAAACTGAAACCCTAGACTGAAAAGATAAGAAAAGCATCAAACACACGCCCCACACTTTTTTGATCTTCTAACTTGTAAGAGTAGTCTTCTTGTAATTTATTTTTTCTTTCATTTCATGGTCCACCCTACTTCATTTATTTATTTTTACCTAAATGCATAAGGAGAATTTTGTAGTAGGGCCTGGGAAAAAAAAAGTTATCAATAGAGATTGAACATATAGAAACTTAGAAAAATTGTCCAACTTTTTTAATTGAATATGATTAAGATATAACATAAACATTTACCCTTGAATTCATGACACTAAGACCACCATTCGCTTTGGGGGAGCACATAACATCCTGGGACTTCAATGTGAGAAATCTATCATTATCAAAGAAAAATATTATGGACATCAACTCTAATTCAAACTTTTTAGTACTATCTTGTATAATTTGTAAGTTATCATTATTTCATTGATATAACTGTACATAAAAAAAATGATCTATCATTAAAAAGATAACAACTCACCGCCACGTGAGTTGGTATCCAGAAGTTGTAATCAGAGTTAGTGTACCTAGTATTATTCAATTGCTTAACATCCAGACCTTGTGCACCATCACATCCATTTCCTAACAAAGCAAAATGGAAAGTCTTAACACGAACATTGAGTAAGATAGAATATTCAAGACGACATCTTAGCTAAGACATTGAGTGCCCCGCCTAGAAAGTAGCTTGGATTTCCAACTCTCGAGTTTTTTTAAGCAATTTATCCTTGGGGAAACCAAAGTCTCTGATCTCGCTGCGACTAACATATGCTGACTTGACCAAGCCTCTTATAATTTGTGTGCACGCACAATCGTATAAGGCTTGGACCTCATGCGCTTTAGCTTGACAAAATAATATTGTATCATCAACAAACATGGAATTAGAGACCGCTGGGAAGTTTCTGCCTGATAAACCGTGGAAATATCCATTATTCTCCGATAAAATCAACTCGGACAAAACTTCACTGTGCATAATAAAAAGCAAAGGTAAGAAATTAGGGATAACCTTCCAGTACCCGTATGTGGCAGGAAGGATTTTCAGTGGGTTGCCATTGAGTGACACCCTGAAAGAAACCCATCACACACAAAACAAAATAAGATCATAAAATTTATCAAATAAACCAAAAGCCTTTAGAACCGCTCTAGAAAATTCCATTCGAGTTTGTCATAGGCCTTATTTATGTCCATCT
This sequence comes from Ficus erecta, assembly GCA_008635985.1. Taxonomy (NCBI): domain Eukaryota; kingdom Viridiplantae; phylum Streptophyta; class Magnoliopsida; order Rosales; family Moraceae; genus Ficus; species Ficus erecta. The sequence goes on from BKCH01000283.1 coordinate 44,526, forward strand.
TGAAGCCGATAAATTCAGCAGCTGGAGCCTCGCTTCTTCTTCATGATATGAATGTCCTCTTGGACTAGAATAGAACTCTCTGCAATCCACCTATGCCAAGTAAGAAAGCTGATTTGGAATGGCTAATAACGTCATTTAAGACACTTCTCAACCAAGTAGCTTGTAACAATCTTATAACGCAAGTTGCACAAGCTAATTGATTGAAAGGAACAAATGTGGAGGCATCCTTTGTTTCAGGAATCAAACGGATGAATGAGTGATGATTGATGAATTTGACAAACTTGCCCGAAGCGAGTAATTCCTTAAAAAAATCAACCACTTTCGATTAAAATAGTGGCCATTAATTTTTCTCCTATTTTTATGCAAAGGGTAATCTCCGACATTGATTGCTCGACAAAGTTATATATTATGCTAATCTAGTTGGAATGTACTAATTAAGCTTCTCTAATATCAGTTCCTCTTTTTTTTTTTTTTTTTTTTAATATGTAAAATTATATGATTGTTACACTAGTTTGGATCATAGATTTGGATTCCACATTCCAATATGTCACTTTGGTTATTTATTTATTTTTTTTTGAATAAATAATGGAAACCGGAAACAACAGATGCACCAAGATATCTTGACTCGGTCAGCACCTCTTTAACAACCTCTTAATTTCTTATTCAATTGGTTTATTAAAAATAAAAAATAAGAATAACAATAGCGTTTGAAACATGATCCAGAGGAACAAGAAGACAACCCAAAGAGAAGCAGAATGGACAAAAGAAGTCTAAAAGGAAAAAACAAAAAAAAGTCAGAAGTCAGTTTTCAAGGATTAAGTCATGACTTGCACCTTGAAAAAAGACTCCAAATATGTCTCTTAAAAAACTATCAAATCAAAATCCAGTGGGAAAAAAATATTAGAGAGGAGAAAGAATGCATATTTATTCTTTTTGTTATTTTAATGGCTCTCTGTTGATGTATATTATATAATTCATACACTAATTTCGGACACATTATATTTCGATTCCATATTCCAATATTTCATTTTGTTGTTTTAATACTTTCCTTTTTTTTTTTCTTCCTTCTTTCTAATATTGGTGTGATTTGAAGAAAATATAAAAAATGTAGGTATTGTATGCAGAAAAACAACCGGTACTACGTATTTTTATAACTATATATTATTATATTCATGAAAGACAGCAAACAAAGCCTAGTGAGCTTCAAAAGTGTCACTAGAAAGGACAAGAGAAACGTACGAAAAGGAAAAAAACTTCTCAACGAACCCCTAATTAGTGCTCTGGACTCAATCATCTCAAAATGATATATAGTTTACGAATATTTTATATGCTACTACACAATATAATAAATAAATGGATATACTAAATTTACAAAAAACCATTCCTAGCCCTGAAAACTGCAGCATTCTCGTAATGCTGTCTCCCTTAATTCTAGCTATATTTTTTTTCCCTCTGTTTTTTTTTTTTTTTTTTTTTTTTTTTTTTTTTTTTTTTGGTGCTTAGAACCCTTTCTGTTTTTCTTGTTCCCTACATTCAAATCAGTTGTGTATCGGAGATTTTCTCCTCGCCGGAGAATAGTCCATCTCGGCTAGGTCTACTACGTCCGGATAGTGCTCGAACTGATCCGGTTGTTCTTCAGAAGTCCTCAACGAATTAACAGTTCTACCCTTTTCGCCATTTGAAATGGGGTCAGCTTTATTCTTTCCATTCTTCTCATTCTGTACATGCAGATATCAGCATGAGAGTTCTATATGGTGGAAGGGCAAAAATGGAAGATTTTATTTATTTATTTTTGAATTAATTCTGAAGCCCTAGCCAACTTATTATTTTCTCGGTAACTAAATATTAATATAATTAACCAACCTTGGAATTGGTGGTAGTGGTAGTAGATGGTGTGACACTCATAAGTTTTCTATTATTTCCTGCAACAGTAGAAATGGAAACCACTTAGGATATTTATATATACACATATATATAAATATATATATATATATATATAGAAGTAGATGTATATGTGACTTGAATACTTATTGTGTTTTTTCTTTTTTCTTTTTTTTTTGGGTATGATCGCAAAGAAAAAACAAAATTGCCGATGTAAGATTTGAATTAAAAAAAATCAAGGTTAATTGTTAGATTCAGTTCCGGGACAAACTTTTTTTTTTTCTCTCTCTCTCTCTCTCTCAAGGTACATGGCAATGGGTCCGAGTTTTTTTTTTTTGAAACCCATGAGCTGTTTTGGATTTGAAGAATAAATACTACTAGTTTGAACTATAGCTAGGAGCTACTAGTCAAAAGAAAAAAAAAAAAAAAAAAAAAAAAAAGAAAACCTATAAGAGAAGAAAAGAGAAGAGAAGGGAAAAACTAATATTAATAATTTAGTGGTGTCGGGATCTGTGCCTCCTAGGTCCATAGTAATCTTCATGAATGCTTGGTAACCAGTGGTGTGATTTCTTGGAGACTCTAGAAGACACTCTTTTCTTCTCTGTACCTGAACAGTGCTCTCCATCTCTGCAGACAACAGCCTCCTCGGTGACGCCATTAATATTGTTTGTTTTGCTCAAAGTAACTTCCTCCTGCGCGCATATTATAGGCAGAGAAGAAAACCCATGTGAGGAATACATACATTCATATATATATATATATATATACACACATAGAGACGGAGTCAGAAATTCTTGCTATGGGGCTAATAGCTAAAACGAAAATTTTATAAGTTCAATGGAGGCCAAAAGATTAAGTTTTTCATGTTCAAAAAAAAAAAAAAAAGATTAAGTTTTTAACTTTTATTGGGGATTCGAGTAAACTAAAAAATATTTTTACAAACACAAAAAAGCCTGTATATACATGTATATATGTATCTATACAAACACACACGCATATATGCTTTCAATTTGAATACAAATTAAGAACTTGCAGAGAAAAGAATTATACCACATGGGTTGACTTGTGTTGTCCAACTGACTTGTAAGACCCTTTCTCCAAACGGATACCTATCACAGAAATAGCAACTATTTTCAGTACTCTATTCATATATATATATATATATATATATATGTATGTATGTATACATATAGAGTTAGATTTAACACAAGTATTTTCACAGAAAAACGCTTTTATGAGGATTTTTTTTTTGAAAAAAAAAGAAAAAAGAAAAAAGAAGCATGTATATATATATATATATATATACACCTTGAACTTGCTCAGACAGTATTAGAAGAGACAAAAGAAGAAGAAGAGAGACTGTGAAAGATGGCCTCATTTGATGTGAAGAACTTGTGAAAGTAATATTAACTGGAATTAAGGAAACGAATTTATGTGGGTTTTTGGTTTTGGTTTGGTTTCTGTGTTCAGAAACTTGAATAGGAGTGGTACAGAAGCTTTAAATGGCCGATGAGCTATATAACTTGGGAAAGCTTTGCTAATATATATATACACACACACGCACATACATATATATCTATATATATGTGGCTGTTGGGGTCCACGTATTAGGTTCCCCAACAGGAACTAGAAAAATGGGATTTTTCTTCCACTTTCTTTTGTTTTTCGTTTGGAAAAGACATCACCCATAATTCAATCATCGGCTGCTAATTGCGTTTGAGTTTATCAAAAGTCATAGTAATTTTGAGGGGACCAGATTTACAAAACCCAAAAAATAGCTTAATCTCAGAATTTACATCACAAAACGTTGAAGCATATTTAAAAAAAAAAAAAATTGGGAAGAAAGAATATTTTAAGGTTTTCTCTTGTTGTAGGGACCATCTGCCTTTTCTTTTGCATTTTTTTTTATTCAAGTGAAAATTAATTAAAATTAAGAAAATAAAAAATATCCAACAATTATAAAGAATAAAAGGACTTAAAGGGAATAGACAACCAATTATGTAACTAAGCAAAAAATAACAAGAGGACTTAAGATAAGCAATCCAAGAGCAAACATTATGATATTTTGTCATTTGAAGTACGCAAAATTTGTTTTAGGATTTTGATCTTAGTAAGGTCTTCATCTGCTATATCAGTTCAAGATATATTAGGAGTTGCTTCCAAATTGCTCTCTGTTTGATGGCCAAAGTTTTTTTTTTTTTTTAAACTTATGTCAAATTTCCATTACCCATCATGTTCTTTTACCATTCAAATTCTATCAAAATTGAAACAAGCTAAACACTATGTAAACTACTTTTTGATGATTTAGAAGCATTCACTAAACTGGTATTTTGTTTATATACCATATGTTGCTTTTTTAAAGTAATGCACTAACATGTTTGTGGCAAAATAAAATTTTCGGAATTCTCTTTTAAATTAAGATCGTGTTTTCAAGAATAGGGTATATACTAAAATTCTATCAGTAATATATCTTTTCAAACTGATCAAAATCATGTATGAAAAATAAAAATGTGTAAAACTGATAAAATGTGATAAAGAGATGATGATCTATGATTAATGTCCTATCAATACAACATTTTTCCGTACCTTCATAAAGAATTATCATACAAATTTTGTCTTATTGTTGACCCCAGCCCTTGCCTTTCAATGTGTCCTATGCATCTAAATTTGTTTGCCCAAATTCCGTAGACCAAACTTTTTTCTATGTTTTGTCTCATTTTCCATCTCGCAATCATGCTCTCTTCCAAGCTACGACAAGACAACTGATTTGCCAAGTTCCAAACATGCCATTGTTCGTCAACTGATTTTGCATTTTTATAATCAGTTCATGTGGCTATGGACATAAGAAGTGGCTTTGCATGAGTTGTTTGTCAAGTGGAGAAACTTAAAACTTTCATGACAATATTACAAGTAAAATACAAGGACTCTTATCAGTTTCTCCTGACGATGTGGATTGTTTTTTCGGCAAGAACATTTTTTGTGTAATTATTATTATTATTATTATTTTGTGGTATGTAAGTTTTTGTGTAACAATGACGATGTCTTCGTCTTCTTTTATTTGGGTATTATACTTTTGTTTATAATTCTAATAACGGAGGTGGTTTCCACACCTTCCATGTTGGTTGTTTGTTCTCTAAATCCGAGTTTTAACGACGGTATTTTGGTCCCGCTAAAGTTCCTTCTATCCGAAGTTAGTGATGTCCTAGTGCTACTATCAATCGATCGAGAAATTCTACCGATTATCGGGGTTTAGTTAAAAGGAACTTTACATATACTTGATTTTAGTGTGTCGAGGCATGGTAATCTTTTACGGGTTTCAAGCATATGTTTTTTTCTTTACGCTTCTTATAGACTTTACTGATCCATTTTTATTAAAGGGTTTTATCTCATGTATTAGGGGGTCATTTGTTATAGTTAGTGTTTTTGTATATTTTTAATGAGTTTAACGAAATTTTCTTGTTCAAAAATAAATTCAAGGACTCTTACTTACCAAAAAAAAAAAAAAAAAAAGGACTCTTCTGTAGATTTGGAAGTGGCTTTCTAGTCAGATAGAGGAATATTCTTAATCTACCTCCCCTCAAGGGAATAAAAAATGGTAAAAATTTGGAGGTGATCATTATTACGTAAATATAACTGTTTCACATGATGTATAAGCTAGACCTACGTTATTATTGAAGAGAGAAAATACCCGGTACGTGTTCATAAGCGTCTTTTAACGGTTCTAATTAATCCAGTTCATGATCTAATACCGTTTATGGATTCGCCAATGATAAATTCACGATATTCCATTAAGACGAACGTGATATTTATGCTCCAAGCCATGATCCTCCATCAATACGTTCATCTTTATGTCCATAATTGCTCAAGGTGTATGATTATTATCAAAGCCAAAGACCCGACAACCACAAAATTCATGATTTAAGAACTCTACAAAAGAAGACTAAAAGACAGAAGAGAGCCTTTCGGTTTTCACATTATGTGACGTCAACCCATATGTCTAGTTTATCTAGATATATGTAAATACACTGTTATAAAAAATGATGATGTATATAGACAAGTGTAATATTAGGAATTATTTTTCCTATTTGATTTTATTCGAAATTGAGATAAACACTACAGTTTCATATCTATATGTCTATCTCTCATCCAAATTTTAGACGGGATGGAGAGCACATTTTTTGAGGTGCAAGAAAAACTTCAAAATTTACCCTCTATCTAATTAATGATAAGAAAATGTGTTCCCCCCCCTGCGCCTAAGAATGGTACAAGAGTAACAATACAACATTATTGCTCAAATATTTATTTTAAAAAACTATTCTCTTTTTCCTTAAAAGGAGAAAAATGACATATTAATTGACGTTGATATCCCTTATACATTTACCATTGTCGTTACAATTTGTCACTCAAATTATTTTTGTTAGGCACAAGTATTTCGCAAGAAAAAAAATTCCAAGAAGACAAAAGTTCAAAAAGTATCATGCCAAGTAGCCAACTTGTTTTTTTCTTTTCTTCCTTTTTTTTCTTTTTTTCTTTTTTTTTTTTTTAAATGGTGCTTTTGCCCCTAGTTTTTTTAGTAAATGGAAAATTTTCTTTTTAAATTTTTAATTTTGACAAATTATCTAAAAACATAACAAAATGATATAGAGAGTGACCCCAAATTGATGGGTATGTTCAAATTTATTAAGGAGAAATACTTCTGCACTTGACATAACGTATTTTATTGTATTTGAAATCTCTATTTTCACCTTTTAATGAGCTCATGTGACGTGTACGAGGACACTCTCGTCTAGATTTTAAGACACATATGCTCATTGATTCGATGGCACACTACCGGAAAAAAAAAAAAAATTTCTTTGTCCCAACATCTTCTTACAATACTTTAGTCACTATTATATTCGAATTAAATGTAAACTTTTAATCACAACCTTGTAGTACTATAAATTTAGTCATAAATTTTTGTTGTGATTCAAACTATTAGTCACAATTTAGTCACGAAAACGTTTTGCTGTGATTTTTTTTAATTAAAAATTTCAGTCACGGAAACATTTGTGACTAAATGTCATTTTTAGGCACATGTTGTGACTAGAAATCATTTTAGTCATGAAAAAGTATTGTGATTAAAAGACTCACAAGCAAATGTATTGTCTAAAAGTTGTTCGTTAGTATTATTATTATTTTTTGTAGTGACTCTACAGTATTGTATTAAATTCAATAAATAATTTTCCGAGATTAAGAACTTTAAAAAACAAACTTACTACAACAAAAGGTTCAAAAGAACAAAATTACTAAGTTACAAAAAAAAAATAAATAAAAATAAATAAAAGAAAAAGAAAAAGAGAAAAGACATTGTCATAATTATGATGTCGTACTTGTACTGTGCTCCAAATTGCATGCAGCAGCAAGTTGCGAAAGTTAATGAGAAGAGTGAATGAATTAGGTCTATAAGTAATTAATTTCTCAAAAAAAAAAAAAAAAAAAAAAAAAAAGAAAAGACACGACCACAGCCCACGTGTCGTGGAAAACAAGACGGAGTTAATTCGACGGCGACAGGCAAAATCGGATCATCAATTTGCACAACCAATCATGTCCTCTAACGTGGCCCAACTATTTTGTCGTTTAGCTGTGGGGGTGACCACTCCACGTGAAGGTCGACGTCTTGTGGGTTCCACTACTTGCTGACGTGGTAGTAAACTGGCCACGTTGTAAGCTTCACTTCACCCGGTTTGTTTGGGGCCCACACACAGCAGCAGGAAAACATCTTGTGAGCGCCAATGTCGGAAGGGATATATTTTCATTTGGGAGAGTGGTTCACTTTTGTCCGTAACGTTCACCCCATGTGCAATCGAGATTCAACTTATATTTCTATTATTTGTATCACATTCAATATTATTGCAAAAATACTGTGTCACATGTTTGATTCATATAACATTTTAATTGATATTGATATGTGTTATAATCGAAATGATATAAAAAGACATATGAGTCAAATTTGTCTAATTTTGTCGAGGACAAAATTTTTTAATGTTATAATAATTAACATTGTTTTAAAAAAAAAATTTTTTTGTTTTTTTTTGTTTGGTTTGAAGGAAAAAATGGCTATAGAAGTAGAAGATAGTTTACACTACAATGACGGGTCTGAAAACTTTTCTTCTATCAAGAGAACAATATAAATAAATGAAAAAAAAAATGTTTATTTGAATGAAAGAAGAATTATTTAAACTAAATAAAACATACAAACATCAATGCGACTGATCTCATGGTACACGAGATAAAACCCTCAATTGTGAGCGAATTGATCAGGAAAATCTGATGAAGTTCAAGGAGAATGACGCATATCGAGAACCTATAACGGGAAAGTTTCTCAGCACACCAATAATCAAGTACGCATAAGACTCGTTTTGACAAGATCTCTACAATCGACGGAATAGTCCGATCAATTAAGAGCTAGTAACTTTGTAGCACTAAGACCAACCACCCCCACCAAATAAAAATAAATCTAGCGGTACTTTGATACCGATACCGTCAAGAACAACTCAATTGGATCGGACATACAAACCAAATCGGAAGGTGAGAAAATCACCTCCGTTATTTAAAAAAAAAAAAAAACAAACCAACAACAAGTAAAACGGACATAGTGGATATAACATCGCCTTTATTAAAAATAAACAACTAACCAATGATACATAGCCCCAATTACGTAATTAGATTATTGGCGCAGATTGGACTACAAAGGGATCCAGAGAAGCAACATTGTAATGAAACATAGTCACCACCATGAATACACCACAACGTTGGCATAGAAGAGCCACCATCCGTTTTCAGCAAACATCGAGCGAGGCGAGCACCCCCCGCTCACGGCACAAACCCAACTCCGAGACTCAGATCCATAAGATCCACCACGAGCTGTGCCCCTACGAGCACCGCTGTGATACTACATCCAACACTAGACACCTAGCCACAGACTCCGTTCATTGTCCATCTCCTTTGGTCAACCACGAAGCCAAACCCCTTATGTAGGCCTTCACCAAGCAATAAAAGGATTCTCCCCTAGGGCCAAGAGTCCAGAGATCAGCCAAGGGCGAGAAGAGTGAGCAAGTTAACACTTTTAATGTTTATTTGAATGAAGACTTTATTGTTGTAAGTTTTAATTATTAAATGAGATTATATTTTCTTATAAAATATGGAGACAACTGAAATTTAGAGCAATGTTATGCATAAAAAACGAAAATGATCAAATGTTTATTTAATTTTTTTTATATATATAATTTTCTTTATACGAGTTTGGTAAAGGACTTTTTTGCGTAGTATATGCCCATCTCAAGGGTTAGTTTGTTCATACCTCATTTCATCAGTGTAATTCAATTGATTTGAGCTCGAGATCTCGTTAAGAAGAATGACTGATCTTGTTTTCTCCATAAAATGAGTATGGGTAAAATCGTTGTTTTATTTTATTCCTTTTAGATTCTAATTTTTTCTTTTTAAATTTCACTGCCTAACTATTATGGGGGATAACAATGTCATTTATGGCATTTAAACTCGTACAAACAAGATCCTAGTTTTCTCAATTAGTTAGGTGTATAGTTGATGGTGCTCATTTAACTTACATTTTGAGATTTACTCTTCTACCTTTTCTTAACTATGAATATTGTGGTTTTTTCCCTTTAGAAAAAGAATACTTCTGTTAATTATCCCAAAAAAAAAAAAATAATAAAATAAAACTTTTGTTGTTGACTCTTAACCTATCAAATTAAAGTCAATACAAATCGAAGTACTTTTAGATATATATATATATATATATATCTATGTGTGTGTGTGTATATATATATATTCTTAAAAGTTGGAAAAAAAAAAAGAAAAAGATTCTCTCTAAATAATTTAAGCTTGCTACTTGCTATTGTTTAGTAGTTGTCAAGCAGTTCCAAACATCCGAACAATTATCTTCCTCTTTATATACAATTATCTTCCTTTAGAAACATTCCCTTTGTAACACTCAAATGTTTAATAATGCACTTAGTTAGGGAGAGTGAGTGGATTCTTATAAAAAATTTGTGCACTCAGTTATAAAAAAATTTGGTACACCAAATAAATAATTTGGTGTTTGATAATTTGGAACCGAAAGTTTAATTTTTCTTTGAACACTCTAAAGTTGAACATACATTGCAAATTGCAATTGTGGTCTAATATGTATAGCCAACAATACATCTATGGAATACCAAGTTTTTTTTTTTTTTTTTTTTATAACATAAATGCACCTGAAAATTTTTGACGTTGGTTGACAAGTTAGATCCTGAACTTTTTAATTTTGAAATTTATTGGGATTCTAATTTCCGTTTATTAACTGATGTCGATAATCTATTGGGCTATATTGACAAAGATTATCGAAACCTGCTAGGATCCTAACACAAATAAATCTGAAAGTTTGAAGTCTACCTTGTAATTGATGAACAGTTAGAGGGTGAACCACTACAAATTACCCAAGTTTGAATCAAGAACAGTATCAAATTAGGGTATAATTCGACTGGATTGCACTAAGCCAATAATATAATACAATATAGATTTTCCTATATTACATGCCCGATTACCTTTTCAAGTGCAAAAGGCTGATAGTTAGGGATATACGCTGACCTTTGTCCAGATGCTTTATATCATAAAAAATGCTTGAATTGTGGGCTACTGTCAAAGATAGATATTGCCCTAACCTCGCTAGCTATAGCTTTTATTACACAATCATATGGCTGTATTTATTATATATTATTTGTATTCTGTATTTACTCAATTGGCTGTTTGCTTTTGTGCTGTAATATAGGGATATATTAATAATTTGGCAATTAAAACACTTAGCCCCATTTTGTGTCTAAACTTAAAATATGTTCTGAAAAAAATAACAATATAGATACTGTTTTGTTTTGCTCGTTATTCTATGCAATTTTAAAAAAATATCTTATTTCAACTCGAAATAAAAAAGTTATGAACTTTTAAAATTTAAGTTTTGAGAAGAGATTTGAAGATATTAATGGTGAAATTGGTTTATTTTTTGAGAAAAATACAAATAAATTTTGGAAAAAATTGGAGTGGGATCTTCAAACACAAGTTTAGTTCCCGTTTGGATCACAGTGTGTGTGAAGACTGTTTTTTAACCATAGTTTAACTAGCAATTTACTCTTCTCGTGTAAATTGCTCATTTAGTCCCTGAACTTTTAATATTGTGCAACTTTAATCCCTGAACTTTTTTTGTTAGCTAGAATGCCCTTAAACTTTTAAAATGTTGTTACAATAGTAATTTTCGTAAATTTTTGGATGAAATCTGTTAATAATTTAGTCAAAAAGTGGTGCTAACAATGGATTACATCCAAATATTAACGGAAATGACTATTGTAACAACGTTTTTAATAGTTTATGATAATTTCAGTTACAAAAAAAAAAAAATGGAATATGGAATACCCCTAAACTATTAAAATGATGTTATAATAATCATTTATGTTAATTTTTGGACAGAATCCATTAGTAATTTGGTCAAAAAGTGACGTTAACTAACATATTCCATCCAAAAATTAACATAAATAACTATTGTAGAAACATTTTAATAATTTAGGGGCATTCAAGCTACAATAAAAAGTTTAGGAACCAAAGTTGCACAAAGTTAAAAGTTCAAGGACTAAAATAACAATTTACCCTTCTCTTTATAAAAAAGTTAAATTTATCATAGATTAACTTTTCAATCCTATGTATAGTCAGGCTATCATGATATGATGAAGGAAACTCATTATTAGTCAAAGAAGTTTCTAAAGAGGAATACAAGTATACATACATACAATCACTTCAAAAAAAAAAAGAAAAAGAAAAAGAAAAAAGTATACATACATACATACATACACATATGTACAAATATTAATTGGAAGAAAACAAAAAGTTTAAACTCAACGCAAAAAAAAAAATTGTTCTCTTATGCAAACTAACACAATCAAACTAACACAATAGGTATACAAAGAGGCACAAAAGTAGTCACCAAAGAATTTTTTTTTTTTTTTTTTTTTTGAAATTAGTCACCAAAGAATTGTGACCTCTTCTTGACCTGAATCCAAGGCGCTTTAAATTAATAAAAATGGGATTTCATTAAAAATATGGAGCCGACAAAGAGACAATACCATGTTTTGGGGCTCAAATAAGAAACTAAACTACTTACTTTGAAGCTAATCATGTGTAGTTTATGGTTACATGTTTTGTGGTCGTTTGTCTGTTCATATAGCCACACGGTCCAATATCAGTGGTGGGATTCCCTATGGAATTCCTAATAATACAGCACTTAAAACATCAAGAACATCCAAATACATAGTACTTAAATAAAACTATTCTTAACTAATTACCCAACTTAATTAAAAGATTAAGCTTTTAATAATAGACCAATTAAATGCTTTTCTTGTCGTATAACTACTAAATAAAATAAAACAACTTGCTGAAAAGTAATTTATTAAATTTGGACACAAAGGAGAGCACAAACTGACATAGATGATAAAATGGTATTTAACAATCAATTTTCAAAAGATGTTATGTAGACATTATGTGATGTTATCAACCCCAAAAGCTAATTTAAGAGATGAGATTTTCTCTCATATTTATAAATTGTCAATCTACAACTTTTACAACTGATGTGAGAATACCTCAACAATAATATCCACCGTCATACATCAAGTCTGAGTCAGATTACCATTGACCTATTTTTTCTGGGTTGAGCTGAGAGGTGTTGGCTAACTTGGCTTTGATACCAGTGTTGGGTGATATTTTACCTTCTCAACCCCAGAAACTAGTTTAAGAGATAAGACTTTTTCTCACACTTAAAAACTGTCCACTTACCCCTTCCACAACTGATGTTGGATTACCTCAACTTGTACATGATGTTATTAAGATGATTTTCACTTATGACCATGCCTCCTATTGCATTTTTTATGGTAAGTATTTAAATAATTGTCACAACAATTAAAATTTAAAGAATGTATCCATCAATAATAAGATAATAACTCACCGTCACGTGAATTGGTATTTTAAAATTCGAATTAGAGTCAGTTTCTTTTTCACTACTTATTGCATGTAACATAGTATGTATGTACTAACTCTATATCCATTGTAAATTCTTTAGTCCCAAAAATATATATATATATATATATATATATCTACATTGTAAATTAAATAGGTGTGCGTGTACGTTAAAATTTAACAAAGATGGCATTTATATGGAAAACTAATTGATGTCAACTTTGTTTCTTGGTGTTATGTTATGTTATGGTACTTTGATGTCAGGGACAGTATTGGGGTCCCCCCATGTCCAACGAGCACTACATGAAATCTTTGTCATCGTAAAATATATATTTAAAATGAAAACAATATATATATATATATATATATGTTTATATGATATGAAGCTTTTGTTGTAATTATTTCCAACCTATTCATTATGTGTTTAAAGATTGTGCATGCATAAGAAAATGTTTATAATTCGAATATATTGGAGAACCCTATTTAATTCCTTGCTTTAATGACTCCATTTACATTATTTATTGCCCTCGCGTTTGTTCAATTAATGCAATTCTAATTAATGAGTGTAGAATTAATTGCATGGGACGTCGCTCCCTTAACTGCTGAAAGCATTAAGTTGATAATTAAACTGTCATATTCTATATATGCGTTTGGTTTGTAAGAATAATGAAATTGGAGGACCACAATCTATTAGAAAAAGAAACAAATTTCTAGTGGGTTAAATGAAAATGGAAAGTAATGAAGATGTAGATATTAATTTAATCTAATTCTTTTATGGAGAATTATGCAGTATGGTATAGGGAAAAAAAAAAAAAAAAAAACCAAGGAAAACATGTCCTATCAATCTTACGCTGTTCTGATCGTTATATATTAGATCAAAAAAATAAAAAATTCCCAAGAGAATATTGGCATTTAACGAAACTTGGTAAATATTAATGACGTAATGTTGTGCAGTTCGGATAGTTTTATTAATAAATTCTTTTCAATTCTTCCAATAAAACACTAAAGTGATATAATATTTGTTGGTTAATTTATAAATACCTTCTAGTTATAATTGTTTCTCAATATATCTTTGTGTCTTAAGAAATCAGAAAGGTATCTCATTCAAATTTTAAAACTTGTTTCAATTTCATCCATTCCACATTTCTGAATGAAAAGATAAGGGAAAATACATAAATATCCTCAGTTAGCCAAATTTATTTATGAAAAATATTGATTTCTTAAGAAAATTCTTACACATATTAACAAAACGTAGAATTCCAGAATTATTTTTTTGAAATTTTATGCTTTGTTTTAGAGTTTTTTTTAATGTAAACTATTTTTCGTAATTAGTTAAGGGTTATTTTGTCATTTTGCCTAATTTTCTTTCTTTTTATAGTCACAAAGGAGTTATAGGATGAAATTGAAATAAGTTTTTCAAATTCAAATGAAATTTTGTAATTTTTTAACACAGAAAGATAAAATTGAGAAACAATTAAAAATATAACGTATAGTTTTGAAAGGTGCCTAGGTCCAAAAGCCAAAACTTTTTTTTTTTTTTTGAATAAATCGTGGTGATAGAAATCAGTAGGTGCACCTAGACATCCCAACTAGGTCGGCATCTCTATAGTACCATCATCACTTTTCCATCCCACTAAATACTATTGAATAAAGAAAAAAATTTGATTACATAAAAGTTCTTTAAATGGGAGAAATACAACCAAAAAAGGAAAGAGAATCTAGACACCTATCAAGGATCTAGAAGTAGCCGGAAGGCAGTTTCATAGGATCGAGCCATAACTCCTTCCTTGAAATTAATCTTCAAATATGCCTCGTTAAAAACCCTTCTTATCAAAACCCAGCGAGAAAAAGACTAAAAAAAAAAGAGTATATATTTACAAATTGAATCTCTCTTCAAATTGATTCTCAACCTCAAGATCACTTTAATCGTCAGTTCCAAACAAAATCTTCAAGACAAATAGGAAAATATGCAAGTACTTAGAAAATCAATTGAAGGATGTATATACATTCATTCACATGCGATATATTTTCGTGTAATATTTCTCAATTTGTTGAACATATGCGTCATGAAAACAAAAAAGAACAATTTACTTGCTTGCTAATTTCAAGAAAAATCAAATAATCTAACCGTAATTTTACTCGTAATTTTATATAAAAAAGTAAAGAATACAAGTAAAAAGAGGAAAAAAGAAAAAGAAGAGTCAAATCTCAATTAAACTTTGATTAAACTCTAGAGAGAGAGAGAGAGAGAGAGGGAGGGGGGGGGGGGGGGGGGTGGGGGGTGTGGAAGAAAAAGTGGATCATGCTATGAGTTTTCCATTTCCTTGCAGACAAACTATTATGGCCCAAGTGTACGTATGTATAAATATATATTTATGTATACGAGATCATAGAGAGATACTTCAGAAAACTGATGGAAAAATAATTGCGAAGGGTCAAATTTTGCTGCACCAAAAACAAAACATCTCATATGCTAGTACGTGCCTGGTTCGGCTGGCTCGATATGCAATAAATATGTCAGATATATATGTCCAATATTTAATACATTGCATGTCTTTGGCAGTGACAAAATTATTACCCACGGAATACATGTGTCTCAGAAACAGGGGACCAGATTCCATTTAAATAAAAAAGTCCTAATTAAAATGTGCTATGGAATTAATTTTTTTTATGAAGCCTAAATAAATTTTTTTACTGAGAAAAAAAGGGATCAATTATGTTTTCATATCCCTGGATCCGCACCCTCTCAAGAAATCTATGGGTACCACAGATGAAACGACCAAAAAACCTAGCCCATACTTTCATACAATGAGCAATGACATGAAATGCACGTCATGACGGAAAAATATGGGTACGTATATTTCCAGATATACCAGTAACCCAATATCCATGGAGAACCAGCTCTCATGGGCCTTAGTCCATATTGGGAGGCCCAGGGAGATGATGTCAACCTCACATCAGGATTTGGGATTCGATCCCTGGATGCTGGGGACGAAAGCCTTGATAGGTCGTCCTTAAACCGCTATGCCACTACTACATGTGTAAGCTCAACTAATTATATGAGCAACGTAAGTATATAATGTTTCTGAAAATACTAAGAAATTTTAGGGGCCATTTGAAGTGTACACTCTAATTCAAGTTTTAAAAATGTTTTGATTGAAAATATGTGAATGTTTGAAATTGTACGTTTAGTTGAAAATGAATTGTAATAGTTAATAGTGTAAAAACTTGAAATGTGTTTAGAAAAAAATAGCAATATATATTTTGTTTTGTTCCTCTTATCATTCTATGCAATTAAAAAATAAATCATCACATTTTGAATTGAGATAAGAGAGTCATATATTTATAAAGTTTGAGTTTTTAGAGAGATTTGAAGATATGAATAGTAAAATTGATTTATTTTTGAAGAGAAAGACAAAAAAAATTTGGAAAATTTCAACTGATGGTTATGCACCAAATGGGACCAATCTTGATTCTTGATTCATTAAAATTTTTTTTGGGTACAGGATAAGTGGTAAGTGCATTGTTATTTTTTCAATTAATGATGAGTATAATTATAAAATGTGATACCAATTTAAATTTTGTTGCATATGTGAGTTAATAAAAAAATGATGTAGATGATGACTGATTAGAATCCTAGTAGTTCTTCTGTCCATGTATACCAACAAGAAAAAAAGAGAAGAAAAGAAACTTGTACAAATATATATATATACATACATATATATATATATATATATATATATAGCGGCAGCTTCAATTTATTCATATATTAAGTGAGGAAAAGGGAAAAAAAGAAAATAGCTTTTCACAAAAAAAAAAATAATTATAATAAAAAGTGACATGGAGGCAAAGGTTCCAGTGAAAAAAAAAATATATATGAATAATGTTCTTCTTACTCTTCAATGCAAGCAAGAAGCAAAATATATGATCAAGCTAGATTAGCGATTGTAAGAAGATATATATATATATATATATATATATATATATATATATATAGGAATCCATTTGATATAACTTTTATTTTTTACTTTTAATTAATAGAAGAAGAGAAACAAAAGCTATGATTTTTTGGTAAGTATCTAAAAACCACCTTTTTAAAAAGAGCTTTTAAAATGAAAATGTTATTAAATTTTTTAAAAATTTATATTAAAACAAATTTCATAATGTTTACCTTAAACTCTGCTCCTAGTTTCAAAATCTATTTAGAAAAGTCTCTTTTGAAAGTCATATTTTCTGACTTTGATAGGAAGCTTTTCTAGAGATCAAAAACTCTTCTGACTAATTATTCAAATACGTTTAGAGAAATAACTATTGGAATCAAATTTAAAAGTCAAAAACAACTTCTAAAAAGCCAAACATGTCATAGATTACTTCCTATACTTTTTTGGAATCTTATGAAACGATGGTCATATATCCTATAAAAAAGAAAATATATAGATTCAAAATGTTCCAAGAGCTTATGTAGAAAAAGACCAAAGAATGCCTCTTACCATGGCATGAATAGGGCCTTTATAGGCTCATGTCCCTGGATAGGATTGAGGATTCATATCATAAGTAAAACGTTGAAAAATATGATAGAAACGTTTATGTCATGTTAGTTTCCGTTTCAATGGAAAAGCGTAGTAAGCACATTAAAGTTCATTATATTCAATATTTGTACTTATTTCCACTCTCACTAAAAGCACAGATATATATATATATATATATATATAAAATTTTATAGGCTTTTGTTATGTTCCTTCCAACATAATAAATGACAATAAAAAGCATAACATAAAATTTATTTAATTATAACACAAACATTTAGAAGCGTAACATGACATTTTACTCAACGTAATACTGATGTTAAAAGTGTGCATAACATCAAGAAATTTCATTATCGTAGACTACTAATTGTTACACCATTCTAATCCAATTTTGTCAACACTAAAAAGGTATCGCATAAAGAAATTTAGTTACATCAGATTATTAGTACTTCACGTTTTTAATCTCAATGTTATGTTAAATAAATATCATATCAATATGTTACATTAAGAACGATTCTTTCGAAAGGATCAAAACAAGCCATGCATTTAAATATATTATTTAGGTTCAAAAGCTGATTGAAAAATGTAAATTTTTTTTTTTGGCTTTTTTGTATAGACACTCCCTAAACTTTTTGAATTTAGCAATTTAGTACCTAAACTTTTTCTTGGCAATCATTTTCATGAACCTGTAATTTTTGACACTGTCAAGTCTTTCTTGATATGTTAAAGTTTGAGCACTTTTTTTGCACATGATTTGCACATTACAGGCGGAGAAGGGCATTGTTGATCATATTTATTTAATTTCAATACAAATTCCTTTGAAAACTTGAACTTAATTCCATTATAGCTCAAACTTAAACCTAAACTTTAAAATGAAATTGTTCTGAAATTAAGTAAAAACGATCAATAATATCCTTCTTGGGCTATAATGTGCCAGTCATGTGTAAAAAATTGTTCAAATATTAATGGATTTGAGCAATAAGTACTGACAATGCAAAAAATTATAAGTTCAAGGGGGTCGGTTGCCAATAAAAAAAGTTTAGGGATTAAATTATCAAACTCAAAAAGTTCAGGGTGTCTGTACAAATTTTTTTTTTTTTTTTTTTTCTAAGGGAAAGAAGAAACATATATATCAGCAAAACGTTCACAGTGTATATTATTTTGTACATTAAAAAATTTGGTCACACAGCCAAACATAAGCAAAATCTTGAAGTCAATACACAGCCATGGAATAGTTTATTGGTTAACTTTTCCAAATAATTAAACAGTGGTACTACAGTACTATACGAGTAAGGAATGGAACTATTGTCCTTCATAATTTTTGGTATAGTTTGATTTGCATTTGGTCTTCTATCCCTTTCTTTGCTCCTTTTTCCATGCCTTATTCCCGTACCGAATAATTTGTTCCTCACATGCAATTTTGTTGATACATCGGCACATGGACGTGCATAATTATCAATCAGCCTACTCTTGCATTTCTCTCTCAATGTGTCAATGGTGTCAGCATTTAGGGTTTGAACGTCTCCAACAGTACTTCCTTGCAGTTCTTACTAATTGTTATCTAATTACCAACTATGTGTCTCCTATATACATGAGTGCTCCTTTGAATATATATAAATATATATTTAGGGCTCTGATGGCTGTGACGGAGCCATTAATTCATGCTAGTAGTGGCTAATAACTAAAACCAAAATTTAATAATTTTAATAGTGGCTAAAAGCATAAGTTTTTAATTTTTAGTGAGGACTTTGTGTGTATTAACATAAAAGTACACATAGATTTTTACAAAAAAAAAAAATTTAAATAAATAAAAAATAAGTGTGTGGGAGCTTATTAAGCCCTATGCTGGCTCCTTGCTTACATGTAAGGTAAAGTTTTTTGCTTATGTTTTTTGTTCGTAGAAAAAGAAAAACAAAATTTTTAACTTTTGAGTAAGTGTTTGGGACTATATATATATTTTTTAAATCTTAGGAAGTCAATAATTTTAAAGTTTTCTTACAAGTAATAAAAATGTTAAATGAAGTTTACATTGTCTAATTTAAACTATGATTTAAGTTTTACAGTCTATAAAGAACAATTATATATATATATATATATATATTTTTTTTTCATAAATTAGATTTTTTTTAACTATGACATGAAATTCTTCTGGAGTATAATAGTTCTTCTAATAATTCATTTAAACACTTTTAGAAATGACGTTTGGATTCGGAAGACCAAAAACAATTTTTACAAAACTTTGCTGAACAAGTTGTATCGTATAGATATTAAATCAATTTGCAATGTATCGTATAGAAATTAAATCAATTTGCAACCACCAGAAAACCGAAGATATATATGCTAATTAATAAATTACAAACATCACCACGTGGTCTGCTCATGCAAAAAATGGTTTTAGATCGCAATATATAAGAATTTTGTGACAGGACGCAAAGAAGAATAAATTGTCAATAATACAATAATATTGCTGAGATTTTTTAAGATTCAGAATATGTTAGGTGTGCTAGTATCCTTGTCTTGAAAAATATACTTTCTCGGAAA
Source organism: Ficus erecta (assembly GCA_008635985.1). NCBI lineage: Eukaryota > Viridiplantae > Streptophyta > Magnoliopsida > Rosales > Moraceae > Ficus > Ficus erecta. The sequence goes on from BKCH01000283.1 coordinate 64,505, forward strand.
TGGTGGGAGACGTAATAGTACTATTTTATTGGTCGGAAGTGTTGACATTATCATTTTTAAGCAACATGAGTTTCTTGTAGTTCCGCACATTTTAGAGAAGGAAATCAAGTTACAAATAAGCTTGCAAGGAAAGCGGTTCATTTACAAATAGTTGAATGATGATGGATGTCTCTCGGGATTTTTGCATCCCTTTGGTGATGAGTGATGTGACAAGACTATGCTGTTATAATATATATTAAAATTGAGATTAGTACTCTTTTCTTCCTTGATTTTCTCTATTGGGTTTTTCCTAAAAGGTTTTAACAAGGCTTAGATCACGGAATTTGTGCATCGGGATAGTCTAGACTAGACCTAGCATTCGACCTTGCTGTGGACAATATGTTATACAGAAAATACGTACCATATAGCATGTTTAAAAGGCACTAGTAAATATAATAGCAGGTTTTTAAAATGACAATAAATTATAACAGGTTTTTATTTTACTTTTAGTCTATTAAAATTTTACCGTTATCTTTTAAATATTCCCTCTCCTCTCTCTTTCTCTCTCCCATGTCTCTCTCTCCTCTCATCAATCAGAGATCAAGGCGGTGACAACGACGGATCACGACGGCGTTGGGACCGCGATGGGGATGAGAATCGAGATCACGATGTTCCTCTGGTGACAAGACTGCAATGGCTACCGCAACCATCGCGAAGCTCGATCGCAATGTTCCTCCAGCGACGAGGATGCGCGAACTAGTTATGGGCGTGATTCCATCGCATTTCATTTCCAGCAATCGGTTTCTATCGCGATCTTCTTCTTTCTAGGATTTGTCTAATTTTTTTGCAGGTGAACTGGTCGTTGTTTTATCTTGGCCATTGGTTTGGCACGGCCAACATTCGAGATCTGGCGGGGCTGTAAAGATGGTGGCTTCATCGAGGTTGTTAGCTTTTGTTTTTTGCACTACAAAAACTGTCATCTATAACAGGTGAAAAATGCTATGGTTACAAATTATAATGGATAGGTAAACGCTATAACATGCCACGCTATAAAAGGTCTGCACATATCATAACATTTTTCGGATGCTATTAAATCGCTATAATAAATTTTTTAATAGCATTTGTTTGGTGCTATTCTAGGTTTTTAAAAACATTTTAATTGTGTAATGAAAATGCCTTTATTTATTTTATATTAATATAATAGCATTTTTAAAACACTACATATTTATTTTTATCTGGTTCAAAATTTGCAGTCAAACTATAAGTATTTTTTCTTTCCTTATTGGAATATGTTTGATAATTAATTAATAATTATACTACATTTTATATGGAAAATTGATACATATCATAAATGTTTTTTCATTGCTCTACTAGTAATTAATTTGATTGAATACTTCACGTACACAAATATCCGTACATTCATTCCCTAATCTAACAACATAAAAACAACGTTTTCAACCAACGGCCATTATGGTAAATAAAAATTAAAATAATGAATGAAAAGGCAAAGATTAGTACAATAGCTTCACCAACGGCCATGGATACAGGTTCACCATTTTTCTTCGTATGTGCCTTGGTACAAACAACAACTCTAGATGGTCGTTTTTTTTTTTTCTCCTTTAATTCTTATCGAGTATTCTTTCAGGTCTGCAGCATTGAAACATTGCAGTGTTTAAAGGTTTTAAGCTACCAAATAGAAGAAAAAAATTAAGAGAAAAAAAAAAAAAAAACAGAGCACCTGCAACTTTGTTCTAGTGCAACATATTTAATTAATTAGAACCAAGGCAACCAGATTCTATAGTAATTACAACTACACAAATAAAACATTAAAACAATTAAAAATATAAGCATGTTAAATACCTTAAAGTCTACACTTCATTTTTCCCTCACAAAAGCTTTCCAATCAACTTCAGATTTGATGTTATCGGGTCGTAGCTTTAGTCTTTCAGCAATATCATTTGGTGCTTCTACTATTTTTTTTTTTTTTTTTTTTTTACTAACCTTGATTTTGAAGCTCTCCAAAAAATAGCCATCACCTTAAAGACATAAGCCTTTTCCCAATCTTTTTGGAGCTTGTATCTTACCTGACATACATAGTAAAAAATGAGCTACTAGAGTTTTAATTTCTATCTAACAATATAAAGATAAAATAAAAAAATTATATATCAATTTCATACCTGAACAGATTTCCACAAAACCTCCATCATCCCTTTGGTAACCTTCCTCCAATCAGCAATTAAACTAAAATGCCTTCACAATCCTCTCTCACAAATAGAACTCCATCTGTACTATCCATGTTAACTTCGGGTCTTAGATTATCTAGAAATATTGAAGTTGCATCTTCACGTTCATCATATTTTTCCAACTCATGGAATCCTCTTGGTGGTGCCTTTAACATTACATACCAATTAGAAGAATCATGCTCTCTCGAGTAGAAGGTATTCAACTTCTATTTTTACTAGCAGTAAATACTATAGACTAGGCAATCATATAAAAGAATTGATCAATCATATCGAAACTAGAAAGGAAATGTTTAGTTAGTACATGAACCCCTAGTACACATAGATCTCTTTGAAGCATTTCCAATTTCAATTTAGCACTCAATAATGCATAGATTGGTTACTGTCCTGCAAATCTTTAAAAGAAAAAAGATAGAACCACACATTCAAAAGATTATACACGTGCATAGACAATGAGATATTGGCCTATCACTTCGTTGAGTTCCAGAGGTCAAATAAACAAATGTAATAAGATTTACAACAAGTGAGAATCTTACATTGAGATAATTGGGGATGGAGTCACATCGGATTATTTGAGCCAAAATCACAATGATTAGTTGTTTCCCCAAGATTAATTGTTTGCCAGCAATATATCCTCTGTTATTGGTATTGTGTGCTCTGTCAACACCCAAAACAATTCCTGAAAGCAGAAATTGAACGTATACAAATGACTTAACTAAAAGTATGATAGTGACTATTTTAACATTGTATACTTCATCCCCGCATAATCCAAATAAAATTTAAAGTTTTGGGATGATAAGAAGAGGCTGTATTTGCCCCAGCCAGAACAGAAATTTCAATTTTTTTTTTCCAGAGCATATTCAGACATTTTATCAAATACCTTTCTTGCATTACCAAATCATAAATGTTGTATAACTAGAAAACAAAAGACAACCCATCATTTAAGCATATAATTAGAGTTAATGCTCAATCTAACGGCACAAACTTTATTCCCTTCAGTTTCTGAAGAGTGTACATAACCAACTCATAAACGGGAACACAAACTTGACAGAAAACAAGATTTCTTCAAACAATCGTTCCAACAAGACAGAATTTTACTTACTTCCGACAAATCGTCCGAGGCAGCAACCAATTGATATGCAAGAGTTCCGTCCAGCGAAGGTGTCGTCACTTGACGAATTCCATTCCGCGAATTGTCGCACAATGATGTTCCGCAGAACAGTGCGACAATGCGCAAGTCAGAGTTCAATTCGGCGAAGACAGGGTGGGCCATTTATGCGATGAAGTCCAAAACAACGACCACTCATGGGTGAAAAGAAGAATTGTTAAATACTTTGGGGAAATTTTTGGGAGCTTAGGATTAATCCGGAATTTGGGTGAAATTTTAGGGATTTGAAGAGACTGTTAGATATTTTAATTTGATCAGTTTTCATCCTTCTAGTTCTAGGGGATGCAGTTGCTCATTTTTCGATTATTGGGGAAAATGATTTTGATAACTGTATGGTTATCTTTCTTAGGTGGGTTATTCTTTTAAAAAAGGCAAAAATTTCGTGGGTCATTGCCGCTAAAAAAATTCGAGCCTTTTTTTTCAAATTTATTTTTGTTGGTTGCCGTCGCATCAGGGAACATTTTTTGAGAAACGCTATTACTTGATGTTATAAAAAGGTTTTATTGTTGTAGTGGCAAGTACTTTGTCAAGGTCGATGGTTGCTCCTTCCACCAGTGGTTGCTCCATACAGTACTGGCGATGATTGTGGTGATGGTGGGCTGGCGAGATTGCTGATTTGGTGCTATTTTGGGATTTTTGGATTTGGGATTTGGGGTTAGGGTTTGAGCCAATTTGAGGTTTTAATTTAAGAAAATTTAATGGTGTATTTTGTAATTTAAGAAAGTTTATAAATAAGAAAATTGTTAAATTATTTACTGATTAGAAAAATAATTCATTTATTTAATGAAAATTAATGTATTTACAAATATTTACTTGGATTTGCGCAATATACAAAAGGAAAAATTCAACACACAAAAGATTATTGTGTAATTATCATATTTACTCCTTAAATATGATAATTACACATAAATGCTATAATGTAAATTTGTGGATTTACGAAAAAAAAATAATTAATGAATACAATATGAAAAAAAATTGCTTATGTTGAAATTAACATATTTACATGTAATTACTAACATTTACTTAATAGATATTTAGATTTAGTATTTATATAAAAAGTATAAAAATACAAGATATGTAAAGGATTTACATATGTAAATACCATTTTTTTTAGTAAATTTTTAGCTTGTGTTTGGTACACCAGTTTGGAATGGATTTTTTAGTTTAAAGTTGGTTGACTTTTAAAAAACTAATAATTTTTTTTCACTACTCAGAAAATGATAAAAACTGAAATAAAAAATTTAGGTGACCGGAGAGCTAAACGGACCATTAGATTTATGAATATATATTAAACTGAGTTAATAATGCAAATATCTTTATTTCTTAGTAAATACTAGGATTTACTATACAAACTAAAATTAAAAATAATACATATTAAAATGAAAACAACATAAATACTGAATGTACATAAAAAATACCATATTTATTAGTATATAATTTCAAAAACTTCAAAAAAACTAAATGCTAGATTTACTAGTAACTACTAGATTTACTAATAACGAATTTATTAATAAATACTGGATTTACTAGTAAATATCCGGATTTATTAATACAAGATTTTTTAATAAATATTATATTTACTAATAAATACTAAATTTAATTTATAACTTATTAGAGAATCCAAAAAATATTGGAGAAAAAAATATAAATTAGATGAATAAACTTTAAAAAAAATTATATGTATTATTTTTAGATGAAGTAAATTCGAGAAGGAAAAGAAAATTATTTACACTTATAAAAAAAAAAAACCCCCCATATTTTATGAAAACACTAAATCTACCTGTCCCCCAAAAATTTAGATATGAAAGTTAGATCTTGACAGCCACCTTCGCCTCTAGCGGAATCATCACCATAGAAGGAGTCACAGAGGCTAGAGATTCGTGTTCATGGCGGTCGTCATTTCGAGGCCAAAAATTCATGATCGTCGTGATTCTTTAGGGATTTTTGTAGCGATTTCTGACAATTTGCAGTGCGATTCTCCAATGGGCTTTATCGTCGCTGTCACGAAGTTTTTTGGATCTCTCAGCTGTGGGTTTGCGAAATCCATCTCTGATTTCATTTGTCCCGTCATAGCGAAATTGGTCGCTGACAATGACAATGGTGACGTGGATTACCGTTAACTGTGTGTACATGCCATTGATGACACGTTCATCGTCGCCAGTGCTAATGTTGTGGGGTAGCCAAAGGATGCTTGACAACACATGTGGGGCAGCTCTTGTCTGCTTGACAATATTGGTGCATCAGGTTACGTTGCGTTGCTAGAAAAGCCTCTGGGTCAAGCTGGTCTACTGAGCCTTCCCTCCAGGTTAAGGCCGGTCTATTGAGCCTTCCTACCAAGTTAAATCACTGAACAAGACTGGTCGTTCGAAGTTGGGTCCTACCCAGCAGCTGTGCGAGGAAGATTACCAGGAGACCTTCCCCCTTAGGATCTATGACCAACCAGTAAGGAGCACAACTAACCCACAAGACCTTGTCCGATTTCCTGACATGTGTGAGGAAGATATGGTTTGTTATAGCTGACTTGGGGACCGCCCAACTTGTGAGCTAATGGCCCGACACAAGGAACCTACACCCAGGACATGTGGCGCCTAGCCCACGTCCTCCGCAATTGAATCCCGTGCTTCCCAAAACTGCCTATGGCGCCATCCATACTCTAGACACTTCGCCAAGACACAATGGGTCTCTTGTTTTCAGGGTTAAATTTGAGAAGGCCACCTTCATGAGTTCGTGTAACAAGTTCTTGCACCTGCCCGGCAGTGTGCAGAATAAAAGAGGCAGGCAGATCGGCCGCCGAGACAACTTCCACCCCTCGGGGTAGGAGGTGGCAGAGCAGGACTTGCCAGGCAAGCCGGCATGTCATCGCCACCATATTCGGTGGATCGGCCACCGGGGACACTTCAAGTGGGTGGCGTGCCTACACTAAAGAAGCCCGACAGGTGCTTCGCGGAGAGCATATCAACATGGCAGAGTACATCGCCAAAATTTCCTACCAAGATGTGCCCATTTCGTTCACAGAGAGTGAAGCAGACAAGCTTCTGCACCCCCACAATGATGCCCTGGTCGAAAAGCTACAGATCACCAACAACACCATCTTACATGTCTTAGTAGACAACGAGAGCTTAGCAAACATCCTATTTATGAGTGCCTTTAACAGGATGAAGATCGCAAGAGCAGTGCTGAGACCAATGCAGACCCTGCTGTATGGCTTTGCAGGAGACTTTGTTCAAGTAGCAGGAATGATCGACTTGCCGACCATATTTGGGGATGGTGCAGAGAAGGTTACCCGAATGATCGAGTTCAGAGTGGTCGACAAACCTTCGGTGTACAACATCATACTGGGTAGACCGACCCTCAACATCTTGAAAGTTGTGGTGTCCACCTATGACCTTGCAATGAAGTTCCCTACACCCACGAGTATAGGAATCTTCAAGGGGGACCAAAATAATGCGAGGGACTACTATGTCAGAGCCGTGAACAAAATTTACGGCCAGGCGACGTCGGTCTCCACAATTTTTAAAATTGATGACATTGAGTTTCCCGTAGGAAAAGTGAAGAAGTTGAATGATATGGACCTGAGACTCCCTGAAGAAGAGTACCGTGCTCTGCCGATTGAAGACCTCATGCCATTCTCCCTAGATGCCAAGCACCTTGAATGAACTATTCAACTAGGCTCTCGGCTCCGGCCAGAGATTAGAAAAGAGTTGGAAGTGTTCCTACGGGAGCACAATGACGTTTTTGCTTGGTTTCATGAGGACATGCCCAACATCGATCGCTCGGTCATATGCCACCAACTCCATGCCTGAGGCACAAACCTGTTATGCAGAAGAAAAAAGCATTCAACTCCGAATGCTATGCGGAAATCAATGAAGAAGTGAATAACCTCCTTTATGCTAAATTCATTAGGGAAGTAAGCTACCCAGAATGGTGTGCCGACGTAGTCCTAGTTATGAAGGTGAACGAAAAGTGGAGGAACTGCATTAACTATATGAATCTGAACAAAGCATGTCCGAAAGAATGCTTTCCTTTACCTCGAATCGACCAACTCGTGGATGCCCCGGCAGAACACGAGTTGTTGAACTTCATAGATGCATATTTGGGGTACAATTAGATCCTAATGAGTGAAGCTGACCAAGCCAAGACGACATTCACGACCGACCAAGGCCTTTATTGTTACTGGGTAATGCCTTTCGGGCTAAAGAACATGGAAGCCATGTACCAAAGACTAGTTAACAACATGTTTGCACCATTGATCGGTAAGACAATGGTAATGTATGTGGACGATATGCTCGTGAAGAGCAAGAGGGCCACCCAGCATGTGGGCGACCTAAGGGAGTGCTTCAATATCCTTCGTTAGTACCGCATGAAGCTTAACCCTACGAAGTGTACCTTCGGGTATAATCTGGGAAGTTCCTAAGATTCATAGTGAATCACCGAAGGATAGAGGTTAACCCCACAAAGGTCCAAGAAGTTATGGACTTGCACTCTCTGCGATCCGTCAAGGAAGTGTATAAACTTGAGTGAATGATCGCAGCACTGTCTTGATTTGTGGCCCGAGCAACAGACAAGTTCCACCCTTCTTCCAAGCCCTAAAGGGGAAGAACGGGCTTGAGTGGGATAAAAAGTGCGAGGACACCTTCCAGGAGTTAAAAACTTACCTAGCAAACACACCATTGTTGTCCAAGCCAGTCCGTGGAGAAATACTATATGATTACCTGGCATTATCCGACAAGGCTGTAAATGTTGTCCTAGTCCGCCAAGACATAGGTGTTCAATAGCCAGTCTATTATAGTAGTAAGGCATACTAGGGTGAAAAGGAGAGGTACAACCCTCAGAAGAAACTGGCACTAGCCGTGGTGATTAGTGCCCCAAAGCTAAGGCTGTACTTCCAAGAACATCCCATCAGGGTGCCAACCAGCTACCCCCTACGGCAAGTATTGTAGAAATCTGAGCTATCTGGAAGGATGGCAAAATGGTCTATTGAGTTGAGCAAGTTTGACATTGAGTTCATACCTCGCACCGTCATCAAGGCACAAGCCTTCATAGACTTCCGGGTAGAGTTCATGAACTTGCTAGGCACGGAGACCAGATCTGTAGAGAAGTCTGCAGAGACCGGACCAAAATCTCCTACTCCTAGTACCTGCCCAACAGAAGGTACCACATGGAAGCTATATGTTGACGGCTCATCTTACTAAGGAGGCTACAGAATAAGAGTTATCCTCATCGGACCAGATGACTACATGGCGAGCTACGTGTTGTGGTTCAGGTTCAGAGCCTCTAACAATAAGTTTGAGTATGAGGCAATGATCGTGGGGCTTGAGATGGCTAAAGAGTTGGGAGTAGATGGCATAGTGGTCTCTAGTGACTATGTTGGTCGCCAGTCAGATCGTTGGAGAGTTCCAAGCAAGAGAGGAAAGCATGGTTAGATACCAGAGAATATTTGTTAGGTTTCTAAGGCAGCTCAAAATATACCAAGTAGAGTGAATCCCGAGAAGCCGACACACTTGCTCGTCTCACTTCTGGGCTAGACAACGAGAACCTGGTATCTGTCCCCATCAAAAGATTAGAGACGCCGAGCATTGGCGGAGTTGAGCAATTCAACAACTCTGTTAGGGAGCCTACTAGGGAGACGATCACTTGGATGGACCCCATTATTCAATATCTCACTTCAGCCAAGCTCCTGAATGACCGTGAAGAAGCCAGGAAGATAAAGAACTCCTCTGCAAGATACATGATGTTGAATGGTAGACTTTATCGAAGAGACTACTCGGGCACCCCTGTAGAGACCCACATGAGGCCAAGTACATCATGGATGAGATACATAGCGGAGTCTGTGGAAATCATTTAGGGGGTTGATCCCTATCCCTCAAGTGCCTTAGACAAGGATATTACTGGCCCACAATGGACATAGATGCGAAGGACTTTGTGCAGAAATGTGCTAAATGACAATATTTTGCTCTCACAATAGGCTACCAACCAGACCAATTAAACTTAGTATAGTTTGTGATTAGGCATTTGCTGTAATAACTGAATTTTTTCAATGTTATGAATTCTTATAAAGAATTTCAAGTTAAACCATAAAGGTATTTATGTATAATCCTGATTAGGATTTTATTTAATTGTATAAGCTCTTATGACCTTATAAGACTCAATAATGAGTTGCTTAGAGAAGCAAATAGCCTTTTTGGGTGAAAAGAGAAAGAAAATCCATAATTTTATGTTGGTCAAAGTTTGACCAAGAAAGTCAAAGGTTGAAAAAAAATGGTCAAAGATTTGACCAACTCATATGTATGATGAACAGTATTGAAAATATACTGTAAAAGCCGTAATTACGGACAAGATAATATTAACAAGGATTAAAACCACCATAGAAAAATCAAGCACGATAAATAGGATTAAATGGGCCAACAAATTTTAAAAAGAAGAGAAAAATTTTCGTACAATCCATTTTTATACAGATAAATTTTGGACTGCAATAGAGCATAACAATATTGTGTACTAGTGAGCACAGTACTAGAAATATCTGTTTTGACATTAAAGTGGACTGCATTTGAGGAAAAAGAGGCAAACAAGCCTTAATTTTTGCTTACATCACTAAAGCCCCAAATTATGACATCATTATGGGAATTAAGTAAAATTTGGAAAATCTTGGACCCTTCTAGAGCATGAGGTGGCCGGTCCTTTTGGGGTCAAAATAGGATTTGTTTTGCTCCAAGGACTTGTTAGAAAAAGGTGAACCAAAATTTTTTGCAAAAAGGTCCAAAATCTCACCTATAAATAGGCTTAGGGGGGGGGGGGGGGGGGGGCGGTTTTTGGCTCTAAAAAATGGGAAAAAGTAGCCAAACTCTTGCCAAATTCTCTCTCAAAAATCCGAAATCTTAGGGTGAGCAAGAACCAAGAAAAAATCTTGTAATCCAAGGGAAAAAGAGTTGGTTAGTGGTTGATTTTCCTCTACCTCATCAAGTAAAGGTTTTTGAAATTTCTTGGTGTTTTTCCTAGCCTAGAGGCCGACGGTTTTAAGGGGGGAAGGTGAGGAAAAATTTTGATTGGTTAGTGGATAGCTTTGGTTCAAGAAAATACCAAGGGATCAACTAAAAATTTTGGTGCAAAATTTGGTGGAGGAACCGGTTGGTGGAGCCAAGGTGGAAGGAAATTTTGGAAGCCAAACCCTCACCCTCAAATTTGGGGTTGATCAAGGTAATTATCCCTAAACCCCAAACTCTTTCCTTTGAGCATTCAATTTGAAATTTAGGTGTATTTCAAGATTGAATTTGTAAGAGCATAAGCTCAATTTTATTTTGTGCCCAAGTTTAGGATTTTAAGTTTTGTGCTTGATCTAGAATTAAGGATGGTTTGATTTTGATTTGCATGCTTGCTTTAGTTCTCGTGATTTTGCATGCTAAATACTCAATTTGTTGTATGTCCCTAAGTATGCTCTAGAAATTTGAATGGAATATGAGAACCATGCAAACTTTGGTTGATCCAAGGTCAATTAGGGTTTGCATGGAGTTGATGGACATGATGTTTAAGGAAACCTTACGATAGAAAAACATTGCATGTTTGAATTTTAGGCTCCCGCGTGTTCGGTTGAGGTATATTGTGCGAATAGGACGTAAAACGAACCTAAAACAAGAAAACTGCCAGATTCGGGTGAACATTGCCCAGTTTTCTTGAGATCTAGTTTTGAGGCCTTTAGGGGCCGAATTTGAGAAAACTTAAAACATGAAAGTTGTTCAAAACAGTTTTTCCTAGGGGACAACGTGAACAGTTTTCCAAAATGAGGCTCCAATGGCCTCTGTTTTCATGAAAACCCGAGACTGATGTGCCCAGACTTCATACACGGCCAGTCGAGATTCAAGAGGGAAAACGAAAGGATTAGAGGCAGAACTGGTTTTTTGTAAAACATGAAAGTTTTAGGATTTTTCGAGATCTAAAACTTTCATGAAGACAATTTTTTCAAATTCAGTATGGATTTTAAAGTAAAAATAGGATTTTTAAAAACTGTGCAGGAAACAGTAAATTCCTGTACAGGATTTTCTGAAAATCAATGCAGGAAAATGGTATTTTGTGCAAAAACTGATAAGTTGACTATGGGGACTGTTCCAAGGGCAGTTCCAATACTTCAAATTTTTTTTTCAAATACCTTTTTAAGAAACCCAAGTTTTTACAAGTTAAATAAAAAAAAAGAAAAGGGTTTTTGTAAAAAGGGGTGGTAAAACACCAAGTTTTTATAAAAGAAAACAAATTAAACTATAGACCTAATTTTCTAAAAATTTGGGTAGTCTAAAGGATAATCATCTATAATCGAGTAGAATACCCAGATTATAGAATTGGGTCCAAAGCCCAAGGTTACTTAATGTAACCTAATAAGATATGATCCAAGGAGAATAATAAAAACCACTAGGGTTACTTATAGTAACCCAATAAGCTATCACATGTTATGAAAGGGACATATAACTAGGATTATGTGCTAATGTTGGTTAGGTTACCAACATCCTATAATGATCAAGGTTTCTTACCTATGTCCTTCAATGAAGCAGGAGTCAACCTGCACTGGCATCCTAAGTTGGAACAGACATATTTTGGACATAGCAATCCAAGTAAGTACAACTCCGTCTACAGCATAGGCTTTATTGTGATACTTACCAAAGTATGTTTGATGTGTACAATATGTTAGAATCATGTGATACTAGGATATGATGTTGTTAATTTATGATATGCTAAATTATGGTTGGATACATGTTATGATATGCCAAGCTTAAAGCATGATTTCGTTATGATGATTTCGAAGTATGATTATGTGACATCATGAAGCATGTTCACTAATTAAAAAAATAATAATAAGAACAAGATAAAGTAAGATGGCAAGCGAGCTTGCCTGTGACATACCGACCCGTCCAAGGTCGGGTAGGACTGTGGATTGAGTTGGAAATGGACTGGCCGCCCCAACCGCTCCATAGTTGCGCGCCCGGTACAGTCACTTATGTAAGGGGCCCATAAGCAAAATAAGTTAAGTTAAGATAAGAATCATGTTACGGAAGTTTAAGAAAGCATAATGAAGCATAAATGATTCATGCATTATTAAGTATGTTATGATGATATTATGAATTGTTAGGCTAAGTTAGTTGTGTCGCGGATAGAAATTGTTGTACTTGCTGAGCGAAAGCTCACGTCTTACGTTTATGCTGTAGGTAAGCAACCTATGGGAAATCAGTGATGCAAGATGGAGGAGCGTGGCGGAGCGACTGTGAAATGTGGGAATGTTGACCGCTACGCGTTTTGTTTCATGAATATTTTGTTTAACGTTAGAACATCGTTACTTACTTATTGTTTATATGCTCGGTAAATGCCTTCGTGTATTTCTGTCCTATATGTTAGTAAGTTTGAAAAAAAAAAAATTTCCGCTATTTATGCTAAATAAATAAGTACGTTATGTATGTATGCACGTTTGGTAACGATATGTGTTAGGCGGGTCGTTACATTTGCAAAGTAGGCAATAAACCTGATCGGCCCCTTACACATTGCCCAGTCACAGTTCAAGTTCTGCATAGTAGCTATCGACTATTTGACAAAGTGGGTTGAGGTAGAGCCATTAGCCCAGATCATGGAGGCCAAATGAACAAAGTTTGTATGGAAAAATATTTCTGTTGCTTTGGGATTCACCATACTATTGTTACGGACAATTGAAAGCAATTTGACAATCCCAACTTCAGAAAGATGTGCGAACAACTTGGGGTGAAGAAGATCTTCTCTTTACCAGGTTATCCTCAGAGCAACGACAAAGTGGAAGTGGTGAACAAGACCATCAAGGAAAATTTGAAGAAGAAACTTGAGTGACTCAAGGGGGCTTGGATTGATGAACTGCCTGAAGTGCTTTGGGCCTACTGGAGAACTTGCAGAACAGTCTCGGTCTATAGAAGCTGATAGGGTCTTGACTTGATAGATGTTATGGAATACCCTGTAGGGTAGCTCTTCAAAAAAAAGCGAACGCCACAAGTTATAACTACTGACCAGCACCTTATTTGCATTTTGGACTAAGTTGAGCAAGGCAAAGATTAAGTTGGTACAATACACAGTGCAACCAAGGTTTAAGTAGGAAACGTGCACCAGCCAAAAGGGAATCAGCATAATAGGTAATGCACCCGTCACGAAGGGTATGGGGAAGGTCGTTTGGGCTGGGGACAATAAGATATATGTCATTCGGTATCCCATAAACTATTTAGATGTCTTCCAGGAGTCGAGCATCCACCGTTGGAGGGAAGAAGTCGGTAGTAGAATGGTATTTATCCTCACACCGAGTACCCATGACCCCCGTGACCAGCCTCGGGTTGAAGTAGTAGATGGGTGACCCTTGAATCTTCTCAGAATTGTCACTGCTAGATGAAACATGCTCAGACTCTTGAACCACCAACCGAACAGTCCTTCGGTGTCCAACAACTCTTTGACCAGGCGATGAAGTCTCACTGCTTGAATGAATCGTGGCTCTGTCAACGTGAACTTCAGGCTGGTCGACGCAGATGTTTTGCTCTGTCCCCTGTTCTAGTCTGGACTTGGGAGACCTCACGATTGGAGGGGGGTCGTCTCCTAGAGCATTTAAAAATTCCTCATCAGGAATGGTGTTCAAGTCCAAATCCATGATCTGGTTGAACTGACCAGGCCTTTCCTGGAAACGGAGCACCTTATATTGTGGCCCTGCTGGCACCTCCTGACTATCCTCCTCAATAGACAATGCACCCATACACGAACTCGTGCTTGACCCACTATTAATGGACATAGTTTCCTCGTACTAAGCTTTAGAGTGGTTATCGGAGTTAGACAATCACTCATTTTGGTCTGCTCGAAAAAAGAACAAGGAAGGCAAGTTTTTACCTTTTCAGATAGAACAGGAAAACGCCCATCTTCTCAGGAAAATTTCGATCTCTCTCAGCTACTCTGCATTGTCTTCTCAGACAAGAGCAAAAATCAAGTAAGTAGTTCAAATGAGAGGCCTAGGGGAGCTATTTATAGGTGGAGGGTTTTGTCCGAGGGAGAAGTTGAAAAGTATTTTCTAAATTTGAAATGCCCTCCTAAACGACAACCAATCCCGCATTGACACGTGTCACGAGGTGGTTGCCATTCAATGGCCGTTGCCTTGTCTACCCAGCGGCGATCGCCTTTGCTAAAACTTCTATCGAGAAGGTTGTTCAGGGAGAAAATGATTTACAGCTTTATCTTATATTTGCTCCCCTGAAATTTTAATTACCACATCTATTAAATTTAAAAAAAAAAAAAAAAAAAAAAAACCCTTCAATTTCACACAAAATTATATTTTTTAAGTGCTCTTATTTAAAATTTAACATCTCAAATAAATCGCTACTATATATAATTTGTATGTTTTTGAACTACTCAAAACTTAAAAATTGAATTAAATTATATTACGAGTTTTGATAATTTAAGGAAAAGAAGAAAATACAAAGATACAGATAGATAACGATAGTAAAAGATTTGACTTGTAGCTTTGATTCAAATTGTTTTACGTAATTTACGACTCCCCTGAAACTTTATGGCTTCGCCACTTATTGCACCTGGGAATTTTGAAACACTCATTTCCAAGCCTAGCTATATATTCAATTTTAACATAAATAGCCGTAACAGAAGCATAAAACAGAAGTGAATAACTACTCTAGTAGTTGATTAAGCATAGTTAAATTATAAATCTGTGCAGTGTTCAGAGTGATCTGTATTCGAATCTTCAAAGCATGAAACAAATACAAACGACACAACATTTATTTTTTTTGTTTAAACTTTGCCAATTAGTTTTCGAATAGGCCTGCATAATCTGCGGGTCCATATGACTGAAAATATTCGGCTAAAATTCCCTTATTTCATCTGGGATTACGTCCCATATCTCTTGGTCATTGTACCATATATGAACACTGCTATTACATGATCCGACAACATATTTCTCACTATATCTTCAAACTGTTGTTTTCCCACATCGTCACATTATTTTCCATCTCTCTGATGCAAGGGCAGTTCAAAGTTCCCGCTGGGAAAATGCATAAGCCACTGACATCTGATTTCCGTGGCAAACAGATTGGAGGAACTGTTCACCTACCTGATCACTTCGAGTTGTGGGATTCGAGGAGGAATTATCAGCCTGCATTAGTTGATCGGAGAGAAAATTTATAATTTAGAAGATAAATTGTTAGAAGAATAATTGGTGACTGTACTAGAGCTTAATTGATAAACACCTTTAAAGAGGAACCGCTGAGGACGGTGATCCAACGATGTGCTTTTGGAAGATTAGAGGCTTGAACATGTTTTTAAGCTTTAGGTCACCTCTGTACCCGGTGGCAAAAATCACGATATCGGTTTCCAATGGTTGAGTTTCTCCCTCAATGATCAATCCTTCTTTACAGAAGCTAAAAGTTTGTGATTTATGAAGAACAATACCTCCTTCTTCTACTTTTTCGTAGAAGTTCTCAGGAAGCACCCCAAACTGGCACGAGGAAATGTCTTGATGAAAGCTGTTCTTTGGCACCATATCGTACTTTTTCTATGCGAGTTTTCATCTAATATAGCCTTGAGCAAATTTTGAAATTGCCCATCTCTGAGAATACGATAATCCAACATCGGAACTAAGTATAATATTTGTTATTGCTTGTGCATGAATTCAATATGAAGAGTAGATATTAAGTTGCCAATGGTGAAAGCAAAGTGGCCAAAATGCTGAGAAGGAATGATTCACCGGGCTTATGGACCAAAAGCTCCGAGTAGCGATTGAAGTACAAGCGATCTATCCTCACTCCCCACAGATATCCACTTGGGAGCAGCCAATGAGCAGTCCTATGAATCATCCTGCGAGGATATTTCACTCCTGTTTAAAAAAGAAGTCAAAAAAAGATTTAGGCAAAAGAGAGATAGATCTGAATTCTAACAAGTTTAATTTGTGTTCCGAAGAGCTATGGATGGAAGACTGCAAATCATTGAGGAAGTGCCAGCAGGTGTTGAATTTCTAACTCATCTCAAACGACTTGATTTCATATGGGTGATCTGTTGGTCACAAGGCTAAGCTCAAGCATCCAAGATTCAGACTTTTCAAGAGTGAAGCACGTGCCAAATGTTTATATAGGTTCGCGAGATGCTGCGGGGTTGCATGGAAAAACAGAGGAAAGTTTCATTATTCATCTAGTGGCTGACCTTGAATTTAGAATGAATTCAAAACCATTTGAGGCTGGAATATTACTTTGTACATTTTAACCAGTCACTCCTATGTTGCAGGGATTTTAGGGACCATTCCTACGGATCATTGTGAAGCTCAGTTAACTCGATGTGCTTTGAAAAGATTCTTCCCACGCCTGATTTATTTTGAGCTCTGGTTACACGCTATCTGCGACATGCATAGGAAGAAGACCGTTTTGGCTTAAACTTTCATCTTCGTTCGGCCATTGGTGTATCTGCAGTACTATTTTTCTTCAATGTTGGTTTGTGTTCTTATCCATTTAATTTGTTTGTGAGACTGAAATACCTTGTTTGGCTTGCTGCTATGTCTCTTGTATTCTGTTGTTTGGCCTTCTCAATCAGAACTTTTTTTTTGTTTGTTTTAATAATGAAACACTTTAGACACTTTTTTGTTCATTAGTGGAAGCTAAGGGGGTGTTTGGTGTCTTAGTCCAAACTAAGATTTTCAAACTTTTTTTTGTCTTTTTCCCAAAAAGTTTTTGTCTTTTTCCCAAAAAGTTTTTTGTCTTTTCTGAAAATTCAAAAAAATTTACTATTTAAACTTAAAAATTTCAACTCAAACTTACACACCAAACACCCCCTAAGATTTAAAGATAAAATTGTTCAATTTAATTCTGATCTGAATTGAGAATTTGTACCAATATTCAATGGAGATTATTCTTTCCAAAATGTTTGATCTTAGGCCATTACTTTCTGATTATTTGATTTTTTTTAAAAACTGCGTACATATTAATATGCGCAATAATTCAACAGAGATATCAGATAAACAAGGGAAAATAATCAAGAGAACATTCACACAATCACGCGGTTCCCTACTTAATAGATGAGAGTCACAAACCTCATGCCACAAAAAAAAAAAAAAAGAATTTTGTTGTTTTTAAGTTAATGTCTTTATCATTGCCCTTCCTAAGTTACGACATCGTTTTTGGGATGTTGGCAATACTTGCTCATCTCACGTACTACGTTCTTACTGTTTTTCTATTTGGTGTCGTTTGTTACTGTAATTTTGTTTTTGTTTTGTTTTGTTTTTTTTTAATCTGTGATTGTATTTTAATGCTGGCTTTGTGCTGATCTTTCATCAAAATCAAATTCGAATTCGGGTTCGTTTGGTTCGTGAGTTTGAGTTGAGTTTTTGAAGTTTAAATAGTAAATTTTGTTGACTTTTCAGAAAAGACAAAAAACTTTTTGGGAAAAAGACAAAGACTTTTGAGGAAAAAGATAAAACTTGAACTTGAAAACTTGAGTTTGAGCTTGTGAACCAAACAAGCTAGAAGTCTTTACGTTATGACATATTAAATATTTATCATCCTAGTTATTGTATGTATCTGAATCTTCAATGAGCTAAATGGCAACAGTTAAAATTAAGTTATGAACAAAATAAGAAATATGGAAAATAGAGTACACAGAGTAAGAACAATCAGTAATCTTTACTCATGTGTTGATATTTGGGAAACAAAATATATATATATATATATATATATATATAGTTAATGTGCATTGAAAACTGGGGGGAAAAAAAAAAAACAGGAGAGGAGTACTGAATATTCTTAATATACACATTTTCTTCAGCTAAAAAAACAAATCTATAAAAAAAAAAAATGGGAAACCTTTTCTCTATTTTATCAAAATATATATATATAAGGCTCTTTTTTTTTTTTTTTTTTTTTTTTTGCACTGGTACTCCTTGAATTTATCGTACAGTTGTAATTTACATCTTAAGCTTTTAATTATGATAATTTGCACCATGAATTTAATAATTTGTAGTAATTTACCCATCATTGATTACAATCTTGAGTTTTTTTTTTTTATGAAAATTGACACTTGACTTGCATATAGGCTATTAAATCAGTGGCGTGCAATACATGATAAAAACAAGGGCATATTTTTCTTATGTAATGACACCCCTTTTGCATTATTGAGTGCATAAAATATATATATATATATATATATATATATTCTTTTGGAATTTGGCTTAGCTTCTTGGAACATTGTTTGCCATGAGATTTTAAATCACTTAATCACGTGATTATTTATATAGTTGAAATTCCCAATCAAAGCATACATATATAAAAAAAAAAAAAAAAAAATTTATATATGGACATGAAATTCATCATTCATAGCATAATTGCCACGAAATTACAAGGACAATACATAAAGGCGTTTAAAATAACAAAATTCATAGTTTAATTCTTGGATACTTTGGCCTTTGCACTTTGTTGCTAGTCAACAACTAAGCATTTTGGTCGTTGTCAAATTTCGTTTTCATTGAGAATAGAGTTTCCTCATTTTGGTATATAAAAAAACTATTTTTTGGTGGAATTCTTATTCAGAAACTTTGCTATATAACTTGTATGAAGCTTCGTATATCTCTTTCATCAATATTTTAATTCGACCTGCCGTTGATTGATAATGAATAGATGCATGGGCAAATTGACCATGATATAATGAGATTGATCGGTTCCTATATGTATAAGTCTCTTATTTTGGTCAACATTATCAACATATTTTATCTGTGTTTTATGAAATTGCAAATTATCTTCTTAAAAGCGAAAAACTACTAGTCCAAAATTTCTAACCTCTTGGAAGATGGAATGGATGAAGTTTTTAAGTTTTGCAAAGAGTATATTTTCCATGAAAATTAGAGCGCAAACTTAATTGTCCGTAAATTGCTTAGATTTTGTGATTTTTAATTGCCTAAGACGATCAAGCCGGGAGCGATATTTCATTCTCTCAACTCTCACTCAATGGTGGAGCTGCATGGGGCCCGTGGGGGCTGTCGGGCCTGCCGCTCTCCCATTTATTTATTTATTTATTTGTTTTTGTTATTTTGGGATGCCAATGTACCCTACGTTGGCCTTTAGAATTTGTCTTTAGACAACATCTAAGCATCTTGGTCGTAGTCAAATTCCGAAGTTATAAAATATAATCGATTTTCATCATTTTCTTAATTAAAAAAAAAAAGAACTTATTAGCTATATATAATAAGCTTATTTAAAGGATTTTGAAGCTATTTGTATGAAGCTTCCAATATCTCCTTCAATTTTTTATTTGACTTTTATTCGAAAATAAACCATGCAACTTTCTAACCTCTTTGAACAGAAGAAAATTTTCATGACAATAAGAGCCCAAAGTTGTTCCGAAAAGTGGTTTCATCTCTGATTTGATACGTAAACAAACAGTTACATTTTCGAATAGAGGGCCGGTTAATAAAAGAGAGAGAAAAAATTTTGAAATAGAAGACCTCAATAAGCATATGGTTCCTATATTAGAGGACAGAGGAAAAAAAATGAAAAAGAATAAACCTGAAGAACGCTTGGAAGAGTAATTTTAAAAGAGAGGAGAGACACTAAAATAAAAGGTGTTTTGTGCTTCAAAATGCATGAAACATGGTGTTCTCTCTCTTTTTGTTTAAACAACAAAAGACTCTCTATTAGCTTAGCGGGTGGACGGGAAAGATTTGGTAAGGAGCTTATGTGACAGTCAATAGTTCCTAGAAGAAAAAAAGTAAGCTGTACAGTCATACATCGCTTGAAAATGGATATATGTGATGGTTCATAAGTAAAGAGACCACCTTAACGGTATGAGGCTTTTTGGGGTAAGCCCAAAAGCAAAACCATGCGGATACGTAACCCAAAGTGGACAATACCATACCAAAAGGAGGCATAGGTCGTTACATTTAATATCACTTTTAATTGTTTCTATAATTTGTTAGGAATCTATTGTTTTGCTTGGCCTTCTCCATTAAAATCTTATTCGTTTACACTTCTTTTCTTCTTCCCATATGCATAATATGAAATACTACGCAGTCTTGTTTTGGCATGAAGACATATGGTTTCGGATGAACGCCCTAAATTTTCACGCAGTATAGTTCCTAGTTCCCACACAGGAAGATAATTGCTGAAAGTTAAAGAGTGTATACATAATATGCGTATGGACATAAAAAAACAGACCGATTTTATGCACAAGTTACCTCTTACTAAGCATTCGAGGGGAGTTCGCAGTGACGGTTGCTTCTATGATGTTTATTCACAAGTTACCTCTTGTTAAAAGTTTAGAGATTATGGAAATTAGAGATTATGGAAATGTCTCAAGTTCGGTAGTCAGACAGACCTGATAGTTATAAGTTATAACATTATATTTAGAATTTTGTAACACCATTCTATTTAGAACTATTAGTGTAAATGATAAATATAATAGAAAAGTACAATAATGCATAATAAAATTTGTAAATGTTGCTTTATAAAGGATCCAGATATGAGACAACAGGTAAAGGATTATTGTTACATGTATGAGATTTTCTTTCGAAAGCCAGTAGCTTCCTAGTGATTTCCTTTTAGCAAAAGAAAAAGAAAAGGAGAGGAAGAAAGAAAGAAAAAGAAAAGAAAACTGCCCTTTCTTTTTTATTGATAAGCATCATTAACCACCATTTTATAAACTAATTAATTACTATCACAAGGCAATGAAAAACATTATTTTCGGTACACACAACCATGAAAATTGCACATATCCATGATGATCATGGACCTACAGGACCTTTTGGGATGGGTGGTGGAGGAGACCGTCTTGGCTCATCGTCTCCACGACCCCTCGGAGCTGGAGGCAATGGAGCTGGTTGCGTTCTGTTGAAGACAACAAAAATGAAAATAATTAAGTTGCAATTGGAACATAACAAATATCAATTACGGTCTATTAATTTATGAGAGAGAGAGAGGGAGAGAGAGAGAGAGAGAGAGAATAACCGAGCCCCGCCAAGAGGATGGAAGAGAAGAACAATGGAGAGCAAGCTCAAAACAAACCATATTAGCCTCATTTCTTCTGTGCCTTATCTTGATACGGGGTTTGGGTTTACTTTGTAGAATTACAAAGGCACTTGTACTTCCTTATATATAGACAATATGAGAGTGAGGTAAATGGAAAAAAATGCACAAGCTAGACCAAGAATAGTGAATGGATTTGTATGGAGTCTTTTTATGGAGTCAAAGTAAACAACAATCACTTTTTTTTCCTTAAAAAAAAAAAACCTGGAGCCAAGAAATCCTTTTTTTTTTTTTTTTTTTGGAGTCAAGAAATCTTACTTTTCTTCAATAGAAACTCAAACTACACAATTTGGTCAATACCAAAAATAAGATGCCCCACCATATGGCCATTTCTGATTTCCATCTATGTTTTTAAACGACGTGTTAAGCATTTTTAGACTTGGTCATGAAGTGCTCAAATTCAAAGGTCTTTGTATGTAAAGATCATAGTTTTCCTCATTTTTGTTAATTTTTTTTTTTCAAACAAGTACTTTATGTTCACACATACAACTGGATTTTTGGTCAAATTAAAGCTCCTGGTTTCAGATTGGAATTCATGAGATTTGAATCTATTAAGTAGCAAATTCAAGCATTTTGTCGTTGTTTACGGTTCAAAGTTTACTCGTTCATCAATAATAGCTATATAAATGTTTGTGCTTGTCGCTTGTCTTCAGCTACATTCCTCGAGTTCGGGTTGAACTGAATTCAGGAGGAGCAGATTGGTGATGTTGCAATGCAGATTGGAAGCGCAACTGCAAAATTGCTCAAGTGTGGTCCCATTCACGGCAATTTAAACATGTCAAACATGTTAATCGGAAGTGTACCAGTCAGCTGGGTGTGTTTTTATAGTAGTTCCTTGGTACCTATCTAGGCTAAATTCATCTTAAAATTTGCGTCACGATATACTCGAATTAGATTTTTTGTATTACAGGTTCACTTTGGGATTATTGGAGCACAAAGGTATTGATGTAGCAGAAGTGCAAGCAAACACACAAACTTGATTGATTCTAAGAAAATACCGATGATTATGTAAGATATTTAAGAGAATTCTCAAGGAATTTATTAATAAAACTAAACTCATGATCAAATAAAGTGAAAGGCTTTATGTACTCCTTTCATGATGATCCTATTTAGGTTTGAAAATAACAAAGATAACTACTTATAAAGTTCAAACTTCCTAAAATTATTGAAATAAAGATATACTATTAAAAATTTAACTTGAACTGAAATAGTCATTTCAAAGATATCTTAGCTAAATTGACACGTACTATGTCTAATCCTACATCAAAAAGATATGGGTGGTTCTATTCACACACTTCACTTGACTTTTGACACATTTCTATTAATCAATTTTTTTGAGTTACAAAAATCTTCAAACAAAATAACATATGAAAGGATAACTTTTATAGACTTAATTATGTAAGTAAGATTTTATTATATATATATATATACATATAAAAGAAACTTTTTAATAATGATGTTCTTTCTTTTTTTTTTTCCTTTCCATACACACCTACATATTAAATCGTGAAATAAACAATTTATAAATCATTATTTTGAAACCTATAATGAAACCCTAATTTTCACTCTTCAATGAGTTTTCCAAAAAAAAAAAAAACAAATTATATTAAGCTATGTGAATATTCTTTACAATATATTTTTAGCATTATGTTTTTTACTTGTGTTATGCCTATATAGCAAATCCCTTTATTTTTATCCTGATTTTTTAATGCCTTGTTCTTCTATTATTATTATTTGTAAAGCCCCAAGATGCTACCTAACAATAATGTTAGAAAATTAACATTAGAATTAACATGGAAAATGTGATGAGATAGCAATTTCATAGTTTTAATGTTATGTTGAGTTATTTTTCACAGGTGACGCGACAACGACTCGATGTGCTAGAACAAAATTCATGCAAATTGATGAATTTTTATGATGATTTGATAATTTTGTGTGATGGCTTAAAAATATATATATAATAAAGAAGACTGTTGCATTTATTTTTGTAAGTTATATAAAGCATATATATATATATATACACCATATATTGTTATACGGTTATATTATATGTTTATATATGTATATTATATGTTATAAGTAGATTTTATTTTTATGTATACACATTGTATTGTATATATGTCTTTATATATAGCGTATATATATTAAGTTATTTGATTAGTAATGTATATATATATATATATATAATATTATATGTATATATATGTGTATAAAAGGAAAGTATGTTATCCGGAAAATATCAGTTTTATATGATGTTAATTTCCAACTCAATTATGAACCTTTAAATGTCAAAACTTATTTCTGTAATTTAGATAAACTTATAGAGCTTTTCATAAGCTTTCCAACGCCTACTCATTTGTGCAAATTCGTAATCGGAATAAGAAGTTATGACCAGTATACTATCCGAATACCTGTCAGTCACCAACCAGTTTACTATATGCGATTGTAAGTGCGAAAATTCTAGAATTTGACCTAGCTTTTTCCTTTTTCCTCCCACACGTTTTCACACCCTAATGACAGCCATTCCACACCTATTAAGAGACAATTAAACCACAAATTTGAATCCCAATTAATTTCAAAATTTATTTGGGATTAAATTACTCACAATTATCTTATAATATTCAAAAGTTGCCCTTTTTACATGCTCTCTCTCTCTCGTTTCCCTAGTCTCCCTCTCCCTATCATTCTTATTCTCTTTCTCTGCTCTCACTGCCCCTCTATCACGCACAAACAAAGAAAAAAATAATTCCACCAAACCTTCAAGTTCTTCCAAGCCAAAATCAAAAGGATTTCAAGGTATGTTTTGGTATTGTTTGATGATGATGATTTTGTTATTTGTTTTGGTTTGGAATCCTTAGAGAGGCTAGATGATTTTCTCAATGAGTTTCTTCATGTTAGTTGAGGAAAGGATGAGAAATATCCATTTAAATGATGATTGGGGGAGGTTATATGATTGATTGACGATGGTTTATTGTATTTTGTTAACAATATGATTTTAGGGTTTTTGATTTCCTCGATTCATGATTTTGTTGGTATAGTAAATTAATATTTTATATGTTAGAAACATATCTTAGGACTGTTTTGGTGTGTATGAAACATGTACGTTATGGTGAAAAGTTTTATATTTTTAATGAATTTTTGGATTCAACCACTGCTACTGGAAAATTTCCAGAATTTATGATAAGTATTCCAAACTATTTTTGAGGATGCAACTGGACTCCATTTTTAACAAATTTGGTATTGTTAGAAAGCCCTGGATGTATACTTTTATTTGAAATATGTTTCATATCTTTTGGAGATATATGTGAATTTTTATGATTTTTTAAATAGGTAGAGGTTCGACTGCCAGATTCCATAAAATTTTAACAATCAGTTTTCAAAAAACTATTTTTGAGGATACAAATGAACTCTATTTTCAACGAATTTAATATTGTTAGAAACCCCTAGATGTCTACTTTATTTGAAATCAGTTTCAGATCGTTTGGAGACATATATGAATTGTTATGATTTTTCAAATGGGTAGAGGTCTGGCTGCCAGTTTCTGAAAAATTTTGGTAATAAAATTCAAAACTATCTTTAAGAGTCCAAACGGTCTTCGTTTTTAACAAATTAGGTACGTTTAGAAAGATCTAGATGTATAATTTCGTTTAAGATTGGTTTTAGATCATTTGGTGCCATGTACGAATTTTTATGAATTTTTGAAGGGAAAGAGGTCTAACTATCAGTATTGTAAAGTTTTGTAATTTTGTGAAATTATTCGATTTTTGTGTTTTGATGTTATTGAATGATGAAATAGGCCTATTAGGCGTTGTTATGTTACGAAGGATGTGTTTGGTGAATTATTATGAGCTTTTGTTAATTTTATTATATTTATTATTCATGACATGAACGGTTCTAAAGGCGAGCACCCGAGACCTCAATCGCGCGTCACCATCGGAATTTGAAAAGGTTAAGTAAAGCGTTTAGGTAAGTACACTCTCACCTGTAACATGAATTAAGATTTGAGAAGTATTTGTTTTAATATTGATAATGATGTTATGATATTCTTAAATAATACTTCTTCTACGATGACGTTTTGATGAAAAGTATATATATTGTATGTATATGTATTTTTTATGTTTTAAAATGGCGTTGTACACCCTTGATGATGATGATGATGTTCATGATGTTGTCCGGTGAGTGGACTTTTTATCACCGTTGGTTTGGGATTTGCTACCTAACTCCTTCCGTGACTAGCACGCTATGATGGTACAATGCCGGGCCCAATATATGATGGTTTTAAAATTTAAAAAGTTTTTAAATAATGTTTATATTTATGATGAATAAAGAAATATATTTATTTACGTTTGTGAGATTTTAAATGTCTTACTAAGCTCTTGCTTATATAAATTAATTCATGTTGCAGATAAGGAAAGAGTAAGATATAGTATTGGAGGAACTTGGAGTGTAAGCGGGACGATATGTAATAGGAAAACGAGAGGAACAATTATGAGATGGACATTTTTAATTTCAATTAAAGTTTTGAGACTTTACTTGTTATTATTTAATTGGATGATTCAAATAGACTTAAATTTTATTTCACGATTTGGTTTTTTATAATAAAAAATATATATATTAATTATGAAGTTTATTTTGATATAGTTTTTAAAAGAAAAAAAAATTCTAGAATTTTGTAAAATTTAATAAGCAAAGTTTTCCGTTACGTTAAAATTTTTATTTCAAGCTTAATATATATTTTCCGTAATTTTATAAGAGATGAAGGATTAAATAAGAAATCAACTGTAATGGTCCATGAAGGGTCATTACATTATTATTTTTAATTTGGTTGGTAAATGTTCTCAATGTAAATACACAATCATTTATTTGCAAAATTATGTTGAGGGACACTCATTTGTAAAGAGATTAGTGAAAAAAGAAACTTCGTTGTTAATAAACATATTCAAGAATATGGACCTCCCAAGATCAATACTAAATAAATTGAAATCAAGAGATCTGTCCATCCAATACTAGCACAGACGATATACAATGCACGCCATAAGCATTGGGCTTTGGAGAACTTCAAAAAAACAAAAACAAAAACAAAAACAAAAACAAAAACAAACAAACAAAAACAAAAAAACAAAAACAAACAAACAAACAAAAACCAAAAAAACAAAAAACAAAAAACAAAAGAACAAAACAAAATGGGTGTGAAAAGAAATTGGAAGTGATGGAGTAGTTTTATTTTATGAAAATAGTTAGGGATAGTTTTGGAATGTGATAAGTAAATTGAAAACATTTAATAGGGATGCATGTTTGAAAGAGGGTGTAGAGAGTTAATAGAGATACGCCAATAAAATTACTGAAAAGATATTATCAAATAATAAAAAAGTAGTAAGAAGTGTCAACACTCAAAGGATCACTATCTAAAAAGAGCAACAGAAAAACAAAACAATCCATCGACAGAAAGCAAACTCGAAAAAAAAAAAAAAAATTAAAAGAAAAAAGAAAGCATATATAATTCTTTTGATCCAACAAAACTTCCCGAAAGAGAGAGAAACAAAAGCTGGTAGAGACTAGGTTGATTGAATGAATTTGAATTGAAATGTACCTCTTACGAATTATGACTATTAGTGTCTAATTCTTTTGTGTATCATTTCGATGTAATTTATTATTACAAATAATTATTAAAAAAACTTCCATTATTCGCACGCTTTGCAGAACCCAATGACAAGTCATGTGATAAGTTCCAAATATATTAACAATCATTTCATATGTTAACTTTTTTGTTTTTAGTCCCAAGATGCATGCTTGTTTTTTATTTGTTATTATAAACTTAACTCCCATGGTTGGGTGGGAGATTATTTTTATCAATTTTATTTTTAAAAATTTTATACGTTTTTTTAATTTTGTCCTCATTAAAAAGTAATTATCTTTATAAATCTCCTTAAAAATTTTATCTTTTTAATGTGCGTTTACGCTGCTAGATCCAAAGATTAGGGGAGTTAAAAATGGGAATCAGATTTAGATGAACCCCGTTAAGTAAAAAAAGTTTATGGACGCACTAATTTTTAGTTTTATGTTTTAGAGAAACACGTTTTTGCTTAACCCCATATATTTACTCATTGGATATTCTATGCATGCCCATTTGTTTACTCTAGCGTTCAGTGTCTTCCACCCATTTTCCTGTTGACTGATTCGTTCATGTGTAAACCTGGGAGGAAAGAATAACAGACTTTCTCCCTTCTTTGCCCTGCTAATTGTGAGTTGCAATAGAGAGTTTCACCTAACTTTCCTTTCTTTCCTTTCTTCCTTCCTTCTGTAACTGCAATATTGAGAAAACATGGCGGCTAAACTTGTGGGAGGAGCTTTTCTCTCTTCTTTGTTTGGGAAGCTGTTTGACAAACTGGATTCTCCCGAGCACCTGAACTTTTTCCGAGGATTGAAGCTCAATGACCGGTTGCTCAAGAAGCTGAAGATCATGTTGTGTTCTGCTAATCAAGTCCTGGATGATACTGAGCTGAAACAACTCACGAATCCAAATGCGAGAGAGTGGCTTTTTGAGCTCAAAGAAGCCATCTGTGTTGCAGAAGAGTTGCTGGATGACATCAACTATGAAATTTTAAGGTACGAGGTTGAATCTAAATCCGGAAGCAGCTTTAAGAAACTCAAATCCAGCCTTTACAGTTCTTGCACTACATTTGACCTAGCCATTGAGGAGATCCATGATAGGCTAGAGTATATTGTCAAAGAAAAGGATCTCCTTGGTCTAAAACAAGGTGTCAAAAGCATAGCTTCACAAAGATTACCGGCTCCTTTCGCAGATGACTCTTTTGTTTATGGAAGGAATGGTGATAAGGAGAAAATCATTGAGTTACTGCTGGCGGATAATGGCAGTTGTAGCGACAAGATCTCTGTGATTCCTATAGTGGGCATGGGTGGCATCGGCAAGACCACCCTTGCTCAGCTCATTTATGAGGATAAAAGAGTGAAGAGTCGGTTTCGTATCAGATCATGGGTTGTTGTATCAGATGAATCTGATATTTCGATAATAGCTAAAAAAATCCTTGAAGAGATTACCTCGCAAAAGTATCGAACTGAGGACCTTTATCAACTTCAATCTAAGTTAAAAGATGTATTGAGCAACAAGAAGTTTCTCTTTGTTCTGGACGATGTATGGAATGAGAACTATGAACACTGGGAGATCTTGTTTAGCTCTTTCCGGTCTGGAGCACATGGAAGCAGGATCATTGTGACGACACGCAGTGATACTATTGCAAAGAAGATTGGAAATGTGCCAACACATCACCTTGAGAGAACACCTGACAATGATTGTTGGAAGTTATTTGTGGAGCATGTCTTTAGAAATGTAAATCCGGAGACATATCAAGAATTACATGTAATTGGTAAGGATATAGTTAAAAAGTGTAAGGGTGCTCCTTTAGTTGTTAAGTCCCTTGCCGGTCTCCTACGCTCAGTTTTGGATCCAGAGGAATGGAAAAGGATACATTTTGTTCCTTTATTCACACATTTTGTTCTATGGAAAGGTTCAAAAAAAGAATCTAGTTCTATGAATGAACGATAATTTACAGTCATTGATCAATGAACGCTAATTTTAATTTTCAATCTACGATTCCTGGTTCCGAGATTATAGCCGAGAACAGAGTCCTCTGTTTTCTTTTGTACTAAAAAAAAAAAAAAATACTCCTCTGTTTCATTCCCAAGATCAAAGTAATTAATTAGCTTTCATGGGACATTTAGCATAATGTATAGCCTTAGAATATTTCGGCCCAATATATAGCAACAATTCCATTGTATCAGGAATTTCGTGATTTGGTCTTTCATGACAAAATGTGTAAGTAACGAAGAAAGGAACAAAATAAATATTTATGTATATATACTCACACTTTAATATCTATTTTTTTTTATATATGATTTGCTTCATAATTCCTGTTATTCCTTGACTTTACTAATCACGAGGAAGAATTTTATACATATCATTGACTTATTTAATAAGGTGAGATGTTATGAAAATTTTAATAGTATTGACAATGCTCCCTAAAATGATTTAAACAACAGTTTTAGCCATAAAATTTATTAAAAAAAATGATGATCGATTTTACACCTTAAATAAAATCATTTTCTTATGGGAAATTTTGATTTTTGTTAAAGGCTTTGTATTAATATTTTTTTTCACATTTTTTTTCCTAATATATTTACTCATTCTCTCTCAAGGATTAACGAGGCCTGGAACTCAATAAATAAATAAATAAAAACAAGAAAAAAGAAAAAAGAAAAAAAAGAAACTTGAGACTTGGAACTCAATAAATAAATAAATAAAAACAAGAAAAAAAAAAAAAGAATAATTAGAAAAGCTTACCAGGATGTTGCCTATCTTTTACATTTAAGTACTGACTTTTTTTCCCTTAAAAATCACATTGAAATTTACAAATTGATGACGCTATCAAATGAGTGGCCCGAGGAATCAATGTAGTACAGTAAGAAAATAAGGTCATCTTTTTCTTTTGCAATAAAATGATACCCCCTTTAATTTCTTTAATTTATTGACTAATTTTCCTAAACTTCCTTCTTTCATACTCGGAATTTAGCTAATGGCTACTTGGAAAATGCCATATGGGTTGCTATATAGGTAAAACGAGATACCTTTCTTTATTAAAGAATTTCGATTAAATTATTATTAGCTGAAATTGTGATACACTCCCAGTTGAGCTGGGTGCTCATTCTTCTTGCAAGAAGTTTTGAGTTCGAGTCATCGTACTACATTGGTCTAATTACCTTCACGGTTAGTAGGTCACATAAGATAATTGTATGAAAATTCTAACCTCTCCCATTATAACATTTGAATTATATTTATATATATATATTTGAATTCTATTATGTTCCTTCTTAAAGTAGAATCCGAGGTTCTTTTTTCCCCCACACACAAAAAATTAAACAAATTGCATATTGGACATTATTCTCGATTTTAATCGATATAAATAATATTCTCGATTTTAA
Source organism: Ficus erecta (assembly GCA_008635985.1). Classification (NCBI taxonomy): domain Eukaryota; kingdom Viridiplantae; phylum Streptophyta; class Magnoliopsida; order Rosales; family Moraceae; genus Ficus; species Ficus erecta. The sequence continues at coordinate 94,927 of BKCH01000283.1, forward strand.
AATTGATTAAGAAGACTCATTATGAGTCATTCATATTGGACATTATTTGAATATTCGCACTTGGACATTAACCGATGCTAGACATTATTTGGATCATACTGGACAAACGAACTTGACATTTTCCTAAATTTAGGACCGGACGAATGGACCTGAACTATTAACCCATGACTATGACTAAGCTAAACTATACCCAAACAATATGGAACATGGACACAATAATGACCAAATGACATTTCAATCTATGAATTATATATTGAACCATAACTGATTCTTTTACAAATTAATATCTAATTAACTGATTCATTATTTTTTTTTTTATATTTATGATGGCTTGTAACCTATTTATATCTCTTATGTGCTTATTTATTTACTTGTTTAGTTATTTGCTCATTTACTTATCCATATTTTCTTTCTTATTTGAAGAATTATCATGAGTTAAGCGTTTTTCGTTATCCTTATTCTCATTCTTATCCTTATTTATCTTTTTCATTCCATGGAACTTATTAGTTTATAAATAATCATAGTTCAAGCTTTATTTCGGCTTACTATGCGTTTATAATATTTATAATATTTCTTCCATACGATTAACTATAAGGTAATAGTTAATTCTTTTTATTTCTTTTATTTAATCATTTTTCTAAATCCATTAGCAATGATTTATACACAGAGTCATTTTTATAATTAATTTCAAAATGTAATACTTATAGACTAGTGCCTAATTTATTGTTTACGCATCATTTAAACCTATTTTTGACCAGTACCTACACAATTAAATAATTTAAAATGCAAATTCTGATTCACTTCACAAAATGCGTACTATACTGGACCCCCTCTCATTCGCACACTCATCCATAACAGAGTCCTCTGTTTTCTTTTCTATTCACAACAATACTCCTCTGTTTCATTCCCTTATATCAAAGGTAATTAGCTTTCATGGGACATTTAGCATATTATGTAGGCTTAGAATGTTTCTTCCTAATATTAGCAACAAGTTAAATGCAAAAGGAACTTTAATGCAATTTGATCTAATAATCATATATCTGTTTCTATTATATACAGTAAGAGCCTTACGCAACTTCGTCAATCTTTCATATTCCCTTTTTGTCCTTTTCTTGTTGAAATTTCCTTCACTTAGTTGCCTGTTAAGCTTTAAATGCATGCTACATTAATTACAGCTATCCCCCATTCCGAAAAAAACCCAGTAACCAAACTCCCTCACAAGCAGTCAGGTCCCCAATTTTTTAGTTCTAAATTTTGCCCCATATATCTTTCAAAATTTGTAATTTGCTCCCATTGAATTGTTTTTCCTCAAAGGTGCCCCCACATAACACTTAAATTATTTCCATGTTTTGGTACCATAACCAACACTTGATTCTTTTTTCTTTCCTTTAAATTTCTTTATCTACCTTTCTTTTCTAATTTTTTTTATTTAGACTTTTATTTGTTTTTAAATATTTTATGAACTTCAATGTTGGTGTGTGTAAGTTTTTCTTTATTGGTAAAAAGAATTATCTTTAAAGGAAAAATAATGGTGTAAAATAAATTAAACTAAAGCTTAACTTTCAATTTAACATGACAAACAATAGATAATAAATCTTGAGCTAGAAACTTCTATTTTGTATTATAAAATTAACATTTGAAATAAAGTTCAAATATAATTATTACAATTTTTTCAAAATATAAAAATAATTATTTTACATTATATTGTAATGAACATGAATGAAATAGAACAAAAAATTACTCAAAATATTATCATATTGTTGTGCTGCCAGCCAATGACAACGATGGGGATGACTTGTAGGACCGTTAAAAAATATTTGTGTTGCTCTTTGAGAATGAATAAGATGAGAATTTATTAAAATATAAATTAGACAAGAACTATAGTTTAAAAATATATTTTTTTAGGTCACAGTAGAATATTGGAGAGTTTTTCCCTTAAAAAAATATTGGATAATTTTTGAATTTCCAATCTGAATTGCATTGAACGATATTTCTTATAATTTGATTAAAGTATCACCTTTTTTTTTATTTTTTTTTTTAAGAAAATAGTTTATTTACGTTTAATTAATTCAAAAGAATTTTTATTATTAAAAATTATTTTGAAAAGAATTAATATGGATTTATATACATATATAGGAAACTAAATCTCAGTCTTTCTATTTTTAATTTTACAGAGAATGCAGAAATTTTTAAGAAAATAATATTAATATCAATTTCATAGATACATATATATTCTTAGCGTAAACTTGGATCTAAAGTTTATTGGAGATAAAATTAGTTATTTTTAAGTTTTGATTAGATATTCTTGGAATTTCACTAATATTGTTCTAAAAAACGAAAAAATAATGATATATGAAAAAATAATAATCATTAAAATGAATGATTGTTTTTATGTAAAATTTTTTTTTAGAAAAAGTGTTAAATATGCAATACTAAACACACGTCCCATGGACGTGCCTAAAAAACTAATGGGTAAATTGTTTTAATACGTTGTAAATTTCACTATAGAAATGAGTGATTATTTTTATGTAAAAAATTAAAATGAATGATTGTTTTTATGTGAAATTTTTTTAGAAAAAGTGTTGAATATGCAATACGAAACACACGTCCAATGGACGTGCCTAAAAAGCTAATGGGTAAATTGTTTTAATAAGTTGTAAATTTCATATTTGATTTCATCAAAAGAAGAAAAGTTCGAATCCTTCTATTCTCGATTAATAATCAAGTAAAAAGGTTGGTAACATTCTAATAATGAATAGATTTACTAATAGCATACAATCAGTTTTGAAAGAAAATTAATATTGAACTAATCGATATAAATAATATTCTCGATTTTAAAATTGATTAAGAAGACTCATTCTGAGTCATTCATATTTCATATTGGACATTATTTGAATATTCACATTTGGACATTAACTGAACACCTATTCTAAACATTATTTGGACTACACTAGACAAACAAACTTGACATTTTCCTAAATTTATGAGCAGATGAATGGACCTGAACTATTAACCCATGACTATGACCAAGCTGGACTATACCCAAACGATATGGAACATGGACACAATAATGACCAAATGACATTTTAATCTATGGATTCTATATATACTGAACCATAACTGATTCTTTTACAAATTAATATCTAATTAACTTATTCATTATTTTTTATATTTATGATGGCTTATAACCTATTTATATCTTTTATATGCTTATTTATTTACTTGTTTAGTTATTTGCTTATTTACTTATCCATATTTTCTTTCTCATTTGAGGAATTATCATGACTTAGGCGTTCTTTGTTATCCTTATCCTTATTCTTATTCTTATCCTTATTTATCTTTTTCATTCCATGAAACTTATTAGTTTATAAATAATTATAGCTCAAACATTTATTTCGGCTTACCATGCGCTTATAATATTTATAAAATTTATATAAAATGATGATCAATTTTACCCCTCATAAAATTCAATATATTCTTATGGGAAATTTTGATTTTCGTGAAATGCTTCGTTTTATGAATTATTTTCATTTTTTTTAATATATTTACTCATTCTCTCTTAAACAGTGTGAAACCATAAACTCAAAATAAATAAATAAATAAAAATGAAAAATAAGATAAGAAAAGCTTGCCAGGAAGTTGCCTGCCATTTACACTTAAGTACTGACTTTTTCTTCCTTGGAAATCACATAGAAATTTACAAATTGACGAGGCTATCAAATGAGTGGCCCGAGGAATCCGTGTAGTGCATTAAGAAAACAAGGTTATCCTTTTCTTTTTCTTTTCTAATGAAACGATACCCCCCTTTACTTTAATTTATTGACTACTTTTCCTAAACTTCCTTCATTCACACTTGGAATTTAGCTATTAGGTAATTGGAAAAATGCTACGTGGTTGCTAGACATGCAAAATAAGGTACCTTTCTTTATTAAAGAATTTGGATTAAACTATTGTACGCTGAAATTGTGATACACTTCCAATTAAGTTAGGTGTTCGTTCTTCTTGCAAGAAATTTTGAGTTCGAATCAACTTATTATATTGGTCTGATTACCTTCACGTGTTAGTAGGTCACGTAAAATATTTATACGAAATTTTAACATTTCCCATTCTAATATTTTCTCCTCATGTAAAAAGAATCTTTATTTTCAAGTATATGAAAAAACAACATTTTCTCCCCATATATATATATTTGAATTCTATTATGTTCCCTCTTATGGTAGAATTGGAGGTTCTATTTTTCCCCACACACAAGATATTAAACAAAATGCATGATACTTGACATAATATATTGTATAGATGTAAATTAGCTCTAGGTGCGAATTTTCTCTCATGAAATTCTCACTCTCATTTCTCTTCTCTTTCCAACCAATAAAGGGTACGTTTCCTTACAGTGGCGTGAGAATAATAATAGTAATAATTTGAATGGAGTCATATATATTTAATATTTGTTTTTTTTTAAATAAAAAAAAAAGCACTTATTTTTCACTATTGCCAAATTATCCGCACAATATGTTTGTCGACTTTTAGCTTTCACCATTTGTCGCCCACTATGATTTCCCCTCATGCTTGCCGGCTATTTTGCATTAACCTTTTCATTCTTTATTTTCAATCCTTTTCTGCTTTATTCCCTGAAGTGCTCTCTCCTTTATTATAATTTAATAAATAAGCTGTTTAATTTCTTACTAGATTTGTAAAAAGGTGTTTTCTTGTGAAATAATGCCGACACAGGAATAACACAACCCCCAAACTTTCCTTTCTTTTTCCCCTGCTTGTAAGTTTCAACGGAGAGCTCTCTGAACTTTCCTTTCTTCCCTTGCTTCCTTCCTTCAACACCTCAACTTTTGTTCTAAGGAAGGATTCAGGAAAAGAATCCAGCTCTATGAATAAAAAGCTAATTAAACTAATATCTATTATTTTTTGGTATGATTTGCTTACTTATGCTTGTTATATATTGACTTTAATAATCACGGGAAAGAAAGTTTTCTATTATTGACTTTTTTAATAAGGTAAGGTGTCATGCTCCCTAAAATGAAAATGCTCCCAAAAATAATAAAAAAAAAAAAAACAGTTTAAGCCATAAAATTTACATAAAATGATCAATTTTTACCCCCTCATATAAAATCAGCATATTCACACGGGAAATTTCTATTTTTGTCAAAATGTTTTTTTTTTTTTTTTAAAGATTTATTTTCACTTTTTTCTGAAATGTTTAGTCATTCTCTCTTAAAGAGTAGTGAAACCATAAATGATTAAAAATTTCTCACTCGATATATATGTCCAATGAGCTTATAAGAAAAAAAAGTAGAGTTTTTAGTGGGATTTATATAAGATAATTAATTTTGAATGTAGACAAAAAAGAAAAATCATTCAAAAAAAGACTAAATTTTAAAATAAGAAAAGTTCAATGGGGGTGGCAGCCCCCGCTCTGCACATGGTAAACTTTGATTTGAATTTGAGTTCAAATACTATGAAATTGTGAAAATATTTAAATGAAATGTTTTACCATCAATTAAACACATGTTATATTAAAATTAAATAATTATTATTGTAGATTAAAGCGGTAGGTTCAAATATGATAGTTTTCCTTGTACAACTATGAGAAAAATTAAAAGCCGCGAAAGCTGCCTATCATTTGCATTTAGTTCTGACTTTTTCCTGTAAAGTATTATGTAGAAATCTACTTGATGTGGCCTAAAGAATCCGTGTTAGAAAAAAGAGCAAAATTTTCTTAAGGAATGATAACTTGTTTTTAGTTGATTTTATTATATGTCATGTCATTAACATTGGGTTGTCGCTTATGTTTTAGTAAGGGCATTTATTAATTTTATTTTTGTTCAAAATTAATAATTTTAAAGTGTAAACAATAAAAGTAAAATTTTAATAAGAATTATACATTGAGAGTAAAATAAAACTATAAAATTTTTAAATTGAATAAATTCTATTAAATAATATGTGAAAATTTTTAATTTTTATCGAAAGTAAAATATAAAAATTACAAAATATTTGAGATAAAATTGAACGGAAAAATTCTTCAACGAGGGTTGGACCCCCACTCGTCTCTTTTTAAATCTGCCTATGGTTATAACATCACGTCAATGAATTTCTCAACGACCATGTGAATGAGCTGTTTTTGGATCAAACATTGACGTCTCTGTCAGATTGTTTGAATCGTCAATAGGCCAACCCGTAGACTTGACTTTCTTTTCACCTGCTTGTAAGTTTGTTTCAAACAGAGATCTCACGGAACTTTTCCTGTCTTCCCTTCCTTCTTTCAGCTAGAACAATGACTGAAGTTGTTGCCGGAGCTTTGCTGTCTTCTTTGTTTGAGACGCTGTTTGACAAGCTGTCTTCTTGAGAGCTGCGGAGCTTCTTTCGGGGACTCAAAGTGAACAAACGGCTGCTGTGGAAGCTGAAGATTTTGCTGTTGTCGGCCAATCAAGTGGTGGATGATGCTGAGGTGAAACAACTCACGAAACCTGATGTCAGAGAGTGGGTTTTTGAGCTCAAAGAAGCCATTTATGAGGCTGAAGATGTGCTGGACGAGACCAACTATCGAGCTTTGCGGTTTGAGCAAAACAGAAGCAAACCTTTAAGTAAGAGGTTCCAATCTTGTCTTAATTGTTTCAGTACGTTTGATGAAGCTGTAGAATGTAAGATGGAGGAGATCCTTGATAGGCTAGATTATATTGTTAAACTAAAAGATGTCCTTGGTTTAAAACAAGGCGGCACAAGTAGACTTCCCCAGAGATCATATGCTCCTTTGGCAGATGCATCTCATGTTTATGGGAGGAGTGAGGATACAGAGAACATCCTTAAGCTACTGCTATCAGATAACGGTAGTAGTAGCAACAAAATCTCTGTGATTCCCATAACGGGCATGGGTGGCGTCGGCAAAACCACCCTTGCTCAGCTAGTCTATGAGGAAAGTAGAGTGAAGAGCCAATTTCCTATCAGATCATGGGTTACTGTTTCAGATGACTCTACCCTTCCCATAATAGCTAAAAGAATCATCGACAAGGTCACCTCAAAAAAATGTGAAACTGTGGAGCCCAGTGAACTTCAACATGCGCTAAAGGAAGCATTGAGCGACAAGAGGTTTCTCTTAGTTCTCGATGATGTATGGGATGAGAGCTATGTTCATTTGGAGCCCTTAATGAATTGTTTCCAATCTGGAGCACATGGAAGCAGGATCATTGTGACAACACGTAGTGACACTATTGCAACAGAGATGGGAAATGTGCAAACATATCTCCTGCAGACAGTGTCTGATGATGCATGTTGGGAGTTATTTGAGAAGTACGTGTTTGAAGATGCAAGATCAGAGACAAATCAAGAATTACGTGCAATTGGAAGGGATATTGTTAAAAAGTGCAATGGTGTTCCTTTAGCTGTCAAGTCTCTCGCCAGTCTCCTTCGCTCGGTGTCAGATCCAAAGGAATGGAAACAGGTATTGAGCAGTGACATATGGGAGTTGGAGTTGCAAGGAAATCAGAGTAACAAAATTTTGCCTTCTTTGTGGTTGAGCTACCATTATCTGCCTTCATACCTAAAGCGGTGCTTTGCTTACTGTTCGGTGTTTCCGAAGGATTATGCTATAGATGAATTTGAACAAGAAAAGATAATACAATTATGGATGGCAGAAGGTCTTCTAAAACCTGGAAATTTGGGAGAACAGGCTGAGGATGTAGGGAGAAAGTACTTCAAAGAGCTGATATCAAGGTCATTGTTCCAACCACTATGTAAGGATGAATCAACTATATTAATGCATGACCTTATGCATGATTTAGCAGTGTTTGTATCGGGTGAATTTTCGTTTAGGATGGATGACAAATCCAAAGCTAAGTCTTCTAGGAAGACTCGTCATCTTTCATATTCCAAAATTGATGTCTTTGAGAAGCATGAAGGTTTATCTGAAGCTAAGAGTATTCGTAGTTGCCTACGAGTTTCATCGTCCTACAAGAAGTCATCAAGTGGAGTGCCACAGTTGAAAACATTGTTGTTGGTAGGAGGATGCTTAAGAGCTCTTTGTCTATCTAGCTGTGGTTTTACTGTGTTGCCTGATTCAATCGGCAAGTTAAAGCATTTGAGGTATTTGGACTTATCAGACAATTTTGAGCTTGAAGAGATACCCAACACGCTTTGTGGTCTATATAATTTGCAGACGCTACGATTATCACAGTGCAGAAGGCTAAATCAATTGCCAGCTGACATGGGAAACCTAGTCAATTTGCGCCACCTCGATATCGAACAAGTATCTCTCAAGAAGATGCCACCTAAAATGCGCAATTTGAAAGATTTGCAGACACTAAGTAACTTTGTTATTGGCGAAAATGGAGGCTCCAGCATTGAGGAGTTAGGAGGGTTACGTTTTCTATCTGGAACACTGGAAATCTCAGGGCTTCAAAATGTTGATGGCATTGAAAATGTTCGGGAGTCTTATTTAAAGGATAAGGAGTTTCTCACTAAGCTAGCATGTTACTGGAGCAATAACGATCGTAGTGATGATTTAAGAAAAGATAAATAAGTACTTGATGCACTACAACCTCATCCAAAACTGAAAGAGCTTGTCATAGATGGTTATGGAGTTGAAACACTCCCCAGTTGGTTGCGCCATTGTTCATACAATGATATGGTTAGTGTGCGTCTAACTAATTGTTTCAACTGTCGTGTATTGCCACCACTTGGTCAACTACCTTCTCTCCAAGAGCTTTACATTTATCGGTGTCGTGGTGTGGAAAGAATAGGTGTTGAATTTTTCTACATTATTAAGCCGTTTAGATCTTTAAAACGGTTGGAATTTGAAGATTTGTCAGAGTGGCAAGAGTGGTCGTTTCCTGAAAGCCGTGAAGATGGTGGATGTTTCCCCAGTCTTGAGCATCTTAGTATCCGGGATTGTCCCAAGCTAAATGTGTGCTTACCAGACTACTTTCCTTCCTTGAAGACACTTGAAATACTGCGCAATGAACAAATTGCTATTCTTCCAGGAATTCGACGAATGGAAATGTCTTTTCCTCATCTTGACCAACTGAGAATAGAAAACAGTCCCAAATTGGAGACATTTCTGTTGAGTAACTTTCCATCAAACCTGAAAGCAGCTTACATTTCGGGTAATGCTTCTTTTATTGGAGGTAGTAGAATCCCCAATCCACGCTTAATAATTCTTGGATGTGAAAATGTGATGACATTTCCAGAGGCATTGCATCCCACTACTCTAACTTGTCTCCATGTTAAGTGTCTTGATAATCTTAAAGCTCTGAATGGGGAAGGCTTTCAACACTTTCCTTGTCTTGAAGAGTTGAGAATTGAACGTTGCAAAGAGCTCCAACGCTTTCCGGGAGAAGGGCTGCATGTGTCTCTGACTTCTCTCCATTTAAAAAGGCTTCCGAAGCTTGAAGACCTTGGCAAGGGCCTTCAACACCTCATCTCCATTAAAGAGTTGAGGATTGAATATTGTGGAAACGTTCAGTGCTTGTCTGAAAATGGGCTACCCACGTCTCTAACTTCTCTCCATTTAGAAGAGCTTCCGAAGCTTAAAGACCTTGGCAAGGGCGGCCTTCAACACCTCATCTCCCTTAAAGAGTTGGGTATTCGAAATTGTGGAAACCTTCAATGCTTGTCCAAAAATGGGCTACCCACGTCTCTAACTTCTCTCAATTTAGAAAAGCTTCCAAAGCTTGAAGATCTTGACAAGGACGGCCTTCAACACCTCATCTCCCTTAAAGAGTTGAGTATTGAATATTGTGGAAACCTTCAGTGCTTGTCCGAAAATGGGCTACCCTCGTCTCTAACTTCTCTTTATTTAGAAAAGCTTCCGAAACTTGAAGACCTTGGCAAGGGCGGCCTTCAGCACCTCATCTCCCTTAAAAAGTTGAGTATTGAAGATTGTGAAAACCTTCAGTGCTTGTCCGAAAATGGGCTACCCACATCTCTAACTTCTCTCATTATCTCAGACCTTCCAAGCCTTGAAGACCTGGGCAAAAACTTCTTTCAACACCATATCTACCTTGAAGAGTTGAGTATTTTTGACTGCAAAAATCTCAAGTACGACTCACAAGAAGAAGATAATGGGAAGGGCGGCTTAAAAAACTTCATCTCGCTTAAAGGTCTGACAATCTTTGATTCTGAAATGCTTCTGGGCTTGCTAGAAGAGGGATTGCCCCCATCTCTCACTTCTCTCTCCATCGATGGGTTTCAAAACCTTAGAGACCTGAATCGAATGGGCTTTCAACACCTCATCTCCCTTAGAAGCTTGAAAATTTGGAATTGCGGAAATCTGCAGTGCTTGCCTGAACAGGGGATGCCCTTGTCTCTCTCTCTTCTTCATATATGTAGATGCCCTTTGTTGGAGCCACGGTGTCAGGAAGGGACAGGCAGTGATTGGCATAAGATTTCCCACATTCCTCGTGTTAAGATCGGTGAACTGAATCAGCATTGCCTAGTGTTTTAGGCTATTTGGTTTCCAAATTTTCAGGTAATTTTCAATTTCTTCTTCATTTACCATTCATAATTTGTTGTTTTCATTCCTCTTGTGCATTTTGAAGAGAATACCAGGTCCGTGTTTTTTTTTCCTTCAATTCAAGTGCTCTACAATTTTAACCTATTTTTCAAATTTTCAAGTTTTAAGTTTCCAAAACAATCAGTTGTTAAATTATAAAAATATTGCAGATGGATTGCAATTGCCCACTCACGGCAATTTCTCTTAATTATATGAAACTTAATTTGTTTCTGCTGGTTTATTCAATGTCTGATCTGTTTTCTCTATTTTTCAAAATCTTTTATCTCTAGAATCTATTCGATTTGTACTAAATCTGTGCTCTGCAACTAGAAAAAATTGAAAGACCACTCTTTTTGGTGATCGAGAAACAAAGGTAGTTGACTTCTTTCAATGTGAAGTTCAATGCCTTTTTGCTTACTGAACTAGTTTACCTTGTGCAAGTTGAGATTTGCATTACAAGTTGATTTCCCTTTCAATTCATATCTTTCATTGCCCATACGTCCCAGCGACTTTGATAGTCTTGATTCATTGCTTATTTTTTGTTGGAATCTATCCGAGGTAATTAATGCTTGTTTTCCCTCTCTAGAAAGGAAAATGTCTACATTTTCTGTAGCATCTCAGTTTACTTTCAGTAGCTTCATTATATTGTAGAAAACCTGTTTATATCGAACTTTCGAGATGTTGATAATGTCGTTTGGCCTATTTGCAGATGATGCAGGGTTCTGGCTGCTGACACTATTCATGTTGCCGCTCCTCCAAAAGTCGACAATGATACTGACCATGGATGGTCCAAATGAAAATGGCTCAAAGGCAGCATCTGCTTCTGCTGTAGGGTATAGGATGCTTCGGTTTAAAAGATTTTTGATTTAATCTTCAGCTGCTCAAGAAGCATGAACAACTGGGAAAAGTGTTCAACCAAAACCAGTTGAGACCAATACCGAGCCTGAAATTCAAGGATTGAGGATATATTTAAAGATGTGTAAATGACATTTTTTTAGGAGGTATGTGCTGCATTACCTTGTATGATTAGAATATATTTGTGATTTTATTGAATTTGTTTGATACTATTTGGTAAATACGTATATCTTAGGTATGTGATCTCTTTTTCTTTCTTCAAGTCAACATAGTGAGACTATATGGTTTGCAAACCTTTATCGTTTAGGATATTAACGGAGAATTACTTAAATTTATGTATATATGTATATATGTATATGTTTTGTATATGATCTGTCTTTTGAATTACTTGCTATCTAGATGGTCATTGTTTCATTTTAGTTTGGAATATTTGCAGTTAAATATGGTCTCGCCTTTTACCATTCATCGACAGCATCTTGCAATGTTGGCTCAGCAGCATCACTTCTTATGGCTGTGCTTCCTGGAATCATAATTTCCATGGTCAATCCGATCAGCGGAAATCTACACAGGTAGATTGGAAAACAATGCATATATTGTAACATCGGTTCGTTTTTCTTTATCCTGTGAATTTCACATGTTGCTCCACTTTCTTCTGAGTCAGGGAAGGAATTTTAGGACCACCATATATCTAGTTGGGAGCTCTCATATTCTACGTGTTCCACAAAAATACGAGAGACGGATGATCGTTGGGTGCTAGCAACAGGTACGCTGATGCTCTAAGTTACGTTGATGCAGTATTTTGGAACGTCTTGATCTAGTCTGGCCTGCAGGTTTTGATCTACCGGATCACAAAATTTTGGTGCAACATCAGGCATGCGATAAATTCTCTCTGTCGGGCCATCATGCATCATGTGGGAGAACCGCTCCATACACTGCATGTCCTCTAAGCATAAAAGGCAGGTTTGTATAGACAATTCAAAAGAATAACTCTTTTCTTTTTTTTTTTTTTTTTAATTTCTGTTGTATTTACTATTTATCCTACCATGTCAGGTGGAGGATACCTTACTGGAGTCGTCTTGTATGTTCCAAGTTTCTAGTGTTGAGTAGTCCTTTGTATAAGAGATTTAGAATTATGTCATAAATGGTTTTTTTTTTTGCCAAATCGTAATTTAAACTAGGTTCCTTCTTCTTTCTTTCTTTAAATTGCACTCAAGTCCTGTCATGGTAATTTCCATATGCAGATTGACTTCGAGAACAATCTCACACATCATCATGTTGCACTTGCTCTGAACGCTAAGCGAAAAATCACGTACCACCTGGCCAGACTTCTTTGAAGGTCTGTCTATATAGCTTTGATCTTCTTCCATTGGTATGATCTTCACTATCAACAGAGAAAAGTGGGCTCAAGGTTTTAAGACTCCTCTGTAGTTGTTCATGTGATGACGTTATTTCTTATGCACCACAATCTGCAGCGACGACATTATTTCTTGAGTCTCGATATACAAATTCACACCTTTAGATGCGACCTGTTTCAATGAAGCTTGATCATGAAGCAAGCCTAGGCATTTTAGCAGGTTTGTTACACTTACTTCTTGCCATCGGGCACACTAGCGCATCTTGTCAACTGGTTTAGCTCTGCCTTGGGCTCCTCAGGGGAACGGCTCCAGTTCCCGACCAGTGTGTGCAGGGTTGGCCTAGCCCCTTGTTCAATCAACAATGAAGTATATCCTGCACGCACCTCTTGAGTCACCCCCAAATCGAGGATATCCAGCCGAATAGGCAAGCATACATGTTCTTCGTCCATCTGCTGCCATGACATGATGAGGAAAAATGCTTGCTCTAGTTGAAGCTCGGAAACGTTGATTTGCAGATACCATGTTGATTGAACAGCAGAAGAAATGTGGATTGTGGCTGAAAGTGATTGTCATGAAGGTGCATGCCACGACGAGGTTAGATGAATAAGAAACACAAGAATAGAGCCAATACTCAAGCTTTGCAGTATCTTACAAAACCCGTGAAGCCATTCGAGGTCACATCAATCGCATCTTTTGCTTTACAATCAGCAGGTTAGTTTTACCGACTTTTTTTTTTTTTTTTTTTCAAAATACAGAAATTCATTTCTTCGTGCATGTTAGTCTTCTTTCTTTCTCTTCTTTGGCACTAATATGATCAGTTTTTGCTTTCCGAATTGCAGGCTCTTAGTTTCAAAGTTTAGCCTTTGTTTCCTACCATGGAATCACAACGAAAACGATTCCAAGATTCCTAGTGGAACATCAAATGTTGAAACATGACTTTGTCTGGCCATTCCTTGGAGAGGAAAGAACGACAATGCATAACGATAAAATCATCAAATCAAAGTGTCGGAAAATTATGAATAGACCAAGACTTTCCTGTTACGTGAATTCATCGAGAATTTGTAGTCATTGTCTAAATTTTCACTCTACGATTCCCGGTTCCGATATTATAGCCAGAAAACAGAGTCCTCTTGTTTTCTTTTCTACTCATATGACAATACTTCTCTGTTTTATACCCAAGATTAAGATAATCATCTTTCATGCGACATTTAGCATACTACATATGGCCTTAGAATGTTTCTGCAATGATAATAGAAAAATGTTCATTATAGCAATGATTTATTAATTTGATCATATAGTAGTATGCATGACTATTGTGCATGTAACAAAGAAAGGAATGAAAAAAAAAAAAAAATCATGGTAATATCTATTCTTTTTTGGTGTGATTTGCTTCCTTGTCTTCGTTATTCCTTGACTTCAATAATCACGAGAATGAATGTTATATTTCATTGACTAGGTTTTTTATTTTTTATTTTTGGGGTAATTTCATTGACTAGTATAACAAGATGAAGATGTAGATGTTCTCTTCAAGAGAAATCTACTAGGATATCAAAAGACAGTTATTTTGCACTTCCATTGGGCATCTTGTTTTAATTCACTCTTCCAACTTTTATGTATAGTGTGTTCTCCAATCAAAATTTGAATTTACTATTTGAATTGTTCGTTTGACAAAGAATCGAGACGAGTATTCAATCATTATATATATATATATTGGCCGTAACGACCCGACTTTTTAGATCGTTAACTAACTTATTTATTTTTAATTCATTTAATCTTAACACTTATTTATGTTAGGTTCCAAAAATACATAATTTTTTTTTATAAACCATATTCATACTATAAGAGTTAAATTTATTAAAATTTTTAACTGAGAAAATTGAAAATATATAGATAATAAATATCAATTCAAATTCGTACTTAGATAATATTTAAAAAGTTATAACGCCATGTGAGTTAAAAGGAAAGACTCTAAAGTCTTTTTCTCGTAAAGTACTCCTATTAGTTTAGTAGTACCAAAATATTGGTAATATAGTTATAAATATAGTGGATACAAATAATTTAAGTCTAAATACAGAAATTAAATTCGTGGTGGTATCCCACTCCCTTCGTTCATCGCCTCCGCACAGCTTCACCAATCCAGAAAACGTCTAAGTAACAGACTGCTTACCTGTGTTACCTAAAATACGAACACACACGTATGAGCTTTCGCTCAACAAGTATAAACAATATCTCACAAAACATTTTCATAAAATCATATCATCACATGTAACATCATGAATGTTCAAAAATGCATGTGATCTATGTGTGTTCAATTATGCTTCATTATATACATGTCTTGTCTACTTAAGAGCCCCTATGTCGCACCTATATGCGCGCAACTAATGGGGAGTTGGGGGGTGACCCTCCAACCACCTCCAAGGTCATAACTTATAACTTTCATTCTTATCATATCCTCTCACTAATATAAGGTTTGTACGACACTTATTCCTATATTTCGTTAGCCTCCTTCTTATTAATTGTGACAATGTGAAGATTTACATGTCACTATGCATCTACTATTATGGCATAAATATCTATGAGGCATGTCGATCATATTAGTGCAAAAGAAATTATGCATGTCAAATGCTTAATCAAAGCGATACATATAACTCATATATTCATCACATCATCAAGGCAAATCATAGCAAACGTAGAGGATCAACAAAGAAAAACATTTTGTTCCATGCTGTAAGTGAGATTTGTACTTACTTATCTTATGTGTTTAACTTCCAGAGTTGTACCTCCTACTACGCAAGTTTGAGAAATTATCCTGATTTAACAATATCTCATTATTAGATAGAATTATAGTTTTATTACTTTATTCATTTATTTATTTATTTTATAAATTAAAGTAAGCTTAATTTACTTATATCATAATTAACCTTAACAATTAATTTATATCAATTATAAATTGTTAAATAAATTTCCACTAATTATTATTTAATTAATTTATTTTTTCCTAATTTTAATTTTAATTAATTATTTGATTAATTAATTAATTAACTAATTAATTAGGTAGTAGTTAATTATTACTTTATTTAATTGAGTAATTATAATTAAATTATATAATTTTAATTGACTAATTAATAATTATATCGTTAATAATTTAATTATGTTACTTAAATATTCTTTCTCATATAATAATTATCAGTTATTACTTCTCATGTTAATAATTAATAAATTGATTATTTGAACAATTAATGTTTGATTAAGCTCTAATTAATCATTTATAGTTATATTAACAATTATATCAATGATTAATGATTAATTAATCTCTAATTAATTATGTATTATAATTATGTAGTTACTCAATATAATAATCTTACTTACACAGCTAATTATCACTTACTAACTCCTAAAATTAATTAATTAATTAATTATTTATTTATTTAATTACTAATTAATTTTCTTAGCATAATTATATTTTGTTATATATTTATTAATTTATTTATTTATTTCTTAATTAATTAATCAATCAAGGTGACAATGAGTCACCTAAGTGTATACATTCCATCTAGTATTGGGCTCGTAAGGCTCAATCCCATTAGTTATGATCATTTAATTGGGCTAAGGTAGTCTCTTGGTATACGCCCAGTAATCCTCTAGTGTACTTTATCTTAGTCCATTTAAATTTGTGATTCAAATTTATAAAGTTAGGTTTTTTCATATTATTTGATTATACACTTAATACAAACTCATTTTATAAATAAATATATCCATATGTTATGACTTACCCTTATGTCATATTTTAATGTTTAATCGTTTTTTCGGTGTGAGATTTTAAATTTTAAGATTTATTTAAATTTGAGTATAATCCCGTTTTGGACCCTTAATAACTCGTTAGAAAGCTTGAAGTATCTAGTTTCTGTCATTATAATTTATTTTCCAAGATTTCAAGCATTTCAAACATTAATGTGGACGTTTTGCTAACTGTCTTATGGTAAAATCTCAGTTTATTAGATTACAATATAATATTATGTGATTTATTAAAATTTATGTACATATCCGTTTTAAACGCATGATAAATCATTTCAAAACTTGAGATGTCTACTTTATATCCATAAAGTATTTCATTGTGTGTTTGAGTGTTTCATACCGTATACTTAGGTTTTGTTACTGTTGGTCTCACGTATGTATCATATCTCCAGATTTATGGATAAAATTAGAAAAATCATAACAATTCACTTACAAGTCCAAATAAGACAAAAGATTTGTCATTGGAATGCTTATGGTGTCTAGCTCATATACTAAGAACAGTTTTGTAAAACATTATGGTTTACTAACCCAAAATATGGCTGGTACAAGGTTCCAGCAAAAACTCTCGGTTCGTAGTGCAAACTTGTAAAATTCACCAAAAATTGAACATTTATCAGTTTGGAAAGCTTAAAAAATCTAGTTTTTAGATCTTTAACTTATAATCCAAAATTTTGAGACTAATGGATATGGAGTACATAAAACCCGTGGCTAGACTGTACCCCAGAGGTTTCTTTTCTCTTTAGTTTTGTGTCACAATTTCAAATGCTCATAATTTTAGACATACAAAAGCAAGTCAAGTGATTCCAAAGCCTAAAATGAAGTTTATCCTATGTAGAATCTTATCTTAAAATTTATTTTTATACCAAAGTTTCTAATGCATGCCATATTACCACAACATCTACGAGCTTTAACAAAGTTCGTAGATCTTACCAAAATACTCCGTGGATCCTTTAAGATCTTGGACCTCCAAAGTTCTTATCAAAACCTTTTCCTAGGTAAGAAGAATTCTAACATTAAGATTCTAACTAAACATGATGCTTTAGTTCTCCAAAAATGACTAAAACACAAAGAATACTACTAGGTTACCTCTAGTATTACATCCTCTAACTCAGCTTCATACTTCTTCGAACTTAGTAACGGGGTTGCTTGGAGCTTGAAAATGGAGAGAGGAGGGTGCTAGAGGGGTGTTGGGGATGGAGAATAGTGTTGGTGTTTTTTGAGCTGGTGGTGGCTAGAGAAGCTTGGGTTTTTTAGCTTAACTTGTGTAAGAATAAAATGAGAAGTTAGGGGCTTGTTTTCAGTCAACATTTGCTTTAAAGGAGCTGTATTTTGAGGGGCAAAAATGGAAAATCTTTGGCTAATTCTCCCCTTGCACTGCCACCACTTAAGGGAGGGAGTTTGTGTGAAAATTTTGCTTAACAAAGTGGAGACAAGGGGTCATTTTCACTTGTCTCTTTTTTGTGTCATACTGCCTAAACAAGCCATGTCATCTCTTACATGAGGTTGCATGCATGCACCACTTTTTTTTTTTTTTTTTTTGTTTCTCATTTGTTCAAATTTCTTCTTGCTTTTGATCACAAAATCTGGATCCCCCTTTGGTTTTCTCATTTTTATTTTGTTTTTCTTTCTTCCAATTTTTCCACCATTGAACAAAGGTTGTCATCCTTATTCTCATCCATTGGAGCTTCCATCACACCAATCCTTACCTTAAGCTCTCATTGGTCACTTATTATCCAAAGCTTGGCCATTGATTTACTTAGGATCCTTTAACATAAAATCTACACCCTTGATTTCAAATCTAAATACAATTTTTGATCAATCTTCCACCTTTGGATTTTCTAAGAGTAAATCCTAATTATTCATCTTCTATCTATGTGACACATTAATTTTCCCAATCATACTCTCAAAACTTAACTATTGATATGACGAAAATAAATACTAAGGTCATCAAATTGACCTACTAATAAAAATCGGGGTTCTTTCCCAAAAATTAACATTTATCCCTCTAATACGACATAATAAATTTTTCTTGTAAACTTATATGTCGTTCAACTCATCTTCTATGTATCTATAATTTCTCATTTGAATAGAGAAACTCAACATTGTTAGATCATCGACATCATCATACTGATAATACATATACAATCATTCATGATCTTGAAATTTGATATTCATCAAAATAATTCATTAGAAGTGTATTAATGAAGAAAATCTATGATAATAATTCATGAATCAAGTTTAGAAATTTCTAGGGCGACAAAATCTACACTCCTTACAAAATTTTCATCCTTGAAAATTAGAACAAAAACGGATACTTTTTTCTCGTTTCGTCTTCACGTTCCCGAGTGGCTTCCTCGATCTTGTGATTTCACCATAACACCTTGACAAGGGGTATGGTCCTGTTTCTGAGAGTCTTTTCTTCACGAGCCATAATTTGCACAAGCTTTTCTTTGTAAGTGAAGTCTTCATGAACTTGGGTTGGTTCATGCTCTATTACGTGAGACGGGTCCGAAACATATCTCTTCAGTATTGAGACATGAAAGACATTGTGCACTGCTGACAACTCTGATGGTAATGCTAATCTATAAGCTACCTTACCAACATATTCTGTGATCTCGAAGGGTCCTATGTACCTTGGGCTCAACTTGCCCTTCTTTCCGAATCGCATCATGCCCTACATCGGTGCTACCTTCAAGAAAATGATGTCTCTTTCTTGAAATTCAAGGGACCTCCTTCGCTTGTCGGCATAACTCTTCTGTCAACATTGAGTTGCTTCCATTCGTTGTCTATTTTCTTGACTACTTCAGTGGTCTTAATAATGAAAACTGTGGTTTCCAATTGCTTTTCCCTTGTCTCATGCCAGTGTACCGGTGATCGGCACTTCCTATCATAGAGTGCTTCATAGGGTGCTATTCTGATAGTCGCTGATAACTGTTGTTTTCGGAGAATTCAATCAGCGGTAGCTTCTTATTCCATGCACCTTTGAAGTTCATAACATAAGCACAAAGCATATCCTCTAAGGTTTGAATGGTTTGCTCGGATTGACCATCGGTTTGAGGGTGAAAAGCAGTGCTAAACTTAAGATTAGTTCCCATCGCCCACTAAACATTTTTCCAAAAAGTGGAGGTGAAACGGTTGTCGCGGTGTGAAATGATTGATAAAGGAATGCCATGTAGCTTAATGACATTAGATAATACAATTCCACCAACTTTTTCAGAGAATAAGTCACTTTAATTTTTATAAAACGTGCTAATTTTGTCAAACGGTCTGCAATTACCCAGATGGCGTCATAACCTTCACTGGTTTTTGGCAATCCGACCACAAAATTCATAATGATTTGCTCCCATTTCCATTCTGGAAGTTCAATAGGTTGCAATTTCCCAGCTGGTTGCTTGTGTTCTGCCTTAACTTTCTGCCAGGTTAGGCATTTACTCACGAATTCAGCCACGCCGTTCTTCATCTTGTTCCACCAAAAATGCTCCTTCAATTCCTTATATATCTTAGTTGCTCTGGGATGAATGAAGTATAGAGTGTCGTGGGCTTCAAATAAAATCTACTTTCAGAGTTCTTCGTTGCTAGGCACACATAATCTATCCTTAGAATGAAGAATACCCTTATCTGACACACCAAAATTAGTTTATTTCCCTTCCATGACTTCTTTTCTTGTCCTGACCAAACTAGGATCGAGCCCCTGAGCTTCCTTGATTTCACCAAGAATTGTAGGCTAAAGAGTCAATGAGGAAAAATTTTCCTGTAATAAACTCAATTCCAAGCTTAAAAATATCTTCCTGAAGCGGTTGTGGTGGTGCTTGAATTGACATAAAGATGGCAGACGACTTTCGACTCAATACATCAGCGATTTTATTGGGCTTTCCTGGATGATAAAGAATCTCACAATCATAATCTTTAACCAATTCCAACCATCTTCTTTGTCTCATGTTGAGTTCCTTCTGGGTGAAGATGTACTTAAGACTTTTGTGATCCGTGAAAATCTGACATTTGACACCGTAAAGGTAGTGTCGCCAGATCTTAAGGACGAACACCATAGCTGCTAATTCCAAATCATGAGTCGGGTAGTTCCTTTCATGCTCCTTCAATTGCCGTGAGGCATAAGCTACGACTTTCCCATTCTGCATCAAAATTGCTCCTAAACCCATCTTGGATGCGTCGCTGTAGATATCAAACTCTCCCTCGTCTGATGGAATCGTGAGAATAGGAGCACTAGTGAGTCTTTTCTTCAATTCTTAGAAATTATCCTCGCATTTCTCCGTCTATTCATACTTATTTCCCTCCGAGTAAGTGCGGTAAGAGGTGCGGCTAATTTCGAGAATCTCTCAAAAAATCTTCTATAGTAGCCGGCTAGATCTAAAAAGTTTCGTACTTCAGTCACACTCTTCGGTGCTGGCCACTTGCTCACAGCTTCGATCTTAGATGGGTTGACAGATACTCCGTCCTTAGAGATCACATGTCCGACGAATTAAACCTTGTCAAGCCAAAATTCACACTTAAAGAATTTTAAATAAAGCTGGTGACTCTTTAGAGTTTGGAGAGTGATCCTCAAATGCTTTTCTTGGGTCATTGAGTAGATCAAGACATCATCAATGAACACAATGATAAACTTATCTAAATATTTCTTGAATACTCGATTCATCAAATCCATGAAAGTTGTAGGTGCATTCGTCAATCCAAATGGCATGACTAAAAACTCATAGTGATCGTAGCGTGTACGAAATGCTGACTTTGGGTATCACTTTCTTTGATCTTCAATTGGTGATAACCTGAGTGTAAGTCGATCTTGGAGAAAACTGATGCTCTTTTAAGCTAATCGAAGAGGTCGTCGATTCTTGGAAGAAGATACTTATTCTTAATGGTCACCTTATTGAGCACACGGTAGTCAATGCACATCCTTAACATGCCATCCTTCTTCTTGACGAACAAGACAGGTGCACCCGAAGGTGAGTAACTCGGACGTATGAATCCTTTGTCCAAAAGATCTTGAAGTTTCGTCTGCAATTCCTTGAGTTCGGCTGGGGCCATGCAGTATAGAGCCTTTGATATCGGTGCTGTGCTGGGTATCAATTCGATTTCAAATGAGATCTCACGATCAGGAGATGTTCTAGGTAAGTATTCTGGGAAGAACTCAACAAAGTTTCTGACTACTGCCACATCTTCCGTTTTGGATCGTTCTTCTTTCATCATATATATGATATTGGCTAGGTATCCAATGCATCCGCTATGTAGTATTCTTCGCGCCGTTATGGCAAAAATCATCACCCTCGGTTGTTTCATAGAAATGTTGACATATTCAAACTTTTCTACTCCATTAGGCTTGAATGTAAATTTACGTGCCCGACAGTCAATGTTCGCATTGTATTTTCCTAGAAAGTCCATCCCTAGGATGATGTCGTAGTCAAATATTTCTAGAATAACTAGATTAACGAACAATTTTCTGCCAGCAATAATTATTGACACATGACATAACCAATAACTTGAGAATAAGGTTTCTCCTGAAAGAAGGGCCGTTCTAAAGGTCTGAATGATTCTATCCCTAAATTGAGTGAGTTTCCTAGCAAACGTATATGATGCAAAGGAATGAGTTACTCTAGAATTAAATAAAATATGTGCATCTTGGTTGGCCACAGAGAGCTGACCTATCACCACATTTGAGGTTCCAGCTTCAACATCATTCTTGGTGTAGGCAAAATTGTGAACGTTCGGTGCTGGCGGGGCCTCTAAACCTCCCTAGTTAATCTGCAAACCCTCGATTTGGCTTGCATGTTGTGGAAGTCCCTTGTGTCTTCAGCTGATTCTACCTAGTTTGATTCTGCTTGTTGGTATAGCAATTCTTGGCACTCCATGCCACATAAGTAACAAGTATTTGAGCCTAGTTTGCATTCACCTTAATGTTTCTTCCCACAATTGGGGCATGTAGGGTAAATGGTGTTGTTCTTCTTCTGGGGATGGTTCTTCTGGTTCTTGTTTCTATTGATTCCTTTTTTGCTTGTTATGTTTCTGATTGGAGTGATTGCCATTAAGGTTGGATCTGTTTCCCTAGCTGTTTAGTTGATTTCTTTGGTTCTGCTTTGATTGTGACTTTTCTTTCTTTTTCTCTTCAAAGAACTTAGCCCTCTCTTGCTTAACTTGAGCAAGACGATACTCAGCGCGTAGTGCTCTTTCGACACATTCGGCAACAGTCGTAGGTGGTTTCTCGCCACTATCGATCACTACTGCTATCTCAGGGCGAAACATGTCCAACATTCGCCTAATCCTTTCATCCTCAGTTGCCACAAGGTGAGGGCAAAGTCGGGTCAGTTGATCGAACTTACGGATAGCCTCAGTTATTGACATGAAGCCTTGCTTGATGTTGTTGAATTCATTCTGTTGTGCTTTCATAGCCATCTGATTGTAGAATTTGTCATTGAATTTCGAAATGAAACAATTCCATGTCATTTCAAGAACATTCCTCCTCATTTGCACTGTTTCCCACCAATAACGAGCATCCTTTTTCATGACATAAGAAGTACAAAACACTTTTTCTTGTTCAGTGAGCTCCATAAAGTCCAAGATTATTTGAAAGGAAGTTAACCATTCCTCAGCCTCCAAAGAGTCGGTGGATCCTTCAAATTTTGGTGGTTTCATACATCGGAACCTCTCATACAACAGTTCTTGCTGGACCACAGGTTGGGTGGCTTATGCCGCAAGCACAGCCGGTGCTGCAGGTTGAGCTAGAACAACTAGTGGAGGGGGTAGTTCTTGATTTTGCTGAGCAAGCTGCTTACGGAGATTCTGCATCGATCGCTCCTGGTTTTGCAATCTGCGTTGTAGGTTAACGACCATTTCAGCTAGGTTCGCTTCTTGTGGTCGTCTTGCTGCTGCCGTTTGAGGACGTACCATGACTCTATATATAACTCTAGCGTTCAACCTAAAAGAACTATGCTTGTTTAATATCTCGTACATAGTTATTTTAGCTTAAGCATAGTCTTATGACGTGAGATTTATTTAAAAATAAATGACGAAGAGTACAACCCATGAATCGTGGCATATCATATCTTAAAAACATCATGTCATAACATCACATAGAAATAAGTTCACATAACAATTAACTATATTGATCATAATCAGTCATAGAGAATACATAAATCATAAGGATAACATAAACGTCACCAAATACATAAGATAGATAATATATAAAACATCCACAAACAGTAGGTAAACTATCCGATAGTAAACTACTACACTCGATCTTCTACCAATACTCATGGACTGTCCGTCTCGTCATCTTCTCCGTCAGTGAAAACCTAGGTGGGGTCCTCATCTTCTGGATCAATGCGGACATCATCATCTCCTATAGCTTCTGGTTGGTGTGGGGCTGGTGTCTCAACATGGCTGCTGGTGTCCTCTGCATCCTCCAATCCCCCTGTTGGAGGAGTGTCTACCCTCTCCGCTCGCATATGCATCCTGGCGTAAATGACATCTAAACATAAGTGATCATAATTCGGATAGGGTTGGGGAAAGTAGACAAGTGCTCGTATCTCGTGGGGAACTCCCTACCAAAACAGCTCACATAAGTACTCTTAGCGTAGTTCGTAAGGGCACTTGGCTAGGAGATCCTCCTTGAGTCGACGTTTGTACTCCTGCATGCTCTCATCCTGTACAGATGCCCATCCCACCACCTGAGTGAAGAAGTGATGTCCTTGTTCATTTGTCAAGTCAGCCATCCTCTCTCTGTAAAGGAAAGGACCTACAAAGTGCTCTGTAATGTTGTGACGGAAATCCCTCTAGCGTATAAGATTCAAGTCTTGCCCAATAGACTCCTACCAATGCCTAGCAGCACCTCTCAGCTGGATTACTGCAAGTCTTGACCATGCCTCCCGTGTTATGCCACATGAGCTGCATAAGGACTCTATGTGATGTAACCAATCGCCCGGATGAGTTTCTCCATAGTAGTGCTCTGGCCTGACTCTTCGAAATGCAGTCGTTATTTTGGTACCGAGTTCACTAAGAAGTGTGTTTTCGGATGATGATCCTCTAATCGGTGGCATAATGATATTATAGCGATGCCTAGTTATAAAATTAAGGTCAATAACAACCATAAATTGTAAAAAGAGTTCTAACTTATCTGTACAGGTTGAAATTGATATGGAAACAACATAAAATAGGATGATAGGATACGCTTCTGATACCAACTATAATGATCTGACTTTTCGGACTGTTAACTAACTTACTTATTCTTAATTCATTTAGTCTTAACACTTATTTATGTTAGGTTCTAAAAATACATAATATTTTTATAAATCATATTCGTACTACAAGAGTTAAATTTATTAAAATTTTTAACTGAGAAAATTGAAAATATCTAGATAATAAATATCCTTTTCAAATTCGTACTTAGATAATATTTAAAAAGTTATAATGTCATGTGAGTTAAAAGGAAAGACTCTAAAGTCTTTTTCTTGTAAAGTACTCCTACTAGTTTAGTAGTACCAAAATATTGGAAACATAGTTATAAATATAGTGGATACAAAATAATTTAAGAAGTCTAAATGCAGAAATTAAATTCGTGGTGGTATCCCACTCCCTTCCTACATCGCCTCCGCATAGCTTCACCGGTCGAGAAAACATCTAAATAGCGGGCTACTTACCCGCGTTACCTACAGCACGAACACGCACGTATGAGCTTTCGCTCCGCAAGTACAAATAATATCTCACAAAACATTTTCATAAAATCATATCATCATACGTAACATCATGTATGTTCAAAAATGCATGTGATCTATGTGTGTTCAATTATGCTTCATTATATACATGTCTTGTCTACTTAAGGACCCCTATGTAGCATCCATATGCGGGCAAACAATGGGGAGTTAGGGGAGCGACCCTCCAACTACCTCTAAAATTATAACTTATAACTTTCATTCTTATCATATCCTCTAACTAATTGGAGGTTGGTATGACACTTATTCCTATATTTCGTTAGCCTTCTTATAATTGTGACAATGTGAAAATTTACATGTCAGTATGCATCTATCATTATGGCATAAATATCTGTGAAGCATGTTGATGATATTAGTGTAAAAGAAATTATGTACGTCAAATGCTTAATCAAAGCGATACATATAACTCATATACCCATCACATCATCAAGGCAAATCTTAACAAACGTAGAGCATCAATAAAGAAAAACATTTTGTTCCATGCTGTAGGTGAGATTTGTACTTACTTGTCTTATGTGCTTAAACTTCCGGAGTTGTACCTCCAACTATGCAATTTTGAGAAATTATCATGATTTAACAATATCTTATTATTAGATAGAATTATAGTTATATTACTTTATTCATTTATTTATTTATTTTGTAAATTAAAG
Source organism: Ficus erecta (assembly GCA_008635985.1). Classification (NCBI taxonomy): domain Eukaryota; kingdom Viridiplantae; phylum Streptophyta; class Magnoliopsida; order Rosales; family Moraceae; genus Ficus; species Ficus erecta. Next base: position 120,791 of record BKCH01000283.1, read on the forward strand.
TGAGTTTAATTTACTTATATCATAATTAACCTTAACAATTAATTTATTATTCTACTAATTATTATTTACTCAATTTAATTTTACTTAATTTAATTTAATTTAATTTAATTTAATTGATTAATTAATTAATTAACTAATTAATTGGTTAGTAGTTAATTATTATTTTATTTAATTGAGTAATTATAATTAAATTACATAATTTAAATTGACTAATTAATAATTATATCGTTAATAATTTAATTAAGTTACTTAAATATTCTTTCTCATATAATAATTATCAGTTATTAATTCTCATATTAATAATTAATAATTTGATTATTATAATAATTAATGTTTGATTAAGCTCTAATTCATCATCTATAGTTATATTAACAATTATATTAATGATTAATTAATATCTAATTAATCATGTATTATAATTATGTACTTACTCAACATAATAATCTTACTTACACAGCTAGTTATCACTTACTAACTCTTATAATTAATTAATTACTAATTAACTTTCTTAGCATAATTACATTTTGTTATATATTTATTAGTTAATTAATTAATCAATCAATCAATCAATCAATCAATCAATCAAGGTAACAAGGAATCACCTAAGTGTATACATTCCATCTAGTATTGGGCTTGTAGGACCCAATCACATTAGCTATGATCATTTAGTTGGGCTAAGTTAGTCTCTTGGGATATACCCAGTAATCCTCTAGTGTGCTTTATCTTAGTTCATTTAAAACTTGTGATTCAGCTTTATAAAGTTAGGGTTTTTCATATTATTTGATCATACACTTAATACCAACTCATTTCATAAATAAATATATTCATATGTTATGACTTACCCTTATGTCATATTTTAATGTATAATCGTTTTTTCGGTGTGAGATTTTAAATTATAAGATTTATTTAAATTTGAGTATAATCTCGTTTTGGACACTTGATAACTTGTTGGAAAGATTGAAGTATCTAATTTCTGTTTTTATAATTTTTTTGCCAAGATTTCAAACATTATGTGGACGTTTTGCTAACTGTCTTATGATAAAATCTCGGTTCACTAGATTACAGTACAATATTATATGATTTATTAAAATTTATGTACATATTTTTTTTAAACGTATGATAACTCATTTCAAAACTTGAGATGTCTACTTTATATCCATAAAGTATTTCATTTAGTGTTTGAGTGTTTCATACCGTATACTTAGGTTTTGTTACTGTTGGTCCCACGTATGTACCATATGTCCAGATTTATAGATAAAATTAGAAAAATCATAACAACTCACTTACAAGTCCAAATAAGGCAAAAGATTTGTCATTGGAAAGCTTATGGTGCCTAGCTCATACACTAAGAATAGTTTTGTAAAACATTATTGAAACCGTCGTGTAAACCCGAGATTACACGACGGTTTATTGAAACCGTCGTGTAATCCCGAGATTAGACGACGGTTTCCCTAAACCGTCGTGTAAGCTCGGGTTTACACGACGGTTGAAACCGTTGTGTAATTAGGTTTTAGACGACGGTTTTTGTAAAATCGTCGTGTAATCTCCGTCGTCTAAGTCAACTTTTGTAATAGTGACTATACAATAGTTTCTTGTGGAACTAGGAATTCTTAAGCTTTAAGAAAATCAAGCGAACTCTTTCCTCGTGAAAAGATAAAAGGTAGATTAAAAATCGAACGATTCTCTTCTGCTTCCCCATTTCTACAAAATATCTTTCTCATTCCAACGCTCTCTCTCTTTCTCTCTCTCTCAAATTCTCACCCTTCTCTACGCATCTCTCCCCACCACGCATTTTACCGTTATAGTACTCTCTCACCGTCGTTTGCCATGCTGGTTTTGGTAAGTATTAATTTTAGGTTCTATATATTATCTTCTGCTTTCGGTTTTGGTTTTTATTTTATTTTATTTATTTCTTTTTATTTCATACAATTTTTTTCACATTTTTTTTAAAGTGGATTTTGGCTCTATTGGACAGCCACTCCCGCACTCCTTCATTGCAACAGTTCACCGGTATGTATTTTTTATTTATTTTTAATTATCTGTCTATGTGAATCGAGATTATGAGTTTGACAATATTTTGTTTGTATAATTTGAAAATATTATCAGTTTCATTCGTTTTTTTGTTAACTATTTGAGTTGTCAATTTTTTTAATGAAAAATGATAAGAACACCAACTTATATGGCACAAGAATTGTCACATTTTTATTGGTTGTCATATTTTTATTGATAAATGTTTAAAGTATTGTTACATCAATTGATTACATTTACCAATAAAAATATGACACATGAATTGATACTCAAAAAGTTAGGATTCAAGTTAGTATCCCTAGCATTATTATTATTTTTTATTGATAGGAGTTAAAAAAAACTATCAAATATATTAATTGTATTTGTTTCCGTAGCAATACACATTTTTTTTTGTTGTTGTTGTTCTCTTTGAGTTTTGAATTCTTCGTGATTTTGTAAATTGCATCCTTGATTTTGTATCAATCCTACTTTTTCCATGTTTCCCCTTTTTTTTTGTTTTGTTTTTTTTTTTTTCAGCCATACTCTTTTTGATAATCGGTAATTTAGAATTTCTACAAAACGTCACTTTCAAATCCGATCCCTCAAATTCATCTACTGGCGTATAAGAAAAAGGACTCGTAAATGTTGGTTAAAAATTAGAATTTTCACTCTATAATAAATAACAAGCTATCAGTTTTCTGGTTGATTAATCAAGTTATTAAATTCTTACCCCTTATACATCACTCTCCTCCGCGCTGTGTTTTGGTAAGCATTAATTTTAGGTTTTACTAATTTGTGCTTTAGGATTTGGTTAATTATTATTATTTTTATTATTTTTCATTTTTTTCACTGCTTTTTAAATGGAGTTTGGCTTGGTGGACAGCTACTGCCATCCTCATTCATTGGACTAGTTAACCGGTATATTTATCATTAATATTTTCTCGTACAAAATTTAAATTTACTGCTTGAACTTTTCATTTGAACTTACGTAGAAACGAGCATTCCCAACTCTCTAAAGTGGGAAAATTTGTAAATAAAAAAGTTTGAGCTTACCAGACAATGGTTTCTTACAAGGAAATCTATAAGCTTTTGAAAAGCAAATGACATTATGCAATAAAGAAATTAAGCAATTCTTTACTCATGAAAAAGATAATAAAGGCAGATTAAAATTGAACAATTCTCTTCTGCTTCCCCAATTCTACAAAATATATTTCTCATTCAAACACTTCCCTCTTTCTCTCTCAAATTCTCACCCTTCTCTAAATATCTCTCTCCACAGCGCATTTTACCGTTACACTACTCCGTCAACTTCATCACCACCGGTTGCCGCGCTTGTTTTGGTGAGTATTGATTTTAGGTTTTATCAATTATTCTGCTTAAGACTTGGGGGTTTTTTTTTCTTTCTTTCTTTTTTTTTTTTCTTTTCTTTTCTAAATGGAATTTGGCTTTGTTGGACAGCTACTGCCGCACTCCGTCATTGGAGTACTAGTTCACCGGTATTTTTTTTAATTATTATTATTATTATTATTTGTAATTTTGATTTTTTTATGTTTTAAGATAATCATGAGTTTTGTTCGTTTTATGGGTTAATTGTTTTTATTATTATGAATTGACATGCCATTGTCCATAATTTAAATTTAAGTTGTTATTTGTTTATGAAGCAGTTATTACAACAATCTTTTTGTTTCTTTGGGTAAATTATTAAGTTGGTCCCTGAATTTTTAATTTTGTGCAATTTTAGTCCCTAAATTTTTTTACATAGCTAGAATCCCCTAAACTTTTAAAATGTTACTAAAATAGTCCTTTACGTTAATTTTTGGAAGGAATTCATCAGTTAACATCACTTTTTGACTAAACTACTAATAAATTTCGTTTAAAAATTAATAAAAATAACTACTGTAGCATTATTTTAATAGTTTAGGGGTATTCCCTGTTCTTTTTTTTTTTCCATAGTTGAAATGATCATAAACTATTTGAAACAGTGCTTCAGTAGTTTTTTCCGTTAATTTTTTTGACGGAATCTGAAGTTAGCATTATTTTTTGATAAAATTACTAATAGATTCCGCTAAAAAAATTAACAGAAAGGAGTATTGTAGTAACATTTTAAAAATTTAAGAACATTCCAACTATGAAAATAGTTCAGGGACTAAAGTTGTACAATGTTAAGAATTTAGAGATTAAATGGACAATTTACCATTTTTTCTTTTTCCCTTTCCTCCTTTCCCACACGCCAACAATACTAGATTAGGCCCATTTCAAATATATATATATATATATATATATATATATATATTTTTTTTTTTTTTTTTCTTACCTTGTGTATCGTTGCATTTTTCAATAACGGAGAAATTATTCCCATATATTTAATTTTTGTTTCAAGTTTTGGTATTAAAGCTAGTAGGTATTGACCAGATTTTGGTCCAAGGTTGTTTTTCATTAGATTTACAATATATGCCCTCATTTACTTGTAAGGAAAAAAAATAGAAAAAAAAAAAAAACAACAAACAAACAAACAAACCTGATTGAATGAAATTCTCCTATATATAATAAATATAATAAATAGGATTATTTTCATTTATATCCTGAATTTAAGGGCACCTGGCAGCTCTCATCTTGTCATATAAACTTTGAAAATGATCACTTTGCATCTTGAACTTTGAATTTAATGCCAATTTATCTATTCTATAAGAATTCAATTAAAAACAGACCAAAAAAAAGGTGAGTTAAGTCTAATCATATGGTCTTTTATGTTTATTTTTAGTAGAAATCCTTACATGACAGGCTTAGTAAAACTAATTCCCCCTATTTTTCTATCTGTTTTTAACTGAAATTCTAATAGAAAAGAAAAAGTGAGGTTAAATTCAAAATTTTAAAAATAAAGTGGAAGTTTTTAAAGTTTAGAAAGGAAAGTGAGAGTTACCCAAAAGTTTAGAAGGAATATATAAAAATAATTATAATAAATACTATTTTCATCGAACTTAATTATAGTAAAATGATTAAAAGACGGTCAATGTCATAAAATGTATATTAAATGATGATCGATTTTATCCCTTATGCAAAATCAACATATTCTATGGGAAACTTTGATTTTAACAACTGCTTTGTTTTATTTATTGTCACCTATGTCCCTTACTGGCCTTGGATCCATTTTCAAGCTTCACAATGATAAAAGTTTAAAAAAAGAAAAATCAATTTTGTTTAAATGTCTTAGCTTTTCTTTGACATTTTTCTTATGCTACAGTAAAAAATGACTAAAGATTCATAATTGATCTTTAGATTTATTTCTCATGTTTTTCATTTCTTGTATTTTTGCTAATATTTAATTAAAGTCTCCCACCCCCCCCCCCCCCCCCCCCCCCCCCTCCCCTGGTGACGTTTTCCATTGATTCATACTTCTCCTATTCAATTAGTCGTTTTTTAACATGATGCGTTTTATTTCTTGTCGTTTCTATTCACATTGTCGTTATTTCATTCTTATTGGATTTCTTTTGTCTCAAGTTTTGTTTATGTTTTGCATTTTCTGCTGCCGCTTTTCTTCTAATTGTCGTTGATTCATTTCTCTTTTCGTTTCTTACTCTCCTATCACCAGTCTTTCAATGTCCGTCCTTGCTTAGTTACTTGTCGTTTAATGTTTCTGTTTGAAGTTGTTGTCGTTTTCACTTTCATTGTCGTTTTTTCAATTTCGTTGTCGTTTTTACTTTTATGCTGTTAACACTATCTTTTCTTCTCCCAATCTTGTTGTTTGTACTCGATATTGTCATATAATAGAAGGTCAATCGTATTGCAAGCACACACATAACATAACGATTCTATTATTTTTAAGGGTGTATGTTACATCTTATTCTTTGAATAAAATACTTTTATTTTTTAATAAAAAGACTACAATATATATATATATATATATATACATATATTTTCCTTGCATCTGATCAAAGTTGATATTGTTAGAGAGATTGTAATATCTCTTGTACTACCATTGGGTAGTGGAAACAAAAGTTTCACATTGGAAAAGCACAAGCAAGCATAGTGGTATAAAATGAAACAAGTGAAGTGTAAAGATTACTAGTGTATAGTGGGGACTATGCTACTACTATGCACCACCACATGCGCGCGCGAGGGCGATTGGGTGTTTAGGGCGCACTTTGCACTTCGCACGTACGCATCGTCGCAAGGAGTCAAGGAGCAATCCTTTTTTCAACATAGTGTTTTTCCAAATTAAATCTGGACCGTTGATTTGATCGGACACGATCTAACGGTCGAATTTGAGAGATTTCAGATTTAATTTAAACTGTTAATTGAATTATTTCAATCTAAGGGTCATATTTATTTCTGATGACCAACAGGTATGTCTGTTGAAACAGATATGTTTTTTGACTGAAAAGGCACCATTTAACAGATACGTTTTTTGATTGAAAAGACACCTTTTAATTTAAAGGTGCGATTATTGTATCTGTTGCGATTGTTGGGTCAAAAGGTGCGACTGTTGTATCTGTTGCAATGCTTCATGAACAGGCATATCAAAGGCTATAAATCTCCAATTTCTAATATTAGTTTTATATCTTGTTCTGGAATTTACTAAGATTGCTACTTATTAAATTTGTGGGTTTGTTGTATCTTGGAGGTAATTTGCCAAAACACCCGATAGCAAACTGTTTATAGTGGGGGCAAATAAAACCTTAAGGAAAGTAATTCCTACGCCTCAAACCCTTCGATTTTCTCTATTCTCTTCCGTTTCTTTACACCAAAACAGTTTTCCACCACCCACCTTTTTCAACAGATATCACCATTTGGAATTTCAGATAACAAAACAGTGGCAGAAAGTGCTGAGAATTTCTTAGAGGAGAAGTTCTCTCTCTTGTTGGAGGAAGAGGTGAGACTCTTAACCGGATTTCGAGAAGAAGCTGTTTCTGTCAAAGCTGAGCTTGAAAGTATATGTGAGGACCTTTTTAAGAGCCGCTGATGCAGCGGAAGACGAAGATGAAGAAATAAAAGTTTGGGTTAAGCCAGTCAGAGAGGTTGCTTTCGATGCAGAAGACATTCTTGACGAATACTTGTATAAATTTGCAGATCAACATCAACAACGTCATGGCTTCTATGGCTGTTTGTATAAGATTGCCCACACTATCCAGACCCTGAAATCTCGCCATCGCATTGCTTCTGAATTGCGCAGCATTAAATCAAGAGTATCTGATATTTCTAACAGGCATCAGAGGTATCAACACAAATCAAACATCATAATGGAGGAAGGTTCGAGTTCAACGAGTACTAGTTCAACGAGTACTAGTGCAAAAAGCACTTGGTACGAGCTTCAACGAGCTGAAGCACGTCTCCTTCAAGAATCCCAGCTAGTTGGCATTGACAATCCCAAAAAAGAGATTATTAGTTGGTGGCAGTGGTGGCAGTGGTGGATCATGTCACCAATACTGTCCAAGTCGTGGCGGTGGTGGGAATTGGAGGGTTAGGCAAAACCACTCTCGTCAATCAAGTGTACCTAGGTGCTGAAGTGAAGCAATGTTTCAAACACCGCGCGTGGATCACCGTTTCCCAATCCTTCAATCTACATGGAGTTCCGGTGAAAATAATCAAACAACTCGTTAAAGGAATCGGGCAGCAACTTCCTAATGAAACACATTCCCAGGATATACTTTCGCGTAAGGAAGACATAATTGATTTCCTTAGTGACAAGAAATACTTGGTTGTGTTGGATGATCTATGGAGCGTGGAGTCGTGGGATGATCTCAAGACTGCATTTTCAACTAACAACAATCATGGCAGCCTCCACAGCTACGACAGATTGTTTTCAAGGTAACATCTTCCATTTAAAGGCTTTATCTCCGGAAGAATCTTGGAAGCTGTTTGGTGCAAGAACCTTTCAAGGAAATCCATGCCCACAGCATTTATTGGAAGGGTTAATTTCAAAAATAGCACTTGTGCAAAAAATATTATTAAAACTAGCATCACATTTGTTTCCTTTCATTATTAGCACTGCCATGTCTTCACCATCAATTGAAGTAGCTGAAAAAAGTCAGAAATGCCCTCAGCCAACCCTAAACCCTACATTTTTCCCACTTTCCTGCCCAGCCCCCCTCCCCCCCCCCCCCCCCCCCCCCCCCCCCCCAACAAACCCACAATATATAAGTTCTCTCTCTATGTCTAGTTTTTATTTCCCCTCATTTTCTTCTCACCCTAGCCTCACGCACTCTCTTTTCACCATTGTTGAAGATCTGAGCTCAGCTATATCAATTTAAGTCCAACAAATATCTCCCCATCCTTGTTCACTTTATTCACTTCACCCTCTCTATCCTCACCATAGTTGAAGAAGGTTGCAGCTCATCTCCTGGTCCACTTGCAGCTTTTCCCACTTTGCATCAACCTCGTTCTAGCTTAGATCAGGTACAGATCTGAGGTAATGCTGCTTGTTCTTTGGTTTTATTTGTTTCTATATGTTTTAAATGAGTTTGTGTTTTGAATTATAATTTAAAAAATGACTATGTTAAACTTTTAAGGGTAAAATCTTGCAATATCTGTTGTTTCATGTAGCACCCGTGGGTAGTAAAATAGATTTCTTGTGTTTTTTGGTCTCTTACTGTAATATTTCCTGTTCTTAAAAAATTTTAACAGTACTAATGGTAAACAACATAATGACCTTTTGGTCATAATTATGATGGCCAAACCGGTCAATAATATTTTGACCAAACAGTAATTATGATATTGACTATAATGAAAAAAATATAGATATGCATAATATTTGACATTTTAACCCAAATGATCATTTTCATGATGACCACAGGTCAATTTCATTATGACCTTCTCTGTGCTAATGGTGTGATACATATATCTTGATATTGACGTAATAACAGGGGTTTTAAAACACAAATGTGAGTTGTCATATGTTATCTATAATGGAAAAATATTAGATTTACATAACATTTGATAGTTTAATACAAATGGTTATTTTCATAATGACCAACAGGTCAATTTCATTATGACTTTCTCAGTGATAATAGTGTGATACATATATGTTGACATTGACGTAATAACATGTGTTGTAAAACACAAATGAGAGTTGTCATACGTTGTCTATAATAGAAAAATAATTATATTTACATAACATTTGACAGTTTAGCACAAATGGTCATTTTCATAATGACCAACATGTCAATTTCACTATGACATTTTCAGTGCTAATGGTGTGATACATATATGTTGACAACATAATTACCGTTTGGTCATTATTAGGATGACCTACTTAGTCAATAATATATTGACCCAAAGGTAATTATTATATTAACTAACATCTTATTGTTTCGTTTAGGAATGGTTGCGGCTTGTGTTTTCATCAAGTATAATGGTTAGTGGGACCGTGCATTGTGACACATTGGTGGTGAAATGAAGGGAATAATGATACCCTTACTGCAACTTATATTGGTCTTCTTGAGTTGGTGAGGAATGTTATTGGATTAAAGTGGATCAAATATCTCGTCTTCATGCTATAACCATTTGTAACCTCCCAGCAACAAGGTCACAAAGATCTTCCACAGCTTAGAGCACTGTTATATGATGGTTTTTATCTATATTAGTATTATTTTGAGTCCATTAAAACTTTGAGCCTACCATTTTATTTCTCGTGCTTTTGTATTGCTATAACCTTTTATTAGTACTAGGAGGGCCATCGCAGAAAGTCACCTATCTTCGTAGTTCCAAAGACAGGAATTGCAAGTACTACATTTTCTCGATTTGGTATTTAGGTGTTATTATTGTTTGTGATTGGTAATCTATATTTGTATGACTATGTCTAATTGGCGTTGTCAAATTGAAGTACCAGCGTTCCTATTTATAATCGTGTTTACATGTAATTTTATAAATGACCAATAGGTCATTTTCATAATGACCAATGGGTATTTGCATAATGACCTGCTCAGTAGTTAGTTTCATTTATCGATATAAGAAAAAGTTTTAAAACACATAAATATGAGTCGGCCTGACTTATTTTTAATGTCAATATTATTGTTGCAAAAAGTTTGACATTCGACTGAAATATAATTTAAGGATTAGTAATGATGACATGTAATTATATACATGACCAGTGGGTAATTTCCATAATGACCTGCTCATCAATTTATTCCATTTATTGATGTAAAAAAGGAGTTTTGAAATGCACAAATAGGAGTTGGCTTAACTTATTTTTAACGTCACTATTACTGTTGTAAAAAATTTGACATTTGACCGAAATTTTTAAGGATTAATAATGAGCACATGTAATTAGAAAAATGACCATAAATTATTTCCATAATGACCGTTCATGTACTTTATTTTCATGATATAGGATAAACAAGAAATACAACTACTAAAGAACATAATGTTCATCTACTGCAAGAATACATTCCTAACATTTACATTACTTCTTGTATTGATCGGCTGACAACCACTTCCTGAGATTTTTCATCATCTCCCAAAAGTCTACAAATGTATTTACCGTGGTGCGAATTATCTCAGCATCAGGAACGTGCCTCATAAATTGAACTATCACACGAGATAGTAATTATATTTATAACCAGCAAGTCATCGTTAAAAAGACCGATAGGTAAAAATATAAATGACCTCAGATAAACATACATATAACCACACAACAAAACCAAAACTCCCTCAATTTTTCAGTTTCTTCAAAGGCAAAATCCAAAAACCAAAAAAAAAACCACAATGGACAGTATCAATGATGATAACACATCCACATTTTGAGAAATATATAGATTTACAAATAACCACCATCCAAAACCTAAACATAACATCATGTTTGGAAATATACAAAATTAGCAACAAACTTTTAATTTATATCACAAAATCAATTAAAAATGCGAACTTAAAAAAAAAACTCAATTAAAAAATGCAAACTATTTTCAAAAAATCAAGTACTTATCCCAAAACATGGAACTAATATACACCTGTATAGCTACCCTGAATGAAAATTTACGTATAACTCAAATTAAGAACTGAACTAGTCAATTGTTGCCTTAAAAAAGTAGATAATTACAATAGTAGTAGTAGTGTGTTTGTGTGTGTTAATTTGATTGCAAAAGAATCAATACAATAAACATTAGCCTGTTATACTAAAACTTAAACAACAATATAAATACAGTTAACTTCATTTTAGGGAACAATTCACTTTTTTGTTTTTTTTTGCTCCAAAATTAATGAAGTTCATTTCATTAATAAGAAAGTGGAAACCGACCAAAAAAGCAAGGTGCAAATAACACAGACAAACGACATGTTCTGAAAAAAAAAAAAAAAAAAAAAAAAAAAACCTAGCAATGGATGAAAAAGCTAAAAGAAAGTTTCTAGTGAGCACAAACTTCCTTTCCAGTATTTACCCCAAAAAAAAAATTCCTTTCCAACTAAACCGTCCAATAGGTTTTGTAGTCACCTTCAATCATCACCATCTGTCAATTTTTGTCTTAGCCAGTTTCTTTACCCTTCAAGGTACAACATCTAGGCAAAGGCATCATCCTTCTAGGCTCCTTTGTCCAAGCAACCACCCTGCCGCTGCCTCAAAGTTGCCTTCCAGACTATGATTAAGAATTCCAGCAAATATCAAGCCATCCCTCACCTCCCAAATATGAGTTGGAAAAAAAAAAAAGAAAAAAAAAGTGACCCAAACAACCCAAACCCTAACGACGGCGTCGGCGAGAGCAAATCCAAACCCAGCATCAAGACTCTCTTGTTCTCTCTTTCTTGTTTCAAATTTTGAAATGGATTTTGGGAAAATGGAGAGGAGAAGAGGCGCAGTAGAGAAAAAAGGGGAAGGGATGGAAAATTGATTTAGGTTTCTGCTAAGGGCATTTTTGACAATTAAATTATGTGGGACCCATAAAAGTTGATGTGGAAATGCTACAAGTGAAAGGAATGAAAAGTGGTGTTAAATTTAAAATTAAAAATTTCAGGGGTGCTATTATTGAAATTAACCCTTTATTGGAAATATCTGAGCATATTTTAAAGAGATACATGGGATTGCCACTTGCAGTTATTACTATTAGTGGCGTATTGGCTACGGAAGACACTAGTAGAGTCAGCGAATGGGAAATGGTTAGTCACAATTTGGGGGCTAAACTTGACAGCGACCACAAACTCAAGAATATGAAAAAGATACTTTCTCTTAGTTTCAATGATTTGTCTTACCGATTGAAGTCATGTTTCATGTTTACGAGCATGTTTCCAGAGGACTGGTCATATAATAAGTATTATGCTACTAGATTTTGGACTGCACAAGGTTTTGTTCAAGAAGTGGAAGGTTAAATACGAGAAGAAGCTGCAGAGCTCTATTTCCTTTAGCTCTGCAATCGAAGCTTGCTGCAAATAGTTAAGGAGGACATTGATGAAGTACAGAATCAATTCAGCATCCACGACCTTGTATGGGATATTATCCTTCAAAAGTCCAAAGACCAAAATTTTGTTGCAGTAGCCAGAGCGCAAAACCCAATCCTATTGGAAATTGTCCGACATTTATTAGTGTCTACGAGATTGGAGGATTTGCAGGGAGACCAAAACAAGTTTTCTAGACTTCACACCTTGCACCTTGCATCTATAGAAGGTTCTATTTCTATTTCTTCTATCTCTGCTTTTTTCAGTAATATGGTGGATTAAGGCTTCTCAAGGTGTTGGATTGTAGAGGTTGACCTTTGGACTTGTTTCCGGAGTGCGTCACCAAGCTATACAATCTGCGGTATTTAAACTTGCGAGGTGCCAAGGTGGCATCAATTCCATGCTCTGTCAATGTATTTAATCTTGAAGAAACTTTAATTGAAGAGCTGCCAGCAGAGATAATGCAACTCCATCGTCTTTGCTTTGTCAATGTATATGTAACGACCCCTCACGAACAGTTACAGTTAACTTCTCTTTTAAATATCTATCTCTCATAAAATTACGGAAAATAATAAACTTAAAATAAAAATCTTGACTTATCGGAAAATTTTACTTAGATAATTTTAGAAAACTATCAAATTTTTTTTTTTCTAACTTATCAAAATAACTTTTGTAATTAATATAATTTAAAAAAAAAAAAAAACCATATCATGAAATAAAATTTAAAAAAGTTCATATTAATCCTTCAATCAAATAAGAATAAACCAAAGTCCCAAAACTTTATCTAAAATTAAAAGTGTTCATCCCATAATCATTATTCCCGTTTTCCTATCACACAGCATCTCACTTCTGCTCCAAACTCCTTCAAATGCTACATCTTACTATTTCATTTATCTGCAACATGAATTAATTTTAAATCAGCAAAGGGTTGGTTGGACACTTAAATCTCACAAACATAAATAAACATTTTTCTTTTATCATTATAAATATCATCATAAATATAACATCATTTAAAAACTTTTTAACTTTCAAAATCATCATATATTGGGCCGGCATTGTACCATCATAGCATGCTAGTCACGGAAAGAGTGGGGTAGCAAATCCCAAATCAACGGTGACAAAAAGTTCGCTCACCAAACAACAACATCATCATCATCATCACTAAGGGTGTACAATACCATTTTAAAACATAAAAATACATATACATATATATATATATATATAATATTTTTAATTAAAACGTCATCATAAGAGAAGTATTAGAAACATCATAACATCGTTATCAATATCAAACCATATATTTCTCAAATATTTGATTCATGTTGTAGGTGAGAGTGTACGTACCTAAATGCCTTACTTAACCTTTTTAAATTTTTTTTCCGATGGTGACTCACGATTGAGGTCTCAAGTGCTTGCTTTTAGAACTGTTAATGCCATAAATAATAAATATAATAAAAATTAACAAAATACCATAATAATTTATTAAACACATCCATCACATTATAGCAGTGCCTAAGAGGCCTATTTCATCATTTAATAACATCAAAAATACAAAAATCCAACAATTATACAAAATTACAAAACTTTACAGAAACTGGCAACCAAACCTTTGTTCCTTCAAAAATTCATAACAATTATTACAAGACTCCAAAGAACTTGAAACCAATTTTAAAAGAAATTAGGCATCCAGGGCTTTCTAATGTACCTAATTCTTTAAAAAGAGACTTTTTGTACCCTCAAAAATAGTTTCAAAATTTGATTTCCAAAATTTATAGAAACTGGCAGCCGGACCTCTGCCTCTTTGAAAAATCATAAAAATTTGTATAGATCTCCAAATGACCTGAAACTAATTTCAAATAATAATAGACATCCAAGGCTTTCCAACAATACCAAATTTATTAAAAATGGAATCCGTTTACATCCTCCAAAACAGTTTTGCATACTTATAATAGAAGTTGGAAATTTCCAGTAAATCTTAAATCCGAAAATTCCAGGGAAATCCATCCAAAAATAAAATAAAATAGACACCGTTCACATGGGTAAACCATATACATATAATAACCAACCTTAAGGCATGCTTCTAAAATAAAAATCATGAATTCATGAATACAATCTCTTTCAATACATGTTTATGCACTCCTCCCTCATCTTCATTCAACTAACACCAAATAACCATCAAGAAATTACTCAATCGCTCATGAAATTCCAAAACACTAAAGAAAGAAAAGAAGAAATCATACCTCAAAAATATTTTATTTTCGCTCCAAGAATTGAGAAATATCAATGGATTAACAGTGGGAATTTGATGGCTAGTCTATGGAGGTTTTTTTTTTTTTTTTTTTTTTTTTTTTTATTTTTTACGTAGCCACTATAGTTAATTGTATTAATAAAACCATGCTTGCCTTCCCCCCCCCTTCTTCGGCTGCAATTACTTTCCTTTTTTTTTTTTTTTCCATCACCGTACGTACCACATATTAACATACACACACATATATATACATATAAACATGTATATAGACATGTTCATAATATAAGGTACAATCTATTTCTATTAAAATAAAATAAGTTTGTAACATATATTATATAACCGTTTAACAAAATATGGTATTTATATGCATTATATATATAGTACAAAAATATACAACAATATATATATTTTAACTATCACACAAATCATCAGATGACATATAATATTCAAAAATTTGGCATGAACCTTCCATAGCACCACAACTTCTTGTCATAATCACCTATGGAAATAACTTAACATAACATTAAAAATAACCAAACATATTATCGTCACATCTTCTTCATTAATTTCTAACGTCGGGTTAGTAATTTATGGTCAAATAAAAGTTGGGGAGTTACAGTATATCATACCATCGATGATGGTTCTTTGTTGGGGAAAACTTTTGGAGCAAGGGTGCCAAAAGAAATAGGTAAATTGACATCTTTGGAACATCTAAACATGATTCAGGCAAGTGAAGGTGGTCTTGATTTAATGAGATCCCTTGGAAATCTGAAACTACAAATACAACATTAAAAAAGATGGTAGTAAAGTTTGGACGGTCTGCTAGACTTGTCGTCATCACTAGTTTTACTAACCGAGAAGACCGTTCTAATTGTATAACGGTTGGAACAATTTCCAAAAAAATAATAATACAATATCATTTTTAATGTTGTATTTGTACAATTAAACATTATATAATATATTAATTTCAACAAAACCGACTATTGAAACAAAGAGAAAATTCTAAATCAAAATAAAAGAGAAGAAAAGACTTTGATTTTGTCGGTTAGTACGAGAAGAAAAGAGTTTGGTTTTGTTGGGAAGAGAAGTTTGGACAGTCTGCTAGACTTGCCGTCATCACTAGTTTTACTAACCGAGAAGACCGTTCTAATTGTATGACGGTTGGAACAATTTCCAAAAAAATAATAATACAACATCTTTTTTAATGTTGTATTTGTACAATTAAACATTATATAATATATTAATTTCAAAAAAACCGACTATTGAAACAAAGAGAAAATTCTAAATCAAAATAAAAGAGAAGAAAAAACTTTGATTTAGTTAATTAGTACGAGAAGACCGTTCCAATTGTATGACGGTTGGAAGAGTTTCCAAAATAATAAAAAATACAACATTTTTTAATGTTGTATTTTGAGAATTAAACATTACATAATATATTAATTTCAACAAAACCGACTATTGAAACGAAGAGAAAATTCTAAATCAAAATAAAAAAGAAGAAAAGACTTTGATTTTATTAGTTAGTACGAGAAGACTGTTCCAATTGTATGACGGTTGGAAGAGTTTCCAAAATATTAAAATACCACATTTTTTAATATTGTATTTTGAGAATTAAACATTATATATATATATTAATTTCTACAAAATCGACTATTGAAACCCATATAAAATTCTAAATTAAAATAAAACAGAAGAAAAGACATTGATTTTGTTAGTTAGTGCCAGAACACCGTTCCAAATGTCAACGGTTGGAAGAAACTCCCAAAATGAAAAATAAAGTTTTTTTTTTTTTACGGAAAATGAAATATTATGGAATATCTTAATGTCAATAAAATTAACTCTCAAATAGAGAGATATAAAAAAATTAAAAAAAAAAAAAGAAAACAATAAAAAACTTTCCATTTGTACATGTCACTCAGTACGGTTGGGATGACCTGCAAGCCTGGTTCACTTCACTGGTTTTACCAACCGATAAGACCGTTCCAACCGTTTGACAGTTAGAAAAAAGTCCAAAAATGAAAAACCAATTTTTTTTTTTTAAAAAAAGGAAAATAAAACATTGTAGAATATCTTAATGTCAATTAAATTAGCTATTCAAATAGAGAGATATGCAAAAATTAAAAATAAGAAAACAAAAAAAAATACTTTAATTTTGTACTTGTCGATCACTTCACTGGTTTTACCAACCGAGAAGACCGTTCCAACCATTTGGCGGTTGGAAGAAAGTCCAAAATGAAAAATAAAGTTTTTTTTAATATGAAAAATTCTAAATTAAAATGAAAGAGAAGAAAAGACTTTGGTTTTGTTGGGTAGTAAAGTTTGGACGGTCTGCTAGACTTGTCGTCATCACTAGTTTTACTAACCGAGAAGACCGTTCTAATTGTATGACGGCTGGAACAATTTCCAAAAAAATAATAACACAACATCTTTTTTAATGTTGTATTTGTACAATTAAACATTATATAATATATTAATTTCAACAAAACCGAATATTGAAACAAAGAGAAAATTCTAAATCAAAATAAAAGAGAAGAAAAGACTTTGATTTTGTCGGTTAGTACGAGAAGACCGTTCCAATTGTATGACGGTTGGAAGAGTTTCCAAAAATATTAAAATACCACATTTTTTAATATTGTATTTTGAGAATTAAACATTATATAATATATTAATTTCAACAAAACCGACTATCGAAACACAGATAAAATACTAAATTAAAATAAAACAGAAGAAAAGACATTGATTTTGTTAGTTAGTGCCAGAAGACCGTTCCAATTGTCAACGGTTGGAAGAAACTCCCAAAATGAAAAATAAAGTTTTTTTTTTATGGAAAATGAAATATTATGGAATATCTTAATGTCAATAAAATTAACTCTCAAATAAAGAGATATAAAAAAATTAAAAAAAAAAAAAGAAAAAGAAAACAATAAAAAACTTTCCTTTTGTACATGTCACTCAGTACGGTTGGGATGGCCTGCAAGCCTTGTTCACTTCACTGGTTTTACCAACCGATAAGACCGTTCCAACCGTTTGACGGCTAGAAAAATGTCCAAAAATGAAAAACAAAATTTTAAAAAAAAATGGTAAATAAAACATTGTAGAATATGTTAATGTCAATTAAATTAAATATTCAAATAGAGAGATATGAAAAAATTAAAAATAAGAAAACAAAAAAAAAAACCTTTAATTTTGTGCATGTCGATCACTTCACTGGTTTTACCAACCGAGAAGACCGCTCCAACCGTTTGGCGGTTGGAAGAAAGTCCAAAAATTAAAATAAAGTTTTTTTTTTTAATTTGAAAAATTCTAAATTAAAATGAAAGAGAAGAAAAGACTTTGGTTTTGTTGGGTAGTAAAGTTTGGACGGTCTGCTAGACTTGTCGTCATCACTAGTTTTACTAACCGAGAAGACCGTTCTAATTGTATGACGGTTGGAATAATTTCCAAAAAAATAATAATACAACATCTTTTTTAATGTTGTATTTGTACAATTAAACATTATCTAATATATTAATTTCAACAAAACCGACTATTGAAACAAAGAGAAAATTCTAAATCAAAATAAAAGAGAAGAAAAGACTTTGATTTTTTCGGTTAGTACGAGAAGACCGTTCCAATTGTATGACGGTTGGAAGAGTTTCCAAAAAAGATAAAAATACAACATTTTTTAAATGTTGTATTTTGATTTTTAAACATTATATAATATATTAATTTGAACAAAACTGACTATTGAAACGAAGAGAAAATTCTAAATCAAAATAAAAGAGAAGAAAAGACTTTGATTTAGTTAATTAGTACGAGAAGACCGTTCCAATTGTATGACGGTTGGAAGAGTTTCCAAAAAAATAAAAAATACAACATTTTTTAATGTTGTATTTTGAGAATTAAACATTACATAATATATTAATTTCAACAAAACCGACTATTGAAACGAAGAGAAAATTCTAAATTAAATAAAAAAGAAGAAAAGACTTTGATTTTATTAGTTAGTACGAGAAGACTGTTCCAATTGTATGACGGTTGGAAGAGTTTCCAAAAATATTAAAATACCACATTTTTTAATATTGTATTTTGAGAATTAAACATTATATAATATATTAATTTCAACAAAATCGACTATTGAAACCCATATAAAATTCTAAATTAAATAAAACAGAAGAAAAGACATTGATTTTGTTAGTTAGTGCCAGAACACCGTTCCAATTGTCAACGGTTGGAAGAAACTCCCAAAATGAAAAATAAAGTTTTTTTTTTTTTTTTTTTACGGAAAATGAAATATTATGGAATATATTAATGTCAATAAAATTAACTCTCAAATAGAGAGATATAAAAAAATTAAAAATTAAAAAAAAGAAAACAATAAAAAACTTTCCTTTTGTACATGTCACTCAGTACGGTTGGGATGGCCTGCAAGCCTGGTTCACTTCACTGGTTTTACCAACCGATAAGACCGTTCCAACCGTTTGACGGTTAAAAAAAAGTCCAAAAAATGAAAAACCAAATTTTAAAAAAAAAAAAAGGAAAATAAAACATTGTAGAATATCTTAATGTCAATTAAATTAACTATTCAAATAGAGAGATATGCAAAAATTAAAAATAAGAAAACAAAAAAAAATACTTTAATTTTGTACTTGTCGATCACTTCACTGGTTTTACCAACCGAGAAGACCGTTCCAACCATTTGGCAGTTGGAAGAAAGTCCAAAAATGAAAAATAAAGTTTTTTTTAATATGAAAAATTCTAAATTAAAATGAAAGAGAAGAAAAGACATTGATTTTGTTGGGTAGTAAAGTTTGAACGATCTGCTAGACTTGTCGTCATCACTAGTTTTACTAACCGAGAAGACCGTTCTAATTGTATGACGGTTGGAACAATTTCCAAAAAAATAATAATACAACATCTTTTTTAATGTTGTATTTGTACAATTAAACATTATGTAATATATTAATTTCAACAAAACCGACTATTGAAACGAAGAGAAAATTCTAAATTAAAATAAAAGAGAAGAAAAGACTTTAATTTTATTGGTTAGTACGAGAACACCGTTCCAATTGTATGACGGTTGGAAAAGTTTCCAAAAATATTAAAATACAACATTTTTTTAATATTGTATTTTAAGAATTAAATATTATATAATATATTAAATTGAACAAAACCGACTATTGAAACGAAGAGAAAATTCTAAATTAAAATAAAAAAGAAGAAAAGACTTTGATTTTGTTGGTTAGTACGAGAAGACTGTTCCAATTGTCTGACGGTTGGAAGAGTTTCCAAAAATATTAAAATACAACATTTTTTAATATTGTATTTTGAGAATTAAGCATTATATAATATATTAATTTCAACAAAACCGACTATCGAAACAAAGATAAAATACTAAATTAAAATAAAACAGAAGAAAAGACATTGATTTTGTTAGTTAGTGCCAGAAGACCGTTCCAATTGTCAACGGTTGGAAGAAACTCCCAAAATGAAAATAAAGTTTTTTTTTTTTTTATGGAAAATGAAATATTAGGGAATATCTTAATGTCAATAAAATTAACTCTCAAATTAAGAGATATAAAAAAATTAAAAAAAAAAAGAAAAAGAAAACAATAAAAAACTTTCCTTTTGTACATGTCACTCAGTACGGTTGGGATGGCCTGCAAGCCTTGTTCACTTCACTGGTTTTACCAACCGATAAGACCGTTCCAACCGTTTGACGGTTAGAAAAAAGTCCAAAAATGAAAAACCAATTTTTTTTTTTTAAAAAAAGGAAAATAAAACATTGTAGAATATCTTAATGTCAATTAAATTAACTATTCAAATAGAGAGATATGCAAAAATTAAAAATAAGAAAACAAAATAAATACTTTAATTTTGTACTTGTCGATCACTTCACTGGTTTTACCAACCGAGAAGACCGTTCCAACCGTTTGGCGGTTGGAAGAAAGTCCAAAAATGAAAAATAAAGTTTTTTTTTAATATGAAAAATTCTAAATTAAAATGAAAGAGAAGAAAAGACTTTGGTTTTGTTGGGTAGTAGAGTTTGGACTGTCTGCTAGACTTGTCGTCATCACTAGTTTTACTAACCGAGAAGACCGTTCTAATTGTATGACGGTTGGAACAATTTCCAAAAAAATAATAACACAACATCTTTTTTAATGTTGTATTTGTACAATTAAACATTATATAATATATTAATTTCAACAAAACCGAATATTGAAACAAAGAGAAAATTCTAAATCAAAATAAAAGAGAAGAAAAGACTTTGATTTTGTCGGTTAGTACGAGAAGACCGTTCCAATTGTATGACGGTTGGAAGAGTTTCCAAAAAAGATAAAAATACAACATTTTTAAATGTTGTATTTTGATTTTTAAACATTATATAATATATTAATTTCAACAAAACCGACTATTGAAACGAAGAGAAAATTCTAAGTTAAAATAAAAGAGAAGAAAAGACTTTAATTTTGTCGGTTAGTACGAGAACACCGTTCCAATTGTATGACGGTTGGAAAAGTTTCCAAAAATATTAAAATACAACATTTTTTAAGATTGTTTTTTGAGAATTAAATATTATATAATATATTAAATTGAACAAAATCGACTATTGAAACAAAGATAAAATTCTAAATTAAAAGAAAAGAGAAGAAAAGACTTTGATTTTAACGGTTAGTGCCAGAAGACCGTTCCAATTGTCAACGGTTGGAAGAAACTCCAACAATGAAAAATAAAGTTTATTTTTTTATATGGAAAATGAAATATTATGGAATATCTTAATGTCAATAAAATTAACTATCAAATAGAGAGATATACAAAAATTAAAAAAAAAAAAAAAAAAAAAGAAAACAATAAAAAACTTTGTTTTTGTACATGTCAATCAGTACGGTTGGGATAGCCCGCAAGCCTTTTTCACTTCACTAGTTTTACCAACCGAGAAGACCGTTCCAACCGTTTGACGGTTAGAAAAAAGTCCAAAAATGGAAAACAAAACATTGTAGAATATCTTAATGTCAATTAAATTAAATATTCAAATAGAGAGATATGCAAAAATTAAAAATAAGAAAACAAAAAAAAACTTTAATTTGTACATGTCGATCACTTCACTGGTTTTACCAACCGAGAAGACCGTTCCAACCGTTTGGCGGTTGGAAGAAAGTCCAAAAATGAAAAATAAAGTTTTTTTTTTAATATGAAAAATTCTAAATTAAAATGAAAGAGAAGAAAAGACTTTGGTTTTGTTGGGTAGTAAAGTTTGAACGATCTGCTAGACTTGTCGTCATCACTAGTTTACTAACCGAGAAGACCGTTCTAATTGTATGACGGATGGAACAATTTCCAAAAAAATAATAATACAACATCTTTTTAATGTTGTATTTGTACAATTAAACATTATATAATATATTAATTTCAACAAAACCGACTATTAAAACAAAGAGAAAATTCTAAATCAAAATAAAAGAGAAGAAAAGACTTTGATTTTGTTAATTAGTACGAGAAGACCGTTCCAATTGTATAGCGGTTGGAAGAGTTTCCAAAAAAATTAAAATACGACATTTTTTTAATGTTGTATTTTGAGAATGAAACATTATATAATATATTAATTTCAACAAAATCGACTATTGAAACCCATATAAAATTCTAAATTAAAATAAAACAGAAGAAAAGACATTGATTTTGTTAGTTAGTGCCAGAACACCGTTCGAATTGTCAACGGTTGGAAGAAGCTCCAAAAATGAAAAATGAAGTTTTTTTTTTATGGAAAATGAAATATTATGGAATATCTTAATGTCAATAAAATTAACTCTCAATTAGAGAGATATACAAAAATAATAATAAAAAAAAGAAAACAATAAAAAACTTTCTTTTTGTACATGTTAATCAGTACGGTTGGGATAGCCCGCAAGCCTTGTCACTTCACTAGTTTTTCCAACCGAGAAGACCATTCCAACCGTTTGACGGTTAGAAAAAAGTCCAAAAATGAAAAACAAAATTTTTTTAAAAAAAATGGAAAATAAAAAATTGTATAATATCTTAATGTCAATTAAATTAAATATTCAAATAGAGAGATATGCAAAAATTAAAAATAAGAGAACAAAAAAAAAAAACGTTAATTTTGTACATGTCGATCACTTCACAGGTTTTACCAACCGAGAAGATCGTTCCAACCGTTTGGCGGTTGGAAGAAAGTCCAAAAATGAAAATAAAGTTTTTTTTAATATGAAAATTCTAAATTAAAATGAAAGAGAAGAAAAGACTTTGGTTTTGTTGGGTAGTAAAGTTTGGACGGTCCGCTAGACTTGTCGTCATCACTAGTTTTACTAACCGAGAAGACCGTTCTAATTGTATGACGGTTGGAACAATTTCCAAAAAAATAATAATACAACATCTCTTTTAATGTTGTATTTGTACAATTAAACATTATAAAATATATTAATTTCACCCAAACCGACCATTGAAACACAGATAAAATTCTAAATTAAAATAAAACAAAAGAAAAGACATTGATTTTGTTAGTTAGTACGAGAAGACTGTTCCAATTGTATGACGGTTGGAAGAGTTTCCAAAAAATATTAAAATACCACATTTTTTAATATTGTATTTTGAGAATTAAACATTATATAGTATATTATTTCAACAAAATCGACTATTCAAACACAGATAAAATTCTAAATTAAAATAAAACAGAAGAAAAGACATTGATTTTGTTAGTTAGTGCCAGAACACCGTTCCAATTGTCAACGGTTGGAAGAAACTCCCAATTGAAAAATAAAGTTTTTTTTTTTAAGGAAAATGAAATATTATGGAATATCTTAATGTCAATAAAATTAACTCTCAAATAGAGAGATATAAAAAATTTTAAAAAAAAAAAAAACTATAAAAAACTTTCCTTTTGTACATGTCACTCAGTACGGTTGGGATGGCCTGCAAGCCTTGTTTCACTTCACTGGTTTTACCAACCGATAAGACCGTTCCAACCGTTTGACGGTTAGAAAAAAAGTTCAAAAATGAAAAAACCAATTTTTTTTTAAAAAAAGGAAAACAAAACATTGTAGGATATCTTAATGTCAATTAAATTAACCATTCAAATAAGGAGATATGCAAAAATTAAAAATAAGAAAACCAAAAAAAAAAACTTTAATTTTGTATATGTCTATGACTTCAATGGTTTACCAACCGAGAAGACCGTTCCAACTGTTTGGCGGTTCGAAGAAAGTCCAAAAATGAAAAATAAAGTTTTTTTTTAATATGAAAAATTCTAAATTAAAATGAAGGAGAAGAAAAGACTTTGGTTTTGTTGGGTAGTAAAGTTTGGACGGTCTGCAAGACTTGTCGTCATCACTAGTTTTATTAACCGAGAAGACCGTTCTAATTGAATGACGGTTGGAACAATTTCCAAAAAAATAATAACACAACATCTTTTTTAATGTTGTATTTGTACAATTAAACATTATATAATATATTAATTTCAACAAAACCAAATATTGAAACAAAGAGAAAATTCTAAATCAAAATAGAAGAGCAGAAAAGACTTTGATTTTGTCGGTTAGTACGAGAAGACCGTTCCAATTGTATGACGATTGGAAGAGTTTCCAAAAAAGATAAAAATACAAACATTTTTTAAACGTTGTATTTTGATTTGTAAACATTATATAATATATTAATTTGAACAAAACCGACTATTGAAACGAAGAGAAAATTCTAAATTAAAATGAAAGAGAAGAAAAGACTTTAATTTTGTCGTTTAGTACGAGAACACCGTTCCAATTGTATGACGGTTGGAAAAGTTTCTAAAAATATTAAAATACAACATTTTTTTAATATTGTATTTTGAGAATTAAATATTATATAATATATTAAATTGAACAAAACCGACTATTGAAACAAAGATAAAATTCTAAATTAAAATAAAAGAGAAGAAAAGACTTTGATTTTGTCGGATAGTGCCAGAAGACCGTTCCAATTGTCAACGGTTGGAAGAAACTCCAACAATGAAAAATAAAGTTTATTTTTTATATGGAAAATGAAATATTATGGAATATCTTAATGTCAATAAAATTAACTATCAAATAGAGAGATATACAAAAATTAAAAAAAAAAAAACAAGAAAACAATAAAAAACATTTAATTTAGACATTTTTTCATATTAAAAAAAAACTTTATTTTTCATTTTTGGACTTTCTTCCAATCGCCAAACGGTTGTCTTCTCGGTTGGTAAAACCAGTGAAGTGATGGACATGTACAAAATTAAAGTTTTTTTTTGTTTTCTTATTTTTATTTTTTTCATATCTCTCTATTTGAATAGTTAATTTAATTGACATTAAGATATTCTACAATGTTTTATTTTCCATTTTTTTAAAAAAAAAAATTTGGTTTTTCATTTTTGGACTTTTTTCTAACCGTCAAACGGTTGGAGCGGTCTTCTCGGTTGGTAAAACCAGTGAAGTGAACAAGGCTTGCAGACCATCCCAACCGTACTGAGTGACATGTACAAAAGAAAGTTTTTTATTGTTTACTTCTTTTTTTTCATTTTTGTATATCTCTCTATTTGGTAGTTAATTTTATTGACATTAAGATATTACATAATATTTCATATTCCATATAAAAAAATAAACTTTATTTTTCATTTTTGGAGTTTCTTCCAACCGTTGACAATTGGAATGGTCTTCTGGCACTAACCGATAAAATCAAAGTCTTCTCTTCTCTTTTATTTTAATTTAGAATTTTATCTTTGTTTCAATAGTCGGTTTTGCTCAATTTAATATATTATATATTATTTAATTCTCAAAATACAATATTCAAAAAATGTTGTAACTATAATATTTTTGGAAACTTTTCCAACCGTCATACAATTGGAACGGTGATATCGTACTAACCGACAAAATTAAAGTCTTTTCTTCTCTTTTATTTTAATTTTGAATTTTCTCTTCGTCTCGATAGTTGGGTTTGTTGAAAATAATATATTATATAATGTTTAAAAATCGAAATACAACATTTAAAAAATGTTGTATTTTTATCTTTTTTGGAAACTCTTCCAACCGTGATACAATTGGAACGGTCTTCTCGTACTAACCGACAAAATCAAAGTCTTTTCTTCTCTTTTATTTTGATTTAGAATTTTCTCTTTGTTTCAATAGTCGGTTTTGTTGAAATTAATATATTACATAATGTTTAATTGTACAAATACAATATTAAAAAAAGATGTTGTATTATTATTTTTTTGGAAATTTTTGCAACGTTATACAATTAGAACGGTCTTCTCGGTTAGTAAAAACTAGTGATGACGACAAGTCTAGCAGACCGTCCAAACTTTACTACCCAACAAAACCAAAGTCTTTTCTTCTCTTTCATTTAATTAGAATTTTTCATATTAAAAAAAACTTTATTTTTCATTTTTGGACTTTCTTCGAACCGCCAAACAGTTGGAACGGTCTTCTCGGTTGGTAAAACCATTGAAGTCATCGACATATACAAAATTAAAGTTTTTTTTTGTTTTCTTATTTTAATTTTTGCATATCTCTCTATTTGAATATTTAATTTAATTGACATTAAGATATTCTATAATGTTTTGTTTTCCATTTTTAAAAAAAAAAAAAATTTTGTTTTGTCATTTTTGGACTTTTTTCTAACCGTCAAACGGTTGGAACAGTCATCTCGGTTGGTAAAACTAGTGAAGTGAACAAGGCTTGCGGGCTATCCAAAACGTATTGATTGACATGTACAAAAAGAAAGTTTTTTCCTGTTTTCTATTTTTTTTTTAATTTTTGTATATCTCTCTATCTGATAGTTAATTTTATTGACATTAAGATATTCCATAATATTTCATTTTCCATATAAAAATAAACTTATTTTTCATTTTTCGAGTTTCTTCCAACCGTTGACAATTGGAACGGTCTTCTGGCACTAACCGACAAATCAAAGTCTTCTCTTCTCTTTTATTTTAATTTAGAATTTTATTTTTGTTTTAATAGTCGGTTTTATTCAAATTAATATATAATATAATATTTAATTCTCAAAATACAATATTAAAAAAATGTTGTATTTTAATGTTTTTGGAAACTTTTCCAACCGTCATACAATTGGAATGTTGTTCTCGTACTAACCGACAAAATTAAAGTCTTTTCTTCTCTTTTATTTTAATTTAGAATTTTCTCTTCGTTTCAGTAGTCGGTTTTGTTGAAATTAATATATTATATAATGTTTAAAAATCAAAATACAACATTAAAAAATATTGTATTTTTATCTTTTTTGGAAACTCTTCCAACCGTCCTACAATTGGAACGGTCTTCTCGTACTAACCGACAAAATCAAAGTCTTTTCTTCTCTTTTACTTTGATTTAGAATTTTCTCTTTGTTTCAATAGTCGGTTTTGTTGAAATTAATATATTACATAATGTTTAATTGTACAAATACAACATTAAAAAAGATGTTGTAATATTATTTTTTTGGAAATTGTTCCAACTGTCATACAATTAGAACGGTCTTCTCGGTTAGTAAAACTAGTAATGACGACAAGTCCTAGCAGACCGTCCAAACTTTACTACCCAACAAAACCAAAGTCTTTTCTTCTCTTTCATTTTAATTTAGAATTTTTCATATTAAAAAAAAAAAACTTTATTTTTCATTTTTGGACTTTCTTCCAAACCGCCAAACGGTTGGAACGGTCTTCTCGGTTGCTAAAACCAGTGAAGTGATCGACATGTACAAAATTAAAGTTTTTTTTTTTTTTTTTCTTATTTTGTATTTTTGCATATCTTTCTATTTGAATATTTAATTTAATTGACATTAAGATATTCTACAATGTTTTGTTTTCCATTTTTTTTAAAAAAAAATTTTGTTTTTCTTTTTTGGACTTTTTTCTAACCGTCAAACGGTTGGAACGGTCTTCTCGGTTGGTAAAACAAGTGAAGTGAACAAGCTTGCGGGCTATCCCAACCGTACTGAAAGACATGAACAAAAAGGAAGTTTTTTTTATTGTTTTCTATTTTTTTTTTCATTTTGTATATCTCTCTATTTGATAGTTAATTTTATTGACATTAAGATATTCCATAATATTTCATTTTCATATAAAAAATAAACTTTATTTTTCATTTTGGAGTTTCTTCCAACCGTTGACAATTGGAACGGTCTTCTGGCACTAACCGACAAAATCAAAGTCTTCTCTTCTCTTTTATTTTAATTTAGAATTTTATCTTTGTTTCAATAGTCGGTTTTGCTCAATTTAATATATTATATAATATTTAATTCGCAAAATACAATATTAAAAAAATGTTGTATTATAAAATTTTGGAAACTTTTTCCAACCGTCAATACAATTGGAACGGTGCTCTCGTACTAACCGACAAAATTAAAGTCTTTTCTTCTCTTTTATTTTAATTTTCAATTTTCTCTTCGTCTCAATAGTCGGTTTTGTTGAAATTAATATATTATATAATGTTTTAAAAATCAAAATACAACATTTAAAAAATGTTGTATTTTTATCTTTTTTGGAAATTCTTCCAACCGTGATACAATTGGAACGGTCTTCTCGTACTAACCGACAAAATCAAAGTATTTTCTTCTCTTTTATTTTGATTTAGAATTTTCTCTTGTTTCAATAGTCGGTTTTGTTGAAATTAATATATTACATAATGTTTACTTGTACAAATACAACATTAAAAAAGATGTTGTATTATTATTTTTTTGGAAATTGTTCCAACCGTCATACAATTAGAACGGTCTTCACGATTAGTAAAACTAGTGATGACGACAAGTCTAGCAGACCGTCCAAACTTTACTACCCAACAAAACCAAAGTCTTTTCTTCTCTTTCATTTTAATTTAGAATTTTCATATTAAAAAAACTTTATTTTTCATATTTGGACTTTCTTCCAACCGCCAAACGGTTGGAACGGTCTTCTCGGTTGGTAAAACCAGTGAAGTGATCGACATGTACTAAATTAAAGTTTTTTTTTTTGTTTTTTTGTTTTTAATTTTTGCATATCTCTCTATTTAAATATTTAATTTAATTGACATTAAGATATTCTACAATGTTTTATTTTCCATTTGTTTTAAAAAAAAATTTTTGTTTTCCATTTTTGGACTTTTTTCTAACCGTCAAACGGTTGGATCGGACTTTCTCGGTTGGTAAAACTAGTGAAGTGAACAAGGCTTGCGGGCTATCCCACCATAATGATTGACATGTACAAAAACAAAGTTTTTTATTGTTTCTTTTTTTTTTTTTAATTTTTGTATATCTCTCTATTTGATAGTTAATTTATTTGACATTAAGATATTCCATAATATTTCATTTTCCATATAAAAAAATAAACTTTATTTTTCATTTTTTAAAGTTTCTTCCAACCGTTGACAATTGGAACGGTCTTCTGGCACTAACCGACAAAATCAAAGTCTTCTCTTCTCTTTTATTTTAATTTAGAATTTTATCTTTGTTTTAAATTGTTGGTTTTGTTCAAATTAATATTTTATATAATATTTAATTCTCAAAATACAATATTAAAAAAATTTTGTATTTTAATATTTTTTAAAACTTTTCCAACCGTCTTACAATTGGAATGGTGTTCTCGTACTTACCGACAAAAATAAAGTCTTTTCTTCTCTTTTATTTTAATTTAGAATTTTCTCTTCGTTTCAATAGTCGGTGTTGTTGAAATCAATATATTATATAATGTTTAAAAATCAAATACAACATTTAAAAAATGTTGTATTTTTATCTTTTTTGGAAACTCTGACAATCGTCGTACAATTGGAACAGTCTTCTCGTACTAACCAACAAAATCAAAGTCTTTCTTCCCTTTCATTTTGATTTAGAATTTTCTCTCTGTTTCAATAGTCAGTTTTGTTGAAATTAATATATGATATAATGTTTAATTCTAAAAATACAACATTAAAAAAATGTTGTATAATAATTTTTTTAGAAACTCTTCCAACCGTCATACAATTGGAATGGTTTTCTCGTACTAATCGACAAAATCAAAGTCTTTTCTTCTCTTTTATTTTGATTTAGAATTTTCTCTTTGTTTCAATAGTCGGTTTTGTTTGAAATTAATATATTATGTATGTTTATTTCTGAAAATACAATATTAAAAAAATGTTGTATTTTTATTTTTTTGGAAACTCTTCCAACCGTCATACAATTGGAACAGTCTTCTCGTACTAACAGACAAAATCAAAGTCTTTTATTCTCTTTTATTTTGATTTAGAATTTTCTCTTTGTTTCAATAGTCGGTTTTGGTTGAAATTAATATATTATATAATGTTTAATTGTACAAATACAACATTAAAAAAGATGTTGTATTATTATTTTTTTGGAAATTGTTCCAACCGTTATACAATTAGAACGGTCTTCGCGATTAGTAAAACTAGTGATCACGACAAGTCTAGCAGACCGGTCCAAACTTACTACCCAACAAAACCAAAGTCTTTTCTTCTCTTTCATTTTAAAATAGAATTTTTCATATTAAAAAAATCTTTATTTTTCATTTTTGGACGTTCTTCCAACCGCCAAACGGTTGGAACGGTCTTCTCAGTTGGTAAAACCAGTGAACTGATCGACATGAACAAAATTAAAGTTTTTTTTTGGTTTTTCTTATTTTTAATTTTTGCATATCTCTCTATTTGAATATTTAATTTAATTGACATTAAGATATTCTACAATGTTTTATTTTCCATTTAAAAAAAAAAAAATTTTGTTTTTCATTTTTGGACTTTTTTCTAACCGTCAAACGGTTGGAACGGTCTTCTCGGTTGGTAAAACTAGTGAAGTGAACAAGGCTTGCGGGCTATCCCACCATAATGATTGACATGTACAAAAACAAAGTTTTCTATTGTTTTATTTTAATTTTTTTAATTTTTTTATATCTCTCTATTTGATAGTTAATTTATTGACATTAAGATATTCCATAATATTTCATTTTCCATATAAAAAAGTAAACTTTATTTTTCATTTTTAAAGTTTCTTCCAACCGTTAACAATTGGAACGGTCTTCTGGCACTAACCGACAAAATCAAATTCTTCTCTTCTCTTTTATTTTAATTTAGAATTTCATCTTTGTTTCAATAGCCGGTTTTGTTTCAAATTAATATATTGTATAATATTTAATTCTCAAAATATAGTATAAAAAAATGTTGTATTTTAATATTTTTGGAAACTTTTCCAACCGTCATACAATTGGAATGATGTTCTCGTTCTAACCGACAAAATTAAAGTCTTTTCTTCTCTTTTATTTTAATTTAGGAATTTTCTCTTCATTTCAATAGTCGGTTTTGTTGAAATTAATATATTATATAATGTTTAAAAATCAAAATACAACATTTCAAAAATGTTGTATTTTATCTTTTTTGGAAACTCTTCCAACCGTTATACAATTGGAACGGTCATCTCGTACTAACCGACAAAATCAATGTCTTTTCTTCTCTTTATTTTGATTTAGAATTTTCTCATTGTTTCAATAGTCGGTTTTGTTGAAATTAATATATGATATAATGTTTAATTCTCAAAATACAACATTAAAAAAATATTGTATTTTTATTTTATTTGGAAACTCTTCCAACCGTTAACACATTGGAATGGTTTTCTCGTACTAACCGACAAAATCAAAGTCTTTTCTTCTCTTTTATTTTGATTTCGAATTTTCTCTTTGTTTCAATAGTCAGTTTTGTTGAAATTAATAAATTAAATAATGTTTAATTCTCAAAATACAACATTAAAAAAATATGTATATTTATTTTTTTAGAAACTCTTCTAACCGTCATACAATTGGAACGGTTTTTCTCGTACTAACCGACAAAATCAATGCTTTTCTTCTCGTTTATTTTGATTTAGAATTTTCTCTTTGTTTCAATAGTCGGTTTTATTGAAATTAATATATTATATAATGTTTAATTGTACAAATACAACATTAAAAAAGATGTTGTATTATTCTTTTTTTGGAAATTGTTCCAACTGTCATACAATTAGAACGGTCTTCTCGGTTAGTAAAAACTAGTGATGACAATAAGTCTAGCAGACCGTCCAAACTTTACTATCCAAAAAAACCAAAGTCTTTTCTTCTCTTTCATTTTAATTTAGAATTTTCTTATTAAAAAAAAAAAAACTTTATTTTTCATTTTTGGACTTTCTTCCAACCGCCAAACGGTTGGAACGGTCTTCTCGGTTGGTAAAAACCAGTGAAGTGATCGACATGTACAAAATTAAAGTTTTTTTTTTGTTTTCTTATTTTTAATTTTTGCATATCTCTCTAATTTGAATATTTAATTTAATTGACGTTAAGATATTCTACAATGTTTTATTTTCCATTTGTTTTTAAAAAAAATTTTGTTTTCATTTTTGGACTTTTTCTATCCGTCAAACGGTTGGAAACGGTCTTTCTCGGCTGGTAAACTAGTGAAGTGAACAAGGCTTGCGGGCTATCCTAACCGTACTGATTGACATGTACAAAAAGAAAGTTTTTTATTGTTTCTTTTTTTTTTTTTTAATTTTTGTATATCTCTCTATTTGATAGTTAATTTTATTGACATTAAGATATTCCATAATTTTTCATTTTCCACATAAACAAATAAACTTTATTTTTCATTTTTGGAGTTTCTTCCAACCGTTGACAATTGGAACGGTCTTCTGGCACTAACCGACAAAATCAAAGTCTTCTCTTCTCTTTATTTTAATTTAGAATTTTATCTTTGTTTCAATAGTCGGTTTTGTTCAAATTAATATATAACATAATGTTTAATTGTACAAATACAACATTAAAAAAGATGTTGTATTATTATTTTTTTGGAAATTGTTCCAACCGTCATACAATTAGAACGGTCTTCTCGGTTAGTAAAACTAGTGATGACGACAAGTCTAGCAGACCGTCCAAACTTTACTACCCAACAAAACCAAAGTCTTTTCTTCTCTTTCATTTTAAAATAGAATTTTTCATATTAAAAAAATCTTTATTTTTCATTTTTGGACTTTCTTCCAACCGCCAAACGGTTGGAACGGTCTTCTCAGTTGGTAAAACCAGTGAACTGATCGACATGAACAAAATTAAAGTTTTTTTTTTGGTTTTCTTATTTTTAATTTTTGCATATCTCTCTATTTGAATATTTAATTTAATTGACATTAAGATATTCTACAATGTTTTATTTTCCATTTAAAAAAAAAAAAAATTTTTGTTTTTCATTTTTGGACTTTTTTCTAACCGTCAAACGGTTGGAACGGTCTTCTCGGTTGGTAAAACTAGTGAAGTGAACAAGGCTTGCGGGCTATCCCAACCATAATGATTGACATGTACAAAAACAAAGTTTTCTATTGTTTTATTTTAATTTTTTTTAATTTTTTTATATCTCTCTATTTGATAGTTAATTTATTGACATTAAGATATTCCATAATATTTCATTTTCCATATAAAAAAGTAAACTTTATTTTTCATTTTTAAAGTTTCTTCCAACCGTTAACAATTGGAACGGTCTTCTGGCACTAACCGACAAAATCAAATTCTTCTCTTCTCTTTTATTTTAATTTAGAATTTCATCTTTGTTTCAATAGCCGTTTTGTTCAAATTAATATTGTATAATATTTAATTCTCAAAATATAGTATAAAAAAAATGTTGTATTTTAATATTTTTGGAAACTTTTCCAACCGTCATACAATTGGAATGATGTTCTCGTTCTAAACCGACAAAATTAAAGTCTTTTCTTCTCTTTTATTTTAATTTAGAATTTTCTCTTCATTTCAATAGTCGGTTTTGTTGAAATTAATATATTATATAATGTTTAAAAATCAAAATACAACATTTCAAAATGTTGTATTTTTTATCTTTTTTGGAAACTCTTCCAACCGTTATACAATTGGAACGGTCATCTCGTACTAACCGACAAAATCAATGTCTTTTCTTCTCTTTTATTTTGATTTAGAATTTTCTCATTGTTTTCAATAGTCGGTTTTGTTGAAATTAATATATGATATAATGTTTAATTCTCAAAATACAAACATTAAAAAAATATTGTATTTTTATTTTATTTGGAAACTCTTCCAACCGTTACACAATTGGAATGGTTTTCTCGTACTAACCGACAAAATCAAAGTCTTTTCTTCTCTTTATTTTGATTTCGAATTTTCTCTTTGTTTCAATAGTCAGTTTTGTTGAAATTAATAAATTAAATAATGTTTAATTCTCAAAATACAACATTAAAAAAATATTGTATATTTATTTTTTAGAAACTCTTCTAACCGTCATACAATTGGAACGGTTTTCTCGTACTAACCGACAAATCAAATGCTTTTCTTCTCGTTTATTTTGATTTAGAATTTTCTCTTTGTTTCAATAGTCGGTTTTATTGAAATTAATATATTATATAATGTTTAATTGTACAAATACAACATTAAAAAAGATGTTGTATTATTCTTTTTTTGGAAATTGTTCCAACTGTCATACAATTAGAACGGTCTTCTCGGTTAGTAAAACTAGTGATGACAATAAGTCTAGCAGACCGTCCAAACTTTACTATCCAAAAAAACCAAAGTCTTTTCTTCTCTTTCATTTAATTTAGAATTTTCTTATTAAAAAAAAAAAACTTTATTTTTCATTTTGGACTTTCTTCCAACCGCCAAACGGTTGGAACGTCTTCTCGGTTGGTAAAACCAGTGAAGTGATCGACATGTACAAAATTAAAGTTTTTTTTTTTGTTTTCTTATTTTTAATTTTTGCATATCTCTCTATTTGAATATTTAATTTAATTGACGTTAAGATATTCTACAATGTTTTATTTTCCATTGTTTTTAAAAAAAATTTTGTTTTCATTTTTGGGACTTTTTTCTATCCGTCAAACGGTTGGAACGGTCTTCTCCGGCTGGTAAAACTAGTGAAGTGAACAAGGCTTGCGGGCTATCCTAACCGTACTGATGACATGTACAAAAAGAAAGTTTTTATTGTTTTCTTTTTTTTTTTTTTTAATTTTTGTATATCTCTCTATTTGATAGTTAATTTTATTGACATTAAGATATTCCATAATTTTTCATTTTCCACATAAACAAATAAACTTTATTTTTCATTTTTGGAGTTTCTTCCAACCGTTGACAAATTGGAACGGTCTTCTGGCACTAACCGACAAAATCAAAGTCTTCTCTTCTCTTTTATTTTAATTTAGAATTTTATCTTTGTTTCAATAGTCGGTTTTTGTTCAAATTAATATATAACATAATGTTTTAATTGTACAAATACAACATTAAAAAAAGATGTTGTATTATTATTTTTTTGGAAATTGTTCCAACCGTTATACAATTAGAACGGTCTTCTCGATTAGTAAAACTAGTGATGACGACAAGTCTAGCAGACCGTCCAAGCTGTACTACCCAACAAAACCAAAGTCTTTTCTTCTCTTTCATTTTAATTTAGAATTTTTCATATTAAAAAAAACTTTATTTTTCATTTTTGGACTTTCTTCCAACCGCCAAACGGTTGGAACGGTCTTCTCGGTTGGTAAAACCAGTGAAGTAATCGACATGTACAAAATTAAAGTTTTTTTTTTTTGTTTTCATATTTTTAATTTTGCATATCTCTCTATTTGAATATTTAATTTAATTGACATTAAGGTATTCTACAATGTTTTTATTTTTCATTTTTTTTTATAAAAAAAATTTATTTTTCAGTTTTGGACTTTTTTCTAACCGTCAAACGGTTGGAACGGTCTTCTCGGTTGGTAAAACTAGTGAAGTGAACAAGGCTTGCGGGCTATCCCAACCATAATGATTGACATGTACAAAAAGAAAGTTTTTATTGTTTTCTTTTTATTTTTTTTTTAATTTTTGTATATCTCTCTATTTGATAGTTAATTTTATTGACATTAAGCTGTTCCATTATATTTCATTTTCCATATAAAAAAATAAACTTTATTTTTCATTTTTAAGTTTCTTCCAACCGTTGACAATTGGAACGGTCTTCTGGCACTAACTGACAAAATCAAAGTCCTTCTCATCTCTTTTATTTAATTTAGAATTTTATCTTGTTTCAATAGTCGGTTTTGTTCAAATTGATATATTATATAATATTTTATTTTCAAAATACAATTTTAAAAAAATGTTGTATTTTAATATTTTGGAAACTTTTCCAACCGTCATACAATTGGAATGGTGTTCTCGTACTAACCGATAAAATTAGGGTATTTTCTTCTCTTTTATTTTAATTTAGAATTTTCTCTTCGTTTAAATAGTCGGTTTTGTTGAAATTAATGTATTATATAATGTTTAAAAATCAAAATACAACATTTAAAAAATGTTGTATTTTTATCTTTTTTTGGAAACTCTTCCAACCGTCATACAATTGGAACGGTCATCTCGTACTAACCGACAAAATCAAAGTCTTTTCTTTCTCTTTTATTTTGATTTAGAATTTTCTCTTTGTTTCAATAGTCGGTTTTGTTGAAATTAATAAATTTTATAATGTTTAATTCTCAATATACAACATTAAAAAAATGTTGTATATTTATTTTTTAGAAACTCTTCCAACCGTCATACAAGGAACGGTTTTCTCGTACTAACCGACAAAATCAAAGTCTTTTCTTCTCTTTTATTTTGATTTAGATTTTTTCTCTTTGTTTCAATAGTCGGTTTTGTTGAAATTAATAAATTTTATAATGTTTAATTTTCAAAATACAACACTAAAAAAATGTTGTATATTTATTTTTTTTGAAAACTCTTCCAACCGTCATACAATTGGAACGGTCTTCTCGTACTAATTAACTAAATCAAAGTCTTTTCTTCTCTTTTATTTTGATTTAGAATTTTCTCTTTGTTTCAATAGTCGGTTTTGTTAAAATTAATATATTATATAATGTTTAATTGTACAAATACAACATTAAAAAAAGATGTTGTATTATTATTTTTTTGGAAATGTTTCCAACTGTCATACAATTAGACGGTCTTCTCGGTTAGTAAAACTAGTGATAACGACAAGTCTAGCAGACCGTCCAAACTTTACTACCCAACAAAACCAAAGTCTTTTCTTCTCTTTCATTTTAATTAGAATTTTTCATATTAAAAAAAAAACTTTATTTTTCATTTTGGACATTCTTCCAACCGCCAAACGGTTGGAACGGTCTTCTCGGTTGGTAAAACCAATGAAGTGATCGACATGTACAAAATTAAAGTTTTTTTTTTGTTTTCTTATTTTTAATTTTTGCATATCTCTCTATTTGAATATTTAATTTAATTGACATTAAGATATTCTACAATATTTTATTTTCCTTTTTTTAAAAAATTTTGTTTTTCATTTTTGCACTTTTTTCTAACCGTCAAACGGTTGGAACGGTCTTCTCGGTTAGTAAAACTAGTGAAGTGAACAAGGCTTGCGGGCAATCCCAACCGTATTGTTTGACATGTACAAAAAGAAAAGTTTTTTATTGTTTTCTTTTTTTTTTTTTTTGTATATCTCTCTATTTGATAGTTAATTTTATTAACATTAAGATATTCCATAATATTTCATTTTCCATATAAAAAAAATAAACTTTATTTTCATTTTTGGAGTTTCTTCCAAACCGTTGACAATTGGAAGGGTCTTCTGGCACTAACCGACAAAACAAAGTCTTCTCATCTCTTTTATTTTAAGTTAGAATTTTCTCTTTGTTTCAATAGTCGTTTTCTTCAAATTATATATTATATAATATGTAATTTTAAAAATACAATTTTAAAAAAAATGTTGTTATTTTAATATTTTTGGAAACTTTTCCAACTGTCATACAATTGGAATGGTGTCTCGTACTAACTGATAAAATTAAAGATTTTCTTCTCTTTATTTTAATTTAGAATTTTCTCTTCGTTTAAATAGTCGGTTTTGTTGAAATTAAGGTATTATATAATGTTTAAAAATCAAATACAACATTTAAAAAATGTTTGTGATTTTTATCTTTTTTGGAAACTCTTCCAACCGTCATACAATTGGAACGGTCATCTCGTACTAACCGACAAAATCAAGGTCCTTTTCTTCTTCTTTTATTTTGATTTAGAATTTTCTCTTTGTTTCAATAGTCGGGTTTTGTTGAAATTAATAAATTTTATAATGTTTAATTCTCAAAATACAACATTAAAAAATGTTGTATATTTATTTTTTTGAAAACTCTTCCAACCGTCATATAATTGGAACGGTCTTCTCGTACTAATTAACTAAATCAAAGTCTTTTCTTCTCTTTTATTTTGATTTTGAATTTTCTCTTTGTTTCAATAGTCGGTTTTGTTGAAATTAGTATATTATATAATGTTTAATTGTACAAATACACATTAAAAAAGATGTTGTATTATTATTTTTTTGGAAATTGTTCCAACCGTCATACAATTAGAACGGTCTTCTCGGTTAGTAAAACTAGTGATGACGACAAGTCTAGCAGACCGTCCAAACTTTACTACCCAACAAAACCAAAGTCTTTTCTTCTCTTTCATTTTAATTTAGAATTTTCATATTAAAAAAAAAAAAAACTTTATTTTCAGTTTTGGACTTTCTTCAAACACCGCCAAACGGTTGGAACGGTCTTCTCGGTTGGTAAAACCAGTGAAGTGATCGACATGTACAAATTAAAGTTTTTTTTTTTGTTCTCTTATTTTTAATTTTGCATATCTCTCTATTTGAATATTTAATTTAATTGACATTAAGATATTCTACAATATTTTATTTTCCATTTTTTTAAAAAAAATTTTGTTTTTGATTTTTGGACTTTTTTCTAACCGTCAAACGGTTGGAACGGTCTTCTCAGTTGGTAAAACAAGTGAAGTGAAACAAGGCTTGCGGGCTATCCCAACCGTATTGTTTGACATGTACAAAAAGAAAGTTTTTTATTGTTTTTTTTTTATTTTTTTTTAAATTTTTGTATATCTCTCTATTTGATAGTTAATTTATTGATATTAAGATATTCCATAATATTTCATTTTCCATATAAAAAAAATAACTTTATTTTTCATTTTGGAGTTTCTTCCAACCGTTGACAATTGGAATGGTCTTCTGGCACTAACCGATAAAATCAAAGTCTTCTCATCTCTTTATTTTAAATTTAGAATTTTATCTTTGTTTCAATAGTCGGTTTTTGTTCAAATTATATATTATATAATATTTCATTCTCAAAATACAATATTAAAAACAGTTTGTATTTTAATATTTTTGGAAACTTTCCAGCCGTCATACAATTGGAATGATGGTTTCGTACTAACCGACAAAATTAAAGTCTTTTCTTCTCTTTTATTTTGATTTAGAATTTTCTCTTCGTTCAATAATCGGTTTTGTTGAAATTAATATATTATATAATGTTTAAAAATCAAAATACAACATTTAAAAAAATGTTGTATTTTTATCTTTTTTGGAAACTCTTCCAACCGTCATACAATTTTAACGGTCATCTCGTACTAACCGACAAAAATCAAAGTCTTTTTCTTCTCTTTTATTTTAATTAGAATTTTCTCTTTGTTTCAATAGTCGGTTTTGTTGAAATTAATTATATTATATAATGTTTAATTGTCCAAATGCAACATTAAAAAATGTTGCATTTTTATTTTGTTGGAAACTCTTCCAACGCGGCTACAATTGGAACGGTCTTCTTGTATTAACTGACAAAATCAAAGTCTTTTCTTCTCATTTATTTTAATTTAGAATTTTCTTTTTTTTCAATAGTCGGTTTTGTTGAAATTAATATATTACATAATGTTTAATTATCAATATAACATTAAAAAATGTTGTATTTTTTTTTTTGGAAACTCTTCCAACCGTCATACAATTGGAACGGTCTTCTTGTACTAACCGACAAAATCAAAGTCTTTTCTTCTCTTTTATTTCGATTTAGAATATTCTCTTTGTTTCAATTGTCGGTTTTGTTGAAATTAATATATTATATAATGTTTAATTCTGAAAATACAATATTAAAAAAATATGTATTTTTATTTTTTGGAAACTCTTCCAACCGTCATACAATTGGAACGGTCTTCTTGTTCTAACCGACAAAATCAAAGTCTTTTCTTCTTTTTATTTCGATTTAGAATATTCTCTTTGTTTCAATTGTCGGTTTTGTTGTGAAATTAATATATATATAATGTTTAATTCTGAAAATACAATATTAAAAAAATGTTGTATTTTTATTTTTTGGAAACTCTTCCAACCGTCATACAATTGGAACGGTCTTCTCGTACTAACTGACAAAATCAAAGTTTTTTTCTCTTTATTTTAATTTAGAATTTCTCTTTGTTTCAATAGTCGGTTTTGTTGAAATTAATATATTATATAATGTTTAACTGTCCAAATGCAACATTAAAAAATGTTGTATTTTTATTTTTTGGAAACTCTTCCAACCGTCATACAATTGGAACGGTCTTCTTGTACTAACGACAAAATCAAAGTTTTTCTCTTTTATTTCGATTTAGAATATTCTCTTTGTTTCAATTGTCGGTTTTGTTGAAATTAATATATATATATAATGTTTAATTCTGAAAATACAATATTAAAAAATGTTGTATTTTTATTTTTTGGAAACTCTTCCAACCGTCATACAATTGGAACGGTCTTCTCGTACTAACCGACAAAATGAAAGTCTTTCTTCTCTTTTATTTTAATTTAGAATTTCTCTTTGTTTCAAAGTCGGTTTTGTTGAAATTAATATATTATATAATTTTAATTATCAAAATACAACATTTAAAAAATGTTGTATTTTTATTTTTTTGGAAACTCTTCCAACCGTCATACAATTGGAACGGTCTTCTCGTACTAACGACAAAATGAAAGTCTTTTCTTCTCTTTTATTTTAATTTAGAATTCTCTTTGTTTCAATTGTCGGTTTTGTTGAAATTAATATATACATAATGTTTAATTCTCAAAATATAACATTAAAAAATGTTGTATTTTTATTTTTTTGGAAACTCTTCCAACCGTCATACAATTGGAACGGTCTTCTGTACTAACCGACAAAATCAAAGTCTTTTCTTCTTTTATTTCGATTTAGAATATTCTCTTTGTTTCAATTGTCGGTTTTGTTGAAATTAATTATATATAATTTAATTCTCAAAATACACATAAAAAAATGTTGTATTTTTATTTTTTGGAAACTCTTCCAACCGTCATACAATTGGAACGGTCTTCTTGTACGAACCGACAAAATCAAAGTCTTTTCTTCTCTTTATTTCGATTTAGAATATTCTCTTTGTTTCAATTGTCGGTTTTGTTGAAATTAATATTATATAATGTTTAATTCTGAAAATACAATATTAAAAAAATGTTGTATTTTATTTTTTTGGAAACTCTTCCAACCGTCATACAATTGGAACGGTCTTCTTGTAAACCGACAAAATCAAAGTCTTTTCTTCTCTTTTATTTCGATTTAGAATATTCTCTTTGTTTCAATTGTCGGTTTTGTTGAAATTAATATATTATATAATGTTTAATTCTGAAAATACAATATTAAAAAAATGTTGTATTTTTATTTTTTGGAAACTCTTCCAACCGTCATACAATTGGAACGGTCTTCTTGTACTAACCGACAAAATCAAAGTCTTTCTTCTCTTTTATTTCGATTTAGAATCTCTTTGTTTCAATTGTCGGTTTTGTTGAAATTAATATATTATATAATGTTTAATTCTGAAAATACAATATTAAAAAAATGTTGTATTTTATTTTTTTGGAAACTCTTCCAACCGTCATACAATTGGAACGGTCTTCGTACTAACTGACAAAATCAAAGTCTTTTTTTCTCTTTATTTTAATTTAGAATTTTCTCTTTTTTCAATAGTCGGTTTTGTTGAAATTAATATATTATATATGTTTAATGTCCAAATGCAACATTAAAAAATGTTGTATTTTTATTTTTTGGAAACTCTTCCAACCGTCATACAATTGGAACGGTCTTCTTGTATTAACTGACAAAATCAAAGTCTTTTCTTCTCTTTATTTTAATTTAGAATTTTCTTTTGTTTCAATAGTCGGTTTTGTTGAAATTAATATATTACATAATGTTTAATTATCAAATAACATTAAAAAATGTTGTATTTTTATTTTTTTGGAAACTCTTCCAACCGTATACAATTGGAACGGTCTTCTTGTACTAACCGACAAAATCAAAGTTTTCTTCTCTTTTATTTTGATTTAGAATTTTCTCTTTGTTTCAATAGTCGGTTTTGTTG
Organism: Ficus erecta; assembly: GCA_008635985.1. Classification (NCBI taxonomy): domain Eukaryota; kingdom Viridiplantae; phylum Streptophyta; class Magnoliopsida; order Rosales; family Moraceae; genus Ficus; species Ficus erecta. The sequence continues at coordinate 162,508 of BKCH01000283.1, forward strand.
AAATTAATAATTCTCAAAATACAACATTAAAAAAATGTTGTATTTTTATTTTTTTGGAAACTCTTCCAACCGTCATACAATTGGAAGTCTTCTCGTACTAACCGACAAAATCAAAGTCTTTTCTTCTCTTTTATTTTGATTTAGAATTTTCTTTGTTTCAATGTCGGTTTTGTTGAAATTAATATATTACATAATGTTTAATTCTCAAAATACAATGTTAAAAAAATGTTGTATTTTTATTTTTTTGGAAACTTTCAACCGTCATACAATTGGAACAGTCTTCTCGTACTAACCGACAAAATGAAAGTTTTTCTTCTCTTTATTTTAATTTAGAATTTTCTCTTGTTTCAATAGTCGGTTTTGTGAAATTAATATATTATATAATTTTAATTATCAAAATACAACATTAAAAAATGTTGTATTTTTATTTTTTTGGAAACTCTTCCAACCGTCATACAATTGGAACGGTCTTCTCGTACTAACTGACAAAATGAAAGTCTTTTCTTCTCTTTTATTTTAATTTGATTTTCTCTTTGTTTCAATTGTCGGTTTTGTTGAAATTAATATATTACATAATGTTTAATTCTCAAAATATAACATTAAAAAATGTTGTATTTTTATTTTTTTGGAAACTCTTCCAACCGTCATACAATTGGAACGGTCTTCTTGTACTAACCGACAAAATCAAAGTCTTTTCTTCTCTTTTATTTCG